>JBCJFD010000025.1:0-230000 GCA_039654745.1 Houttuynia cordata
CACTTCATGTTAGAACTTAGTGTTAAGAAAAATATAGTACTCAAGAGGGATTGTACTTTACCTGTCCTTGTTGAATTGTACTCAAATAGAACCTGAAATAGCAAATTGAAATTCAATCGTCCGAGGCACAACGATTATACACTGCTGACTTCGAAATAGATATTGTCACCCTCTCGTGCACGGACTTTTTTCGGCAATCTATTCACAAGATACAACGGACTAGTTGACAAATAGTGCAAGTGCACTTTAACTCGTCAAACTCGAACTTAGAGGAAAGATATTATTGCCTTTTGAGAAGAAGAATCACCGATGAAGAAGAGGAGATAAAAATCAAGAACAATTGTGTTCTATATGTTATATTTGTGTTTTTTTTTCATACTTTATAGAAGGACTCAATTGGGGTCATTCTGTAAAGAAAGAACGCAACTTTTATAAGAAAAACGGTAAAAACCCGCAAAAAACTGCATAGGCGATCGATCGCTAACGATCGCCTTGGCTATATTTAGCGTTATGCGAAATCACAGTAGATACGATCAATCGCTTCAAAGCATGTGATCGATCGCAATCATTTATGCAATCGATCGGCTCCTAATTTTCACAAAAAAATTAGCCACTAAAGCGCCACAATGCGCCCATGTCACGCGTGCATGTGTGTACTATTAGGTACACCATCAATTGGGGAGAGTCTCCACAACCATAAGATATACAAAGAGAAAAAAAAAATCCTCATATATACCCTATCACACTCGTGTGTGCTTCCTATGTAGGACTAAAGAAAACTCCCTAATTAACTTAGCACAATGTTTACATTAAATTACTACTAATCTTATTTCAATCAATCAATAAAATATGGGCCTATGATGATCCTTAGATGGAATTCAATTAGTGGACTCACTCCACTAAATTAATTTGGGCCCAACTATCCAAATCAAAACCCATCTTAGCTATTTAGGCCTATCATCCATAACCAAAACCCAACACTTAGAAGTTACATTGGTTTGTCGAACAAACCTAAATCTTAGAATGTGAATTGTTGCAATTCAAGTGTAGAGCAGACACGGCAGACTCCCAAAATTTGGATTGGAATTTGAAAGGCGAAGTGGAGCTCGAATTCCAGTCCGATTAGACAATGGATCTTTGAATTAAAGACAATAAAATTTATGCTCTTGCATGATTTAATAAGAAATTTATCACATTGTTATTTCTCGTTATTTGGAAATACAATCCATGTATTTCAGATAGTGTTGCTCTGGGGAGAGCGTGCATTTCAGGTTGCAGCATTAGTAGTTACTAGTTATGCAAATGCATGTGCTCAACAAATCGCAATGGCTGTTACTTAAAATTTTTCACATTTAAATACTGAAAAAAATTACACATTAGTTTCACACAATTATATCTAGCATGTTTTATTTATTTGTAGGCGAAGTTGGAAAATCAAATGCATCTTATTACGTGCATGTTTAATGAGCCAATGAGGAATCATATAGCACTTGTTTTCAAGGGTTATTTATAAACATATATAATGTTGCATTTTTTTCTTTGTTATGTGGTCGGTTGCAAGATCAGGTCTAGAAAAGATATTTTGTGAAGTCTAAATAAAATGTGGACCCTTGAAAACATGAAGGAACATTGTGGATCTATAAGGATTACAAAAAAACAGTTAGAGAAATCTTAAAAGTATTTATGAGAAATTATTTTGAATTTAGATGAACAACATATATATATATACACACACATTGAGACTATCCAACATACAATCGTTATTGGATATAACTTGAACAACATAGTGCACGAAAAAACAAATAAATAGAAGATACATTCTCAATTTTTTTCGCTTGATGATTCCATGCTTTCACCATGGTACCAGCTATAAAAAATCTACCTTTCAGAATTCGTTTAGATCATCAACCCCCACTCACACCATCTCTTGTTTCATGTCAACAATGGATTGCTGCCTAAAGAACCTGGAATCACAATTTGACTAACACAAGACCCTTAGCTCTACTACATCAAAATGGCTTGAGTTCCCAAACGTCTCTTTTCCGTCAACCTTCATACTAAATTGAATTTCTCCACTTCAGATTGGCATGCAATTGATTAAAGGAGTTCACAAAAGGAGATTTCATTCATTCTAGTGGAGTTTCTACTTTTTCTTTTGTAGTTTTGTTTCATCTACTATTCCGAGCCTCGTGTACTACTTAGCACTCAGACACCCACTACCATGATCAAAACAGGGTGTATTTAACCCTATCTCAACTACAACACTTGTGTTCGATTTCTCCACCACATGACTATTCACTGTGACTACTTATTTTTTTCGCTTTCACAAACTCCCACCATTACTCCATACTTCAACTGCATCAGAATTCATCACTCCCTCGCCATTCTCATTTATCTATCCTTCACCATTATCCAATTTCATATTTCCACCCTGATATATAGGATGATATTTCATATTTTCATTTATATCACCATTTCAATTTTTTTGTATGCGGATATCACCATTTCAAGTTGTATTGTTTTCAAATTTTGGTGTTTTATATAACTTTCATCATATCATAGAACCGAGCTAAATCACCATTGATCCCCATCTCAGTCCCATTCATGCAACTATTAATGCTTTGTTGATCATCCTTGGATTTAGATTCAAAGTCCCAGCTAGAAGATCTCAAAAGATCTTTGAGTCCTACACAACGGAGAGAGTGAATTGTGGTAGTCTACTAAATGCAAATACATTTGTGATTCTATGAATTCTTTGTTGATTCCTATTGGCTCTAAATATCTGGTTGGAGTATTCCCCTTAACCATAGGAATGACTTTCTTTTTTCTGCAGTTTCCTTTCAACATAAGTCCATATTGTATTCTTCATTGAGTAGTCGCCCTGCTATCTGAGTCTCCTGTTTGTTATATATATATATATATATATATATATATAATATATATATATATAGATGAGTTTACATGAGATCGTTCTCATATAAGGAGCATGAGGCCAATTTTTATTGCCGTTAGATTCCGATCAGAGGGTGGATATCAAATCAGTGGGTTGGTGAGTGTGTCACATCAAAGAGTGGGTGAGATCATTATGGATATTTATAGCCGTCAGATCAAGATCCAACGGCTACAATTCAAAGTGGCCTCATATAAGCAATATGAGAGCAATCTCATATAAACTTTTCCCATATATATATATATATATATATATATATATATATATATATAGGGAAAAGTTTAAATGAGATCGCTCTCATATAGCTTATATGAGGCCACTTTAAATCGTATCCCTTCGATCTTGATCTAACGGCTACATATAGCCATAATGATCTCACCCACTCCCTGATGTGACACTCACCTACCCACTGATTTAATATCCATCCTCATGCTCCCTGACGTCCGATCGGAATCCAACGGCTATAAAGATTGGCCTCATGCTCCTTACATGAGAACGATCTCATGTAAACCCTACTCATATATATGAGTAGGGTTTACATGAGATCGTTCTCATATAAGGAGCATGAGGCCAATCTTTATAGCCGTTGGATTCCGATCGGAGGATGGATATTAAATGAGTGGGTAGGTGAGTGTCACATCAGGGGGTGGGTGAGATCATTATGGCTATTTGTAGCCATTAGATCAAGATCCAAGGGCTATTATTTAAAGTGGCCTCATATAAGCTATATGAGAGCGATCTCATTTAAACTTTTCCCTATATATATATATATATATATATATATATATATATATATATATATATATATATATATATATATATATATATATATATATATATATATATATATATATATAGAGAGATAAGTTTACATGAGATCGTTCTCATATAAGGAGCATGAGGCCAATCTTTATTGCCATTAGATTCCGATCGGAGGGTGGATATCAAATCAATGGGTAGGTGAGTGTGTCACATCAAGGAGTGGGTGAGATGATTATGGATATTTGTAGCCGTCAGATCAAGATCCAATGGCTACAATTCAAAGTGGCCTCATATAAGCAATATGAGAGCGATCTCATTTAAACTTTTCCCATATATATATATATATATATATATATATATATATATATATATATATTCCTGCTGTCTTTTTAACAAGCACTTTCACTCCTCTCTCGTACATTTACCACTCTAGATCAATACTCATGAGATAAAGATGTAAGGATATCACAAACTTCCCACCTTAAGATTCCTTTTAATGGTGATTTTTTTAAAATGGAAATCCATTGCACATGGGGACCCCTTGTTTTGAAAACGGAAATAAATTCCACATGGTGATTGGAATAAGGATATTATACTAATTCTATTAATTGTTTTAATATGTAATTACCGGCGAATTTTTTAAAACGGAAAATCCCATGGGACCACCAATTTGAAGAGTCCATGTACTTCTTACACCTACATTTTAAGTGCATGGTTTATTAATACTAATACACGGATTTAAAAATATCAAATAGAAATAAAATCCTAGAGTTCTAATTGTTAGGCATTTATTAGTTTGATTGCTATAATTATCTCTAATGCCTATAAATAGCCATAATTATGGAGAGCATTTACATTAAAAAATCACTTAGATAGATAGATAGTATAATTTTTAAAGATTAGATTCGATTTATAGACTCCTAACTTTTAAGCGCATAGAAAATTTCTATCCTACTTTATAGGCGCTGGAGCACCAAAATTTTCAATTAGTAGATAGAATTCCCCTTCCTACTATTTTATTTAGGCGCAGTCAAATCTTACCATAAATAAATAATTAGGGATTTGCAACTTCCCTCCTATTTGGTAGGGCATAATACAGATTCTAATTTAAAATCTTTATTTTTCACACAGATCCCAATTGAAATCAATATTGTAACTTATATATTTATATATATATATATATATATATATATATATATATAGACATATATTTCAAAATCACTTGCTAAGAAATAGGTAACCTTATATGGTAAATTTTTTAAGCTCTGTTCCTATAAAATAGGTACTATAAAAATATATTCCCTCCGTTCTAAAATATTATGTACATTTAGAAATATTTATTATTCCAAAATATTGTGTACATTTTGCTAAATCACGTGACTTCCTCTTTCCAAAATTGGAGAAGATTTAGAAGGATTGACTTTGATATAGACGGTAATCTACATAAGAATCCATCGTTGGAAAAAGGGGAGAAAAAGTAGGATTAGAGCTAAGAAACTAACATTAAACTAGAAAATAAACTTCATTGATTCTGTCTTTGGTAATGGATTAGGGAATACCCATTTACATATTTATAGTCTCTAAACCATAATCCTAATTGACATAGAATAGACTCTAAACTATAGTCCTAATTGACATAGGAGTACTAGTCCTAGGAATCCAACTAATAAAGGAAACTATTGATCCTAATCTAACTAGAATAAGGTCATAACAGACGTGAACTTGGTTTGTGAACAAGCATACGAGTTGGACGGGATATAAGGGAGAAGAAGTCATGTGACTTCTTTGTGGGCTTCATGGTCCAATAAAAATGAAAATTTTCTCAAATGTACGCAATATTTTGGAACGGATGGAGTAAAAGAATACAACTATTTTTAAAGATAAACTTCGCTCCTATTTTTCCTCCTTAGAATCAATCACAACAAGATAAGATACATAGCTAATTTAAGATATTTTCTGGACTACTTTGTCCTTTTAAAATCTTCAAATTGCATGCGTCTAACGTTACATTTATTTTCCAAGGACATAATTGGTAGACTACTAATTGTCCAGTCCATTTTCTTTATGTATTTTGCCCTCACGTGGTATATGTTGTTTTGAGCAATACGTCAATTTTATGCGTAATTTATTTGTTAAACTGTGGGTAATTAAGTCTAATTAAAAAATAATCTCTAATAGACCCTCTTGACATTAGTAATAGTATAGATATAGATATAGATTAACTTATTATGGGTTTTGCGAGTGCATTCCAGTGTACAATGTCAGTTAACATGTGCAGATTTGAAAACCCCAGCTTCTAAAATGCAAGCTGACACCTTTCCTCAGCCCATGCTTTTAAATTAGAATCTCTTGCCCTAAAAGCTGGGAAAGAACTAGAAATGCAACGAGTCCTCTCATTTCCTCCTCTCCTGCAGCCTCCCCCCCTATTCCCCTGTCCTCCCCTCCTGCTCAGCCACTGCATCAGCCAACCGCCAAAATCTGTCAGACCACCGTCAAAGTCCAGCGGACACCGCTGTGCTCCCCTCCTCACTAGGGTCCACTAGAGACCCGCCTGAGTAGATCTAGACTATTGTCACTGTGTCCCCCTGTCAAAAATATTTCATTTCCCCATACGTACTTACCAAAATTTATAACCTTTACCCACATTGTTGGACATGAGTCCTTGTTTGAAAAAAAAAAGAAAAGGAGAGAGAAAAGGGTTAGAATAAGTAGTAACTATGACGATGAATATTTCAAACCTTAAATAAAAAACAAATTCAAAGTGCATATCACGATTAGTAGAGCCAATACTTTATAAAGAAAACAAAAAATTCAAAGGCTAAGTGAGTCCTCATAGGTCCCACATTAGATTAGCCTAACAAAATTGTAAGGACTAAGTGAGATCCAATCGGTTCCACGTCAAATTAGTCATACAAATTACAAAGGGCTAAGTGAGACATTATATGTCCCACATTAAATTGACCTATGAAATTACAAGGGCTAAATGAGATCCAAATAGTCCCACGTCAAATTAGCGATACAAATTACAAAGGGCTAAGTAAGATATTATATGTCCACATTAAATTAACCTATGAAATTACAAAGGCTAAGTGAGATCCAATCGGTCTCACGTCAAATTAGGCATACAATGTCCCACATTAAATTAGCTTATGAAGTTACAAGGGTTATGTGAGACATTGTGTCCCACATCAAATTAGCCATTTATTCAAGCATAAATTGACCATTTGGATTATTCATTGGTTGACTAGGCAACCGACCCTCTTCTCTCTTACTCACCGAATTAGCTAATTGGCCGATTTGAGATTCTAATTTAGCTATAGATTGAGTATGAGAATGCACAAATTGAGCTTTGATTGTGCCTGGGCTTGAATACAATGTAGAGCAGATAAGACTTTGTCCTTAAATTCTGAAGTTCTAGAGGATTGTGAAAATTGGGAAGGCATGGTAGGTTGTTGAAAACCTGGTGGGTTATTTTAAAAGTTGGCTCTTTTGGGTGGATTAAAAGAAACATCCTGATTCTGTGGATGCCAGGAAAAATTGGGG
Organism: Houttuynia cordata; assembly: GCA_039654745.1. Classification (NCBI taxonomy): domain Eukaryota; kingdom Viridiplantae; phylum Streptophyta; class Magnoliopsida; order Piperales; family Saururaceae; genus Houttuynia; species Houttuynia cordata. The sequence continues at coordinate 7,256 of JBCJFD010000025.1, forward strand.
TGATTCCTCCACCCCCGGTTATATGTGTTTGAGAATGGATCATTGCCTGTTCGAGCATAAGTTTGGGCAGCATTGACATGCTCCTGAACAAGCTCTGGGAATTGTGGGGCAGATGGGCACTCTAGGATAGAATGCATGGGACTTAAACATAGAACGCATGCTTCTTGAGTGTGTGCAGGAGTTTATGACTTTAGGCTCAAGATTTGATCTATCTTTCTAGATAATGTAGCAACTTGATTAGAAAGATCATCTGTTTGTTTCACTTCATACATACCACCTTTAGAGGGGGTAGAAGAAGAAGACTCATTTAAAGTCCTATTGGCCATCGTATGTTGCAAAAAAATTTCACTCAAGTTTTCAAACAGTTCCCATGCTTCATTTTCATTTTTTAATAGGAAAGTGCTTCCACACGAAGTATCTACAAGATGACGATTCTGCTCTGTCAACCCTCTATAGAAATGCTGCACTAACTGCCATCTAAGTACGGCGTGATGGGGACACTTCCTAAGGAGGTCCTTGAGTCTATCCCAGCTCTCATGGAATTGCTCAGTAGGTTGTTGGGTAAAGGTAGTTATGACATCTCTCATTTGGTTTGTTTTACCTATGGGAAAGTATTTCTTAAGGAAATCCTGTTGCATTTTCGCCCAAGAGGTAATGGATTCGGATTCAAGAGAGTAGAACCATTATTTAGCCTTCTCCTTAAGGGAGAATGAGAATAGTCTCAATCTTACCGCATCATCTGTAAGATTGTTGGAGATTTCTAAGAACTCATCCACATGCCTATATAGATCTTCGTGATTTCGCTATAACCAACCCCTTGTTTGAAATGGCGGATGAAAATTTGAAAACCTTAAAAGAATATTATACTCCAAATGCCTGTATATCTCCGTTTTGCATTCGAGTGCCAGCTGCAACAACTGGTAACTTTGAGATTAAGCCCAACACAATACAGATGTTACTAAGCCCATTTCTTTTGTTTGTTGTTAAGCTTGGGATTTGAGTAAGCCTCCCTTTATTTTGGACGTGGGGCCCACAAGCCCAACCCATTATAATTTTTTTTTTCTTTTCTTCCCTTTATTTCTTTATTTTTTATTTCTTCTTTTATCTTTGTTATTTTTTTAATCAACACTTCGTGTGAGGCCCATGATAAGCCTCATTTAGCCTTTGATATTTAGTTGGGTTAATTTAATATGGAACACACAATGTCTCACATAACCCTTGTAATTTCTTTGGCTAATTGGATGTGGGACACATAGTGTCTCACATAGCTCTTTGCGGACGTATATGGATCCAAGATGAATAAGATATGACAAAGACAATGTACCAGATGCAGACTTAAGCGGTAATCTTTCTTCCACTTGTTCCAACAGCCCCAGGTACTTTACTTGTGTATCAATAGTCAGGAGCTTCAGTTTCCCGCCCACATACCCATCAGATTTTGTAAACACTCCATTGTAGTGTAAGCACACATGTATCAATTCCATCAGTACCTGACATTACAATAACGAAATAAGTAAAAAAAACATAAGGTGTTCAACCGTGAGTGAAAATCATCGTCTATTAATCGTGTTGCATAAGACACGACTATTGTTACAATCATGTCGTCGAAGACACGATATTGCAAGTTTTCAACTTTCATCTATGGAACAAATTTTCATTATATAAAACGTAAAATTTCAACTTGATGTACCTTTTTTGAATGTACGATGCCTCCGTTGCAGTGGTTTTTGTGTACATGCTGATTTCCCGCTCATTTTCTGTCTTTTGGTGCTAAGACGAGCTTTCCTGGTTTGGACGGCGCCAGCAATGGCGATGATATGGGCGGAGATGCTGGACGGAACTTCTCTGCAACGCCTTTTTCTCCGTAACGCATTCTTCTTCTTCTCCGGAACGCCTTCTTCTCCAAAAAGCTCAAAATTCTGTGCTGTCATGCTTATACACGCAGAGGGGGGTATTTTCGACAGTGTCTAGGTCATACGAAAGGAACGAAGATATTCCAGGTAACATGAGAAAACCATAATTGGCGCCAGTTAATATGAAAAAAGCTCCAACAGCAGCCATTCAAGCAAGAAAACACGATAAGTTTCCATCATCTCGTACTAGTGAGTCTGGAAAGCCATTCAAGCAAGAAAACACGATGAATTTCCATCATCGTGTCCTTAGTGAGTCTGACACTGCAGGAACTGTCCTGGAGAGTTGATAAATCAATATCAATCAAAGAGCGGTCATAAGACTCTGCACGAGGATTTGACGAATCCGTAAGCACATTGACGTGGTTGCGCTTGCCCTCCTGGGCTGCTTGCTTCAGAAGAGGAAGAAGCACTCCAGAGTTGTGCATCATCAACTTTGTTCCTAAAAATATCTCTGTTTCTCCTGACACCATCCATCTCCTGTCCAGTTGGCACAAACGTACGTGACCTATCCTTCCTCATTCCCTCTTCACCTTCATTGCCACTGTACAACACATAATCATGATATGTTGGTGCAAACTGCAAAATAATATTCCTTGTCCATCAATTAAGGGACCGTTTGGGGCGTGATAAAAAACAAAACATCCATATTGGATGTTTCACTTTTACTATTCATTTTCGGATTTTTCAGTGTGGATGTCCGAAACACGTTTCCTATTTTTTTCACTTTCAGCTGAAACACCTCAGGACGTGTTTCAGACATCCACAGTGGAAAATCCGGAAATAAATAGTGAAAGTGGATTTTTCACTGTGGATGTTTTGGATTAATCATGAACCAAACAGACCTTAAGTCGCGAGTCTCCAAAATAAAGCAAGGATAGTAACAAGGAGAAATCATGAAACAAGGTAGTAGGTAAGAATATAAGAACCTGATGAACGGTGTCATGGTAGAAGTCATTGAACTTCAATACATGAGCAAGACTCCTTGTAAAGCCATGAGATGCCCCAGTATTTGCACCAGCATACTCCTTATATGGAAATGCATAAAGATGACCTACAGCTGCAACAAGCATCTCCATGCATATGATAAAATTCTGAAAGTCAGCAGCTTATTCCGCTCTATCAAAGAATTGAGACTTGGCCACAAGGAACACTATAACTCCTTGATACACAAGAAAAATGTACACATCAGATGATGCATCATTTAACTTCTCAGCAGTCACTCCCATTGTTGAAAAACTATGTAATCGGGAGGGATTGTACTTTACCCGACTGTGTTGAATTATATTACAATTGAACATGAAATTGCAGATCGAAATCAAATCGTCCGAGGCACAGTGATTTGGCACTACTAACTTCGAAACAGATATTGCCGCCTTCTTTGTGCACAAGCTTTCTCCGGCAATCTGTCCCCAAGATACAACGGACCGGTCGATGAGAGGTGCACTCTAACAAGTCTGACCCGAACTCAGAGATAAAGAATATTGTTGTCTTTTAGAGAAGAAGAAAAAGATTTACAGAACGAATGAAATTATGTCCGTCTTATTTTTTGTTTAAGGCAGTCATTTACAGCCTGATAATCCAGAATCCAACGGACTCCTTTCACCAAAGGAAACGAACGGGTACCATTTCACAAAGGGAGATGAATGGACACCCTTACACAAAAGGAAATAAACGGGTAAAACAGTCAAAAGTCCACCCAATTACCCATCTCACCGTTCGATCATAATCAACAACTCCTAAGCTCCAAAAATAATTGGCCGTTTCATAGAAAATCAAAGGCTCTAGATGCAAAGTGCTAAGTGCACCACTAAAGCGCCACAATGCACCCTTAGGTGCACCTACGAATGTGTACACCTTCGTTTGGGGAGAGTCTCCACACCAATAATATATACTTAGAGAAAAAATCATTTCTCATATATACCCTATCACACTCATGTGTGTTTACTATGTGGGGCTAAAGAAATCTCCCATCTTAGAGATTTCTTTTCATTTCCCTCCAAACTTAGCAAAAAGACAAAATTTAATGAAAATGAAATTCCCTCAAATCCTATTTCAATCAAATAATCAATGTGGGCCTAAGATGAGAATTCTATTAATGGGTTTACACCATAAAATTAATTTGGGCCCATCAACCCAAACCAAAAACCCAACACCCATAACATTGTCTGTTAATGCGTGCCCCAATGGTGGATCCCCACAGGGATTCAATGTGATACCGGAGCGAATTGGAGGCCACCATGTCTCCATTCATCCTTATAGGATGACAGTTTATCTAAGCTCTTTTGAACCAATTACATGAGGCTAAATTTCACATTGCAATATATGGGACAACACATACGATGGATTTCACACATCAGACAACCTTAACCTCCATAATTTGCCACAGCTCCCTCTTCGTCCATCTCAACCTGAAATCATATGCAATTAACCTGCCCTCTCTTGCTCTGCATGCTGGCATTTGTGCCAACATGACAGCTTGATGTAACAAAACTCTAAACATAGTACAAAAGCTGACATTGCAGTATATGATGAGGCCTAATTTCACATTGCAGCATATAATGAGATTCACACTTTCGATTATGAACTCTGTGATATACCACAAGACCCATTCGTTGATCTCAAAATGAAATCCTGGCTTTCAGGCCCTTTTTTAGCTCTCTGCGCAGGCAGACAGCTCGCTGTAAGAGGATCCCATACATACACATAACGCTTAAGTTATATGCTCAAATGATAGAACTAACGAGATGCAATTGCTTCATGCAGGAACATTACCTACACATGGAACAAGATGAAGATGCACACACGTTGGACCTGAACCATGGCTCCTATTATCACTACCATAAACTTTCGGTATCGGGCTTTGGTTGAAATTTTCAAGCGATTTATTTAAGGCGGCTCAATATTCAGAATGGGCCAAATCTAATCAAACTTTGTTAGTTGTTTCACTGTTGTAAATAATGACCTCTAAAAAAATATAACTGACTCAGGGGCCATTTGGATCGTCAAAAATCCCAAAAATCCATTGTGAAAAATCTACCAACCAGGGATTTTTGGGATTATCCACTATGGTTAGTGGATAATCCCAAAAATCCACCTAAAAGTGGATGTTTTTTATTTTTCACGCCCCAAATGGCCCCTCAATGGCGGTCATATAATGCCAGTTAATTTGGAATTTTTTATGCTAGAAAATATTCATTGCGTTGCACCTTAGCCCAGGTTTTTAAAATAGCATTCAACTTCCCATACTACAAAATAGTTCAAATTTCCTCATAAGAGAAATGTTGAATTGTTGTCCGACAACCATTATTTATAGCTAAAACATGCCCTTAACAAGGGTTTAGGGCATGCCACTTAGAATAAAGCCAATGCATACAGAGCCATGGAGTAAGAGATTGTATAGATGATGGCCACACAAAGATAAGCTTGTTTAGCTCTGAAATTGCCAACTTCATATTTCCCTTTAGCAAAAAGAATAAACGAAATCGCAACCAAGATAGGTATCAGAATAACAAATTGCAGAGCACCTTGCTTGCACCTCCTTATAAAGCGTGTAATCATTCATGAACAAATAATCAGCAATAAAGTTAAAATAAAGTTTACTATGAACCAGAAATAAAGTTGAAGCAAAAACATTCTGTATAGCCAATGTAGAATAAAGCCAATGCATACAGAGCCATGGAGTAAGAGATTGTATAGATGATGGCCACATAAAGATAAGCTTGTTTAGCACTGAAATTGCCAACTTCATATTTCCCTTTAGCAAAAAGAATAAACGAAATCGCAACCAAGATAGGTTTCAGAATAACAAATTGCAGAGCACCTTGCTTGCACCTCCTTATAAAGCACGTAATCATTCATGAACAAATAATCAGCAATAAAGTTAAAATAAAGTTTATTATGAACCAGAAATAAAGTTGAAGCAAAAATATTCTGTATAGCTCCAGGGCACACACCCATCAAGAGGTACAGGAGGGAAGCAGCAATTCATGAGCCACCATGATGGCTTCAGAACTCGACCATTTAAACTCAAAACGACAGCACTAGGACCACCAACCCATGCTAAGCAGAGAGAAAGAAAATTATAAATCACCCAAGCCTCATATCTGAAACAAAAATGTCACAAAAAACTCATATCAGGTCATGCGCAACAAAATAATAGGTCACCGGTTATCTCTGATATCAAATATTGCAAACTATGATTGGTTGTAAATCAAATATATGTATTAACCAAAATCAAGAAGCATCTTTTCTCATAAAAAGGAAAAGAAACTGAAACAAGCACTATATTTCACTTTTCTCTGGTCAAATTGTTATGACCATTTCCCGCCATGACTAGTAGATTATATGGGATTGGTTTTAGTTCTATCAGGAGTTATATTTCCTAGTTAATTCTATTTCCATTAGGACTTATGTATTACAAAGGAAGCGTGATAAAGATATAAGAGACAGTTGGATGAAAGGGGAGAATAATAGAGAGAAAGGGGAGAGGAACAGATGAAGAGGAGAAGGAAGAGACAATAAATGGGAATAACTCAGTAAAATCAATATTCTCAAATTAATGTCCCTATTTATAGAGTTAGGCATGAGCTTCTCTAAGTACATAATCTGCATATCTAACTGTAACTGACCAATCAAGGGATGAGGTTAAATCTGACTTGAGTGAATTCTAACTAAAGTAGACTTATCCAAACAAATTCTCACTAAAGTACGTAACATAAGTCCTAGTGGATAGGAAACAAAATTCCAATAGAACATAAACTAACTTATAAGTCCCAATCCCATGTAATAGTCATGGAGGAAAAGGGTCATAACACAAATCTAAGTAAATAGGGTTTTGAGCATCTCAAGTAGAGAAAATATCGTACTCACACTTCTCGAATTGAATTGAAGTAGATTGAGCTTTCATTTAGCACAAGAGAGAGAGAGAGAGAGAGAGAGAAAAGGCATCAATGCATAAACCTGTCAAGCCCAAGAGAATATAAATTATTCCAAATTTTAAAAGAAAGTGATAAAATAACAGAAGTGACACAAAATTTTAAGCAGGAGAGCCATTAGGAGTTAAGACTTGTACATGAGATATTAGTAATTACACAGACATGCAAAAGTCAAAAAATATGCACATAGGATATATTGTAGCTGAACAAATATTACCATCTATAAACAACCTATCCCATATACCTTAGGCTTGGCTATCCCATGGTTCAATGAAGATATTGAATCCCTGGATAATGCCTAGCCTAATGCAACTTTCTAGAGATGGAAAATAGCAATCAATTAAACGAAAAATAAAATTCTGACCACAGATATTATATCGACAAAAATATATTTCTGTCATGGGGGAAGATGAAATCACTGAAATAAGTGCTTGACTGAAGGCCCAGAAGACATTGATTATATAGAAAAGCATACATAGGAAAGGTACATGGACCCTTTCACAACTTCTGAATAACTGCAAAAACATTCTATTGGCCATGTTGGAACGAAGAACCAATCAGGAGTCATGTTAGACCACATGCTAACTCAAACATGAGGTTCCACCTGCCAGATTAGATCCCCAGAGGATGTAAAAGAAAAAATGCCGTGGAGTTGGTGATGAGAGAACCAGAATGAGATAAATGGAACGGCAAAGTGGAAGCCTTGTAGGAGAAACACAAGGAAAATAATAGGACACTGAAGACGTTTCATAATATTCCCTCTGTCCAGTGTTAACAGCTCCATTGGGAAAAAAAGACAGTCCCGTTTTAGATGTTCTATCTGGTCAATTTAAGTTAATTGTGAACGTCTTCTTCCCCCATTAGCTGGGGTTTCCACGATCCAATCAAAATTAACATTTTTCCAGATGGAGCTATTAAAACAGGACGGAGGGAGTATGTGATAGACCCGAACACCATGAAGTCACTAGGCCGACCTACAAGCTCCTGAAGAGACCATGGAACTAGCATAAGCCATTTTGCCCAATTCCTTTAAATTTGTTAACTCTCCAATTTGTTGAGATTTGCATTGAAGAAGTTGTTAACAAAAGGAGAATTGGTGGGAAACAGGACGAAGCTGAAGCAGACGAAGGTGGACTGTGAGAGAAGAGGAGAGGTGGTGGAGGAGGGTTGATCATGGTGGAGGAGGAGGGAGAGAGAGAGAGAGGTGGACACCACTTCTACCTGAGCTCCATGGAGGAGGAATGAAGTGTAACTGACTCTGCTCATTTTGATCGTGGCTTTGCAGGCAAAGACCAAGACCGGAATTTGAAGCAGAAAAGAGATAAGTCACGTGACTTTTTTTATAATGACAATTTTTTCAAATATACACAGTATTTTGGAACGGAGGGAGTATTTTTTAAAAAAACTAAATAGCCCAAACAGGCTAAAAAGCAATACAAGCTTCAAAGTCTTTCAGAACAGCATTAGGAATAAACATTGGAATCGCATGGCACCACAGAAAAGAAGAGTTTTCTCGGCAGGCAGAATCAGCAAGCATAATAATTCAAGAAAATTTGTACCGGAACCATGAAGATGATTCAAACTATATAACGCTGGTAAGTAGGTTCTGTATAATTCAGAAGATGTCTGTGGATGTGAAACATTGCCAGCACAAATGCTCCAGCCATGCAAGGAAAAGCAATGAGGATGAAGTAAATTGGCGCCATTGTCTGCAAGCCATAAACTAAAGAATTGATCAAATCAGATGGTGATTGTCATTTAAGCACGACAAAACAGCAAAAAGCCAAGCTCTGGAATGCAAGAATGCACCAATGGAAAGATGAACTCACGTTCAACTAACCTGAGTATCACAGTATTTCTATAACCCAATGCTCGTCTGCTCGTCGTCAGTTAACCTAGCCATCGAGTCTAATGATCGGACTCAAAAGGGACAAGTAAAAGGATCAACAGGACGGGAATTTCCTCTCCAACGAGAAACGTGAAGAAACTTTGTTCAGAACCAAATTTGCTTGTTCAGTCTATATCTATAACTAACTATAGGGATGTAAAATCGTCCTAGTGAGTCTAAGAAAGGGTTTAGGAGAAGTAGTGAGAACAGAAAAAGTATATGCTATTTGAACTTGTGAAGAAGAAATTTACATAACTCCGGAAAGAGTCGGGGCCGGGAAGAGACTATGCATAGAGACGGAAATACTCGATCGATCGTCCTAGGCTTGGGATACGAGAGAGAGAGAGAGAGCGAGAGAGAGAGAGCGGGAGCGAGACCTGCCGTTGCCGAGCACACTCGTCTTTTCAAACCAAGAAATGCCAGCCAACATCACTCTCACTTCCTCTCAACCGATTTATTATGGCCTGATTGGATAAAAAGCGTTTGAACGATTAAAGACTGGTTTAAGAAAAACTATTTGGATTGATTATGTACTCAAATAAAGTAGAATTCTTTTTTCCGCGACAAAAAATAAAAAAGACAATTGTCTTCTTCTGGGAGGTGGAAAATGTGTACTTAAGTACAGAGTAAGTTTCTGTACTCAAATACAAATCTGACCCTTGATTGTGATATAGAGGGCCTTCATTATATGTATTTAATCACCACGCCTGCAAGCCTCCCACTGTTCCCTCTCCATTCCTTCCTCACTGGCCACCTACCTCCTTCCCCGCATGCTTCCTAGCCCCCCATCATGGACCTTTTCATCTAGACCAGCACCGTGCAATACATCCGATCAAATTATCAAAAATGAAGAATAAAAATTTAATCTTTAGGTGCAAAGCTTCTTCCTTCAAACATGAGATCTATCAGTTCATCTTTCCCTCTAACTTCTTCCTTCAATCATGAGGCTGGACGTGGGGCAGCTCCTCATCGTATATTCAAAGTGAGGACATAACTCCCCCTCCTCTCCCTTGACCCCTTACACCAACTGGATGGAGTCATGGTGTGGGAGAAGTCGAGCGGGCAGGCATCCAAAAATTTGCCATCACAGGTTGCCTCTCTTGATTGTAGGAGGCAGGGGTGTGTGGAAGAGATGGTCACCTGGTTTTTGAAATAGGAATTCTCCAGTGGGTCGACAAGGTCCATGAGAGAGCACGACAGTGAGATGTACTTGAGAAAAAAATATGTACTTCAGTTCAGATTTTCTCTTCCTTTCTTCTAGTGCCCATATTGGGTTAATTAATTTTGCTTTGTTGACCAAAATTAATTTGGGTAAATTCTTATGTGCGAAAAAAGAGACATTTTTGCTTCTTTATCATTTTAGATGCATAAAGGCTTTATTGGATGATTGGAAAAGGGAAAATAGCATAATAAATCATCAAAAAAAAAATTATAAAAATGACACACTGTAGCAAATAATTGCAAAATAGGGTATCTAATAAGCCACACAGGTGCCCACGTGGCGCGGGCGCTTGCATGGCCTTTTTTTTAAAACCAAACCAAAAAGCGTCGGTTAAACCAACGCCTCTCGGTTAAAAGAGAAAGAACCGACGCCTTTTACTACCTTGTCATTTTTCGTCCAATTTTAAATAGGCCGTATTTCAACGATACATATCTCTCTTATTTCTAACCCATTTTCATTCATTTTTTTTTCATTATTCCTTATTTTTAGTGCTCTTTCTAGTCATTATGATATCACAAAGATGTTGAGCCATCACATACTATTTATCATAGTTTTTGTAGTATTTTTTTGATAAATAGCATGCGATGGATCAACATCTTTGCGATATCATTATGACCAAAAAGGCCACTAAAAATAAGGAAGAATGAAAAAAGAATGGGCGAAAATGGATGAAGAATGAGAGAGATATGCATCATTGAAGTTATCACCCATTTTAAATGGGACAGATTTATTTTAGTGGGACAAATTTCAATAATGCATATCTCTCTCATTATTTATCCATTTTTGCCCATTTTTTTTCCATTCTTCCTTATTTTTAGTGGCCTTTGTGGTCATAATGATATCGCAAAGATATTGATCCATCGCATGCTATTTACCGAAAAAATATTACAAAAACTACGATAAATAGTATGTGATAGCTCAACATCTTTGTGATATCATAATGACTTGACTAGAAAGGGCACTAAAAATAAGGAAGAATAAAAAAAAAATGAATGAAAATGGGTTAGAAATAAGAGAGATATGTATCGTTGAAATACGACCTATTTAAAATTGGACAAAAAATGACAAGGTAGTAAATGGCGTCGGTTTCAACCGACGGCATCGAGAATGGTTTGGTTTTTTAAAAAAAAAGGCAAAATTTTTTTTTGCAGAATTTATTATATAAATTCCCCAAAAAAAAAATTCCAATTTAACTCCGCACAATGTACCGACCTTTTTACGGGGTGGAACACTGGATAATTTGTTCCAGCTCATCAGGCCAGCCCCGACCCGGCCTGCTTTCAGCGACCCACCCCCTCATGGCGGCCGCCAAAATATAGAAAGAAAGTCCGAATCACCACCGTACTCGGGAACTGGGAGGCGATGACAGCTAAAAATTTCAGGAGGAAGAGAACGGTCGACGAAGACGAAGCGAGCCGAGATGAAGATGAACAAGAAAGACGGTGGGTGCGCTTTTACAATAAACTTCCGTTCTCACTTCCCCTCCGTCCAAAAAAAAAAGAAAAATAAGAATCGGTGGAATTACCCGATATCAGATACTAGGGCTTCACGTTGACGTTTTTCATTGATGTTTTTTGTTCGCTTGATTAGGTTGGCCTTAGAGGAGGTGAAATTTCTGCAAAGTCAAAGGGAGAGGAAATCGGGAATACCTGCAATACCCTCCTCGCAGAATGCTGGTGTCGTGGCCAAGTCCGGTGAGAAGAACGAAGTTGACGGAGAGAAGGAGGAGTTGGTTCTGCAAGACACTTTTGCTCAGGAAACCGCTGTCACCGTGGAAGATCCCAATATGTAAATACCCCCATCCTTCTTGCTCCTTCTTCTCAACTTTATATCTTTTGTGCTTCCATCAGAAAGCGAATTACTTCTAATGCTCTTTTCAGCCTGATCCTGTTTCATCCTTTTGATATTAACTTACCAGTGAAATGCCCATAAACTTTGCTTCCTTGCTTTCTTTTTGTAGTGGCGTCATGCTGCTTACCATCCCTCCCCTTACCTGATAGTTGATGAAACAGTTTTTTGTTTTTAATCCATCTGATTTTGTTTTGGAAGTGAAAGGGATGTTAAAGGGGTCAATGAGGATGAACGGACATCATTTCCCTTCTGAATAGTTGCTCGAATGCTCTATCCATAATAAGTGATTGAGGTCTCCTCCTGCTTACACCCTAAATCCTTTTTCTTCAGCAGTTTGAATTATATAAATGAGAAAAATGCTTCAATCTCGCGCCGTTTGCAGGACAAAATTTTGCTTCCGTGTGGATCTATATGGTTTATTTGTTCTCTTACCTAAAGAGCCAGTCTTTCGTCCCATATAGGATGTTTACATTGAGCAATTTGATAGGGTGAAGTATGTTGAACAAGAACTTGCAAAGAAACGAGGCAAGAGGATTGATGCGAACAAGCAAGTAGAAAGTGATTTAAAACATGCAGAAAATGAACTGTATGTCATTCCTGAGCATCTTAAGGTCAGACATCGTGTTGGTGTAGTTACATCAGTATTATCAGCTTTTCGTATATTAATGCATAATCATCACCATGATGCATTTTAGTGTGGCTTTCTGCAACAACTGATACCTTTTGGGTAGCTGGTCCTTGGAAGTTTCTTCTTGATAGGACTAGGACTCAACTTGGGACGTGAGATATGCTGTTTAAGTTGATCTAAATATGTTCCTACCTATATCTAAAAGGCCAACATTCACATACACTAGCAATTCTGGACCTCTGGTGATATTTTTTGCTACATTTTCCCTCACCATACTGCGTAATATCTTTTTATTGAACATTTTTTAAGGTGAAGAGGCGGAATTCAGAGGAGAGCTCAACACAATGGACTACTGGAATTGCGGAAGTTCAGCTCCCTATTGAGTATGTTATTCATCTTGTGTCAACTTCTTTTCTTGCGTCCCAGAAGAAATTTCATGTTTTTTACTGCCTCATTGTCCAGTAAGAGTGCATTAGGAGAGTAGCACGGACAGCTTCATGCGATTTGGAAAATTCATTGTGTGCCTTAAGGTTTGAGTCAATTTGGATTACATAACACACTTATAGCTTGCCACTATGAATAAATAACACTTTTAGGTCTGTTTAAAGGATCTGTAAGCATGCTCTACCATGGTGTGCTTATGTTTGCTGCTGTTTTAATATTGTGAAACAGGATAAGAGGATTTTTTTTGCATGACCGGTACAAATCTTATAATCTCTCCGTTTGGAATTATTATTAACATAAGTTTTTTCCAAATGAACCAATTTTAGTTCATTTTGAAAAACCTTATGTCAATAATATTCTGGCCGGACGGAGTATAAAATGGGATTTTCCTAATCCAGCCTTGGTTATGTTATTGCCCATTGAATATCTCTACTCTCTCCATTCTGATTATGAATAGCTCCATCACTACCTCCCCTTGGATCTCGGCCATGCTGCCTTTGTCGTCGTCGTCGTTGTAGTACTCCACCTAAACCACCGTCATCCAGCCCTGGGTCCTGCCTTTGGCAGCATTTCCCGATGAGTTTTGGCCGTACTTTCCAGTTCCTCCATTGGAGAGTGGCCCAGGGATTGGGGAGACTGTTGTATCTCCTTAATATGCTTAAGGATATACAATAGATTAAGTAGAGAAGGTTGGATGAAAGGGGAGAAGTAGAGAGTGAAAGGGGAGAAAATAAGATGAAGAGGAGAAGGAAGAGACAAGGGAGAAATATAGATCTGATTTCTGAAATCACTATTCACGTTATTGTAGCAGGAGGGCTAAAGCCCTATTTATAGTCTTAGGTATGTAGCCTTACAATTACTTAATTCTACTATGGATAGAAAAGTAATCAAACTAGGAAAATAATAACTAATCCTACTCCAACTAGGATTAACTAAATTAGGAAAGTATTCTAATTAGGGATCATAACAGAGACATGGGGGGCAGAGATTGGGGGTTGGTGGGCATCCATGGGAAGAGGAGAAAGGTGGGAGGGCGGGGACTCAGGTGGCAGGGGATGAGGGAGAATGGGGAGGGTAAGGTGAGACCATGGAATGTCGTATCGGATATCGGTAAAATATCGGTCGGCCAAAGAGACGAAATATCGGAGATATATCGGAGATATTGTGTAAAAAAATATCGGTAGTCAAAAACTAGTTTTTACCGTATATTTTCACAATCTAACTTCTAAAATGAGTTATACTAATTTAAACAAAGAATAAATTTTAAAATATACATATTAGGATAGAAAACAAACACGAAAGGTTTTTTTTTTCAAAAAAAAAAATTGAATTTTTTTTAAAATAATTTTTTAATTCAAAAAATACTGATATATCGGTCCGAAACCGATATTTCGGCGATATTTGGAAATTTTTGAAAAAACGATATTTATTGGTATCGATGTATCGGTTTAGGGCCGATACCGATATATCGCCGATATATCGGCGAGACAATTTTCCATGGGTGAGACCCTCCTTGTGAGCCCACTCTAAGAAAAGCAAAAAAAAAATCCAAATCCCATGAGTGTTTCCGAACGGAGGGATGACTTTTTAAATGAAAAATTCTGTTTTCAGGTTGAATTAGTGCAAAAGTCCTCCAACATAACATCAGTTATTTGTAATTTCTCCAAGGATTAGAGAAACCAAAATCTTCCCGATCATGCTCTCTTCCTTCTTTCCTTGTTCCATTCTTGCTGCTCGCTAAATGTGTGCATGCCCAGTCCTGAGGCATAGCAGATTACTCATCCCTTAGGGTGGAATTTCTCTAAGCCTGTTCTTGTCTACCTTATCATTATTTATTATTTAGTATATGTATTTACTATAGGAGTTCCATTCATGTGCCAATTTTGAAGGAGTGTTGAGTCTCCTTTTTTTCCTTGGTTTCCATCTCTTATGCTAAATACATATAAAATGGGAGAAGCGATGCATTGCAACAACACCCGGTTGCAATGAAAAATGGCAAGGGTTCTCGCGTTGGTCTGGACGGGCGCGAGTGTAGAAGCTAATCCAAGAGCGTAGGATTAGAGTGGCATCATGAAATATTAGGACCTTGAAGGATAAGGGTATGGAGTTAGTGAAAACACTCAAGAGAATGAGGGTTAACATAGCTTGCTTGCAGGAGACTAAGTTTGTAAGAGAGAAGGCTAGGGAACTGGGGGAAGGCTTTAAACTAGTTTATGTAGGTAAAGTTTCAAATAAGAATGGGGTGGGTATAGTGGTTGATAAGGACTTGAGGCAAGGTCTTGTAGGTGTCAAGAGATTTAGTGATAGAATTATATTAGTGAAGCTAGTGTTAGGAGATTTCATAGTTAATGTTATTAGTACTTATGCACCTCAAGTCGGATTAGGAGAGAATCTTAAGAAACAATTTTGGGAGGAAATGGACTTACTAATGCTAGGGATACCTAACAGGGAAAAGATTATTATAGGGGGTGACTTAAATGGGCATGTAAGGGAGAAGAACATAGGATATGAGATGGTGCATGAAGGGTATGGTTTTGGAGAGGAATGAAATGGGAGAAGCTATTTTTGAGTTTGCAATAACAAACGATCTAGGCATAGCAAATACCTATTTCAAGAAGAGGGAAGACCATCTAATAACTTTTAAGAACTTCCTCACAAGAGCCAAATAAATTTTTTCTTAGTTAGAAGCGAAGATAGAACTAACTGTAAGGATTGTAAGGTTATACCTGAAGAACCTATAACACTTCAACATAGATTTTAGTTGTTTTGGATGTTCACATAAAGGGGTGGAAGAAGCGAAGTTTGGATAAAGTGGAGCCTAGGATCAAGTAGTAGAACTTGGAAGGTGAGATGCTCAACACTTTTGTGGAGAGGTTGAGGATTGAAGGAAATTGGAACTTAAATGAGGAACCAACAATGCCATGGGGTAATATGGCTAATTGCATTCAAAAAGTGGGAAAAGAAGTATTTGGTGAAGTGAGGAGGAGAAGGGACGTCAAGAAAGAAACATGGTGGTGGTGTGAGGAAGTTCAAAGAGTCATCAAGGAAAAAAAGTGTTTCTTTAATGAGTGACAAAAATGTAAAAATCAAGAGAATGAGGAAAGATATGTTAAGGTAAAGAGAGGTTAAAAAGATAGTGAGTGAAGTTAAATTTAAGGCGTTTGATGACTTATATTATAGGTTAGGAACAAAGGAGGGGAGAGGGACATATATAAGATAGCTAAGTCAAGAGATAGGAGAAGTATGGACTTAGAGCAAGTTAGGTGTATTAAAAGTGAAGATCAAAGGGTTTTAGTGAAAGATGAAAAAATTAGGGAGAGATGGCGTGAATATTTTGAGCGTTTATTGATTGAAAATTATAGTAGTGGGATGGATTTTGAGTCTAGTCCCGTTAAAGAGAACTTATTTTAGGAGATTCTCCATAGAAGAGGTAGGAACTGCGTTAAGGAAGATGAAGAAAGGCAAAACTCTAGAGCCCGATGGAATTCCTATTGAAGTATGGAAGGCAATAGGAGGTGTTGGCTTAACTTGGTTGACTAGTTTGTTTAACAAGATTTGGAAGTCTAAGAGGATGCCAGAGGAGTGGAGGAGAAGTACTCTCATACCCTTGTATAAAAAAAATAAAGGGGACATCTAAAGTTGTATAAATTATAGAGGTATAAAAGGTATAGGACATACTATGAAATTATGGGAGAGAGTAATAGAAGGACGTTAGCGAAAAGTAACTAAAGTAATAGAGAATCACTTTGGTTTAATGCCGGAGAGGATAACAATGGAAGTTGTATTTTTGTTACGGCAGTTAGTACAGAGGTATTGGGATAGAAAACAAGACCTCTATATGACCTACTTTCATAGATTTGGAAAAAACCTATGACAGAGTGCTAAGAGAGCTCATTTGGAGTGTTTTGAAGAAGGGAGTTATAACAGGTTACATAGATATCACAAAGGATATGCATGAGGGGGTTGTGACTACTGTACGAACTATTAGAGGGGAAACCAATGAGTTTTCGTTTACGGTAGGTCTTCATCGAGGGTCGGCCTTTAAGTTCTTATTTTTTCGCTTTACTTATGGATGAGCTTAATAGACATTTACAAGATAATGTACCTTGGCGTATGTATTTTGCAGATGATGTAGTTTTAAATGATGAGAGTAAAGTAGGTTTGAATGTGAAACTGAAATTATAGAGGGAGGCTCTAGAATCAAAAGGTTTTAAAATAAGTAGGACTTAGACAGAGTGCATGGAATTTAATTTTAAAGAAGGTAGAACTGTAGGTAGAGCCTTAGTTGAAATAGATGGGCAAGAAGTGTCTAGGTGTGATTAATTCCGTTACATATGATCCATTATCCATAAGGAAGGGGATATTAATAGTGATGTGGTGCATATGATAAATGCGGGGTGGGTAAGTAGAAGGCAGCCTCGGGAGTGTCGTGTGATAGGCATGTTTCAAAAAGGCTTAAAGGCAAGTTCTATAGGACAGCCATTAGGCCTGCAATACTCTATGGAGCGAAGTGCTGTGCACCAAATAGAAGTCATATAGATAAATTGAATGTAGACGAAATGAGAATGTTAAGGTGAACGAGTGGGATAACTGAGAGAGATAGGATTAGGAATGAATATATTCGTGAGAGTTTAGAGATAGCTTCTTTAGGGGAGAAGTTGAGGGAATATAGGTTGCGTTGATATGGGCATACGCAAAGAAGACAAATAGATGCCCCTGGGAAGTGATGCATGTAAATGATGCCAAAAGAGGGAGAGGAAGACCTAAGAGAACTTGGATGGAGTTAATAAAAAATGATTTGACTTTACTATCTCTTACAAAACAGGCCTGAATGGAGGAGTAAGATCCATGTCGCCGACCCCAAATATTTGGGAAAAGGCGCTACTTGATTTTGATTATGATTTATGATGCTAAATACATATAAATGGATTAAATGACTGTAATTGCAAATCTTTCCATCTCATTTGAACCGTTTAAAATAAGAGGGATATATCTGAACACTTATAAAGTAAGTTCTGTAATATATTTTTTTACATGTAATCCTCTGGGTTCATATGTAATAATCTTTTATTTGTTGTACTCTCCAAGTCTATTAAAAGGCACTATTTCCTCATATTTAGAGAACAAGAGTCACTGGCTTTGTCTATTCCTCCCTCCCCAAAAAAATAAAAATAAATAAAATATAAATAAATAAATAACCAATGATGAGGGATGACTTGGTGATCCAACTTGGATGTGGAATGGTCTATGACAGAATTGAAAGGCAGAGCTGAATTCTTGTTGTTGACCCATACAAATGGGATATGTTGTTATTGATGCGAGTGTTTATGTTAAGGATAGCCTTCTTTTTGTAGTACTCTCCAAGTTCCTCTCATACTTAGCGAGCCACAAAAGATATTTTCCAAATGACTTCACTGCCTTTGTCTTCCCCCCCTCCCCAAAATAAATAAATATATATATATATATATATATATATATATATATGTATATATGGGAAGGGTTTACATGAGATCGTTCTCATATAAGGAGCATGAGGCCAATCTTTATAGCCGTTGGATTCCGATCGGAGGATGGATATTAAATCAGTGGGTAGGTGAGTGTGTCACATCAGGGAGTGGGTGAGATCATTATGGCTATTTGTAGCCGTTAGATCAAGATCCAAGGGCTATGATTTAAAGTGGCCTCATATAAGCTATATGAGAGCGATCTCATTTAAACTTTTCCCTATATATATATATATATATATCATCATCATCATCATCATACGCCTTACAAAAGAGGTAGCCCTAAGAGAAGGAGAGGGAGACCTAAGAGAACTTGGATGGAGTTAATAAGAAAGGATTTGACTTTACTATCTCTTACAAAAGAGGTAGCCCAAAACAGGCTGGAATGGAGGAGTAAGATCCGTGTCGCCGACCCCAAATAGTTGGGAAAAGGCGCTAATTGATTATGATTATGATATATATATATATATAATAAATAAACCAATGATGAGGCATGACTTGGTGATCCAACTTGGATGTGGAAATGGCTATGACAGAATTGAAAGGCAGAGCAGAATTCTTGTTGGTGACCCATACAAACGGGATATGCTGTTAATGCCAGTGCTGATGTTAGGGATAACTTATTTCAGAAGGAATAAACATTTACATCAGCATAATTTATTTCAGAAGGAAGAAACACTTATAACGTCTTTAAAATTGAAAATTTGTATCCACATGAAATTAAACGAGTACTTCCTTTGTCCCACATCAATAGTACTTTTTTGTTTTTTCAAAATGAACTTTGGGATATCAAATAAGACTATTAATATGAGATGGAGGGAGAGTGAAACTTACTGACCAATTTTAAACACAACATAGGACCAGAATACCTAACCATTTTTTGCCAGTCAAGTGATTGATGTTTCTAACTACTCTTCCTTGCAAAAATATGTGTCATTAGAAAACCAAATGGACCAAAATGAGTTCATTTTGGTTTTCTAATGTGGACAAATATTTTTTGGACGGAGGGAGTATAATATAATATTCATGCACAAACACTCACCATATACTTTATATCTAATGTTGCAGATACAAATTAAGGAACATTGAAGAAACTGAAGCCGCCAAAAAACAATTGCAGGTTACTCGACCTATGGGACGAACAAGATGTGATATGACCATTCCATCCAGTTATAGTGCAGATTATTTCCAGCGTGGGCAGGATTATGCAGAAAAACTTCGTAGAGGTTAGTTAGACTTGAATATGATTCATGTCTTGGTCCAAGATATTTTTGCCCTTATTATGTCTATAAGGTTAGAAACTGAGGGGTAAAGGGATGTTCATGAGATAGATAAATGAAAAGAGATAGATAAATTAAAAGAGAGGAATAGGGAATTTTAGATCAAATTAGATACTTTAAGAACTGAATTTAAAGGTGTTATCCAAAAAAGAGGAAATTAAGGAAAGATGGCCAGGGTAGATGCCATGTTCGCCACTAGGAAAGGCAATTAGGTCATTAGATTATTTATCCTTCTGTTTTGTTGGCCCATAAGGCTTAACTGGTGTTTAATTAGGTTCTTTTGTTATTAGCTGTGAGATCTGTTGGATGGCTTAGGTTAGATTTCTTTAAGCCATTAGGGCCCTTATGTAAAGCTATTGATAAACTAATTGGAGTTTGGATGAGTAGTTCACCACCCCACCCCATTACACAGTCTGTGTTTGTCCGCCATCTGGAATCTATTTTTCCCTAATCTGCCCTCTTCCTTCTTCCTCTACCATGCAACACTGGCGTCAGAGCCCTCTTCGGTCCTTTGTTACGACTCTCCTAGTTTAGGCTAATATACTATTTACTTATTCCCTTTAGGCCATGTGGGCCACTTCAGTAGGATTAGGCTATTTACTTAATTGCATAACTTGGCCCATTAGGCCCATCAGCTTTAGGCCCTGCGCCTATATATATAGGAGACGACTTGCTTAGTTAGGGTATTGATGAATGAATTCCTAGTTTCTCACCTCCTTCTTCTCTTCTCTCATCTCCTTCCCTACCCCTTTGCCGCCGGCTTTTGTGCATCCACCTAGGGTGCACAACACTGGTATCGGAGCGATCGACTCTTGGCTTCCGACGCTATGGCTCGGAAGAAGGCTGTGGACAATCCAGAAGGTCCATCGTTCCAATCTGACGAGGAGGCGCCCACTGGCCAGGCCGCACCTGTTGCAGTCATGGATCCGGCCTTCCTTAAGACCATGACGGACATGATGGCAATGATGCAATCCATGCAGGTCTCGCAGCAGGCTATGTTGGAGCGGTTATCAGCGCCGCCACCCCCGCCCACATCTGGGATGGAGCATCAACAGACCACCGGCCTGCAAGGATCTTCTTCCACGGCGGCTCAAGGGCCTCCTCTGCAGGCTGCGGCTCAAGGGCCTCCTCTGCAGACCCCGTCGTTCTCTGGTTACTCGTCCCCTCCACCGCATGGGTTCTCTCAACAAGAACTTAGGCCGCAGGGCCAGGCCGCTGGTGCAGCCCAGGGCTCTCCCTTGCCCCACAACCCCACCGCCGGTGCTGGGCAGGAATCTCCATACCCCCAAGGCCACGCCTTTTAGTCTTCAACTATGTTTGGCTCCTTTGATCCGACTAATATCTTGCCACCAGGGGCAGCTGGCACTCATCTGCGTGCTTTTCCTCATCATACTGGCCGACCATATCAGCAGTCGCAGGGAGATGTGCCGCCCTATGGGGCCATTATTTGGAGGACCAACTCTTACTGGCTTCTCCAACGTTCCGCCAGGTATGTCTCAGGCCCCGTCTCAGGATCCATTCGGACGGGCCGCGGCTGAGCCTCGATTGGCCCGACTTCAATTTCCTAAGTATAGTGGGGAAGATAGCCCTATTGATTGGATATATCAGGCAAATAAATTCTTTGAGTATCATGGCACTCAGTCGGAAGTTGATAAACTGCGCATCGCAGCCTTCCATCTGTCGGGCGATGCCTTAGTCTGGTTTCAATATTTTGAGAGAGATATGTTTCATCCGACATGGGCTGATTTTGTGAATGAGTTATGCGTACAATTCGGGCCAAACGATTATGCTGATTTTAATGAATTGCTAGCATCTCTCCGTCAAACATCCTCGGTGCGTGCTTACCATCAGGAATTTATGCGCATAGCTAATCGGCTACCTAATTGGGACCAAGCGGCATTAGTGGGGGCCTTCATGCATGGCTTGCGGGCTGACATTGCAGATGAAATCCGGCAGTTTCGGCCTAAATCTATGAAGGATATCATTGGGCATGCTCGAGTTGCGGAAGAACGGTTGAACCGGCAACGGCGTGTGGTCCGACCACCCTTTCGGTCTTCTCCTGGCTTACCGGCCCCGAGGCCAGTTCCTCCTATTGGGGCTGTCACCAGCTCCAGGCCTGGACCACCAGCAGGAGCCACCCTGCCTTCCCCTATTCGCCGGTTATCCCAGGCCCAGATGGACGAAAAAAGGGCCAAAGGCCTCTGTTTCAACTGTGATGAGCGGTACGTTCCCGGACATCGCTGTCGCACGCCCCCTACCGCTTTCATCTTGGAGGAGTCCTGTCCTGAGGGGGACGATCTTATTGATCAACCGGACGAGGACGCTTATGTCGATTCGACGGCTGAGATCTCATTTCATGCTTTCTCGGGAACATACACGCCTCACACTATGCGCGTGCAAGGTCAGTTAAAGCGCCAGCCAGTTGCCATTTTGATTGATAGTGGGAGTACCCACAATTTTATTAATGATAGGGTGGCGCAGCGCATGGGATGTCATATTGCTCAGGCATGTGCTTTTGACGTTCTTATTGGTGACGGCACACACATGCGCAGCAAAGGCCTGTGCCCCCGCGTACCCTTGCATATTCAAGGGTATGACTTCGTGGTGGATCTCCATCTTCTACCTACAAAAGGAGCTGATATTGTATTGGGGGTCCAATGGCTCCAAGAGCTTGGGGACGTCGTATGGAATTTTAAAGATTTAGTCATGTCCTTTGGGGTGGCTGATCAACAAGTCCGTTTACAAGGGTCCATTCCCGGTACTCTCCAGTCGGCCCAGGCTGTGGGGTCTCTCTTTCGGCACTCGGCCAATGGTTTTTTGCTGCAACTTATGTCTATATCTGATTCGACCCTACCAACCCTACCGGCCGACTTGACTGCTCTCTTGACCGACTATGGGTCCCTCTTTGGAGAGCCAACCGGACTACCTCCTACGCGTGGGCACGACCATCAGATTCCCATACTTCCTGGGTCGAGCCCAGCTAATGTGCGGCCCTACCGTTACCCCTATGTGCAAAAGGCTGAGATCGAGCGTTTGGTGGCTGACATGCTGGCAACCGGTATTATTCGTCCCAGCTCCAGCTCCTATTCTTCTCCCGTTTTGCTGGTTCGGAAGAAGGATGGGACATGGCGGTTCTGCGTCGATTATCGTGCTTTAAATGCTATTACATTGAAGGACAAGTATCTTATTCCCGTTATTGAAGAGCTTCTCGACGAGTTATCAGGTGCGAAATATTTCTCTAAACTTGATTTACGTTCCGGCTATCATCAGATACGGATGCACCCAGCGGATATTCATAAGACTGCTTTTCGTACACATGACGGTCATTATGAGTTTCTTGTGATGCCCTTTGGGTTGACTAATGCGCCAGCCACGTTCCAAAGTCTAATGAACGATATTTTTCGGCCTTTCTTGCGCAAATTCATTTTAGTCTTCTTCGATGATATATTAATCTATAGCGCGACCTGGGAGGAGCACATTGGCCATCTGCGGACCGTCTTTGATCTCTTGGTCGGGCACTCTCTTTTGTTGAAACGGTCTAAATGTTCTTTTGGCCAACCTCAGATTGATTACTTGGGACATATTATTGAGGCCCAGGGAGTCTCTACAGATCCGGACAAAGTAGCCGCTATGCTCGACTGGCCCACTCCTACCTCACCAAAGGCCTTGCGAGGTTTTCTTGGGCTGACCGGCTATTACAGGCGCTTCATTGCCCATTATGGTACTCTGGCTGCACCTCTTACTGCCTTGTTAAAGACCGGCGCCTTCGTCTGGAGTCCTGACGCCCAGGGGGCCTTCGACTCCCTAAAGCAGGCTATGTCATCCGCCCCGGTCCTAGCCTTACCGGATTTCACTCGCCCGTTTGTGGTGGAAACTGATGCTTCTGATAGTGGATTGGGTGTTGTCCTTCTGCAGGCTGACCGGCCCATTGCCTTCTTTAGTAAAGCCTTATCGGGGCGCTCTCTCCGCTTGTCCGCCTACGAACGGGAAATGCTCGCTATTGTGCATGCCATCACGAAATGGCGCCCCTATCTATTGGGCCGGCACTTCACTATTCGGACGGACCACCAACCCCTAAAATATTTTCATGACCAGCGGATCTCCACTCCTGCTCAGCAACGTTGGGTCACGAAGCTTATGGGCTACGACTATGATATGGTTTATAAACGGGGGTCCGACAACACTGTGGCCGACGCTCTATCTCGGCCCGACGCGGAGGTCTCTTTTGACCCTCTCTGTCCCTACCTTTCCCTTCATGACTGACTTGCTGCAGACTTACCAGGACGTACCTGAGGCCACGGACATCTTACAACGCCTCCAGGCTGACCCGACGTGCTTACCTTCTTTTGTCTTGCAGGGTAGTTATATTTTCTGGAAGCAGCGCCTTTGGGTTCCCCCGAGTCCGCTACTACGGCAGCAAATTATTTCCTTCTTTCATGACACCCCTAGTGCTGGTCATGAAGGGTCCTTTCGCACCTACAAGCGTGTGAGTCAGAATTTTGTTTGGCGGGGAATTAAAAAGGAAGTCCATTCTTATGTGGCTGCTTGTGATGTGTGCCAGCGCGCGAAGGCCTCCACTACTACTCCTGCGAGCCTTCTGCAACCCCTCCCTATTCCTGATCGCGTATGGGAGGATGTCTCCATGGATTTTATTGAGGCTCTACCTGTGGTCCAAGGTAAATCAGTTATTCTTGTGGTAGTGGATCGTCTATCTAAGTATGCTCATTTTTGCGCCCTTGGTCACCCTTTTACGGCCAAGACTGTTGCAGAACTTTATGTGCGCGAAGTGGCTAAGCTACATGGTATGCCTCGGACAATAGTGTCAGATCGGGATAAGATCTTTATTTCTCTGTTTTGGCGAGAATTCTTTGCATTGCACGATACTAAACTGCACATGAGTACCGCTTATCATCCCCAAACAGACGGGCAAACGGAAGTTGTTAACCGTTGCTTGGAACAGTACCTGCGCTGTTTTGTGGGTGAGGAGCCTCGTCGGTGGCTTCAACTTCTTCCATGGGCTGAATGGTCTTATAATACTGCTTATCACACCTCCACCGGATTCACCCCCTTCGAAGTGGTTTATGGCCGCCCTCCGCCTACAGTGATCCGTTATTTACCCTTCAGTTCTTCGGTGGGCGAGGTGGACTATGCACTTCAGACGCGTGATGAGGTCTTGCGTCAACTCAAAGCTAACCTCGCGAATGCTCAGAATCGGATGAAGCAGGTGTATGATCGCTCTCGCATGGATCGGGAGTATTCAGTTGGGGATTTGGTTTATGTTAACCTCTTGCCTCATCGACAGCATTCCTTGGCGCATGTTGCTTCTACCAAATTGGCACACCGGTTCCATGGACCTTATCCGATTTTGGAACGTATCGGGCCGGTTGCTTATCGTTTGCAGTTGCCGCCTACTTCCCAGGTTCATCCGGTTTTTCATGTGTCCCGTCTACGGCGCTTTGTGGGAGATCCTTCTCGCCTTACTAGTGGGGTGCCTGCTCCGTTGCTCTTGCCGGAGGATCCTCCTCTCCTTCCTTCGTTTCTCCTGGATCGCCGTCGGGTTCGTCGTTTTGGACGCTTGGTGAATGAGGTGCTCGTTGCATGGCAAGATCATTCTCTAGACGATGCCACCTGGGTATTGGAAGACGATTTCTTTAATCGTTTTCCTACATTTTCGCCTTGAGGTCAAGGCCGTAGCGGAGCGTGGTGGAATGTTACGACTCTCCTAGTTTAGGCTAATATACTATTTACTTATTCCCTTTAGGCCATGTGGGCCACTTCAGTAGGATTAGGCTATTTACTTAATTGCATAACTTGGCCCATCAGGCCCATCAGCTTTAGGCCCTGCGCCTATATATATAGGAGACGACTTGCTTAGTTAGGGTATTGATGAATGAATTCCTAGTTTCTCACCTCCTTCTTCTCTTCTCTCATCTCCTTCCCTACCCCTTTGCCGCCGGCTTTTGTGCATCCACCTAGGGTGCACAACATCCTTGTATGGGCATCATGATGCGGAAAGCCAAGAAAAAGATGACGGCTTCAAGTCAATCCATTGTCAATGACAACTCTACTTCATAGCCCATGCCTTCCGAAGGCACTGCAACCAACGACATTGCTGCTCTTTCCTTGCTGGTGATTGCCAGCACCTCGACAACAGATCCCGTCTTGCTGAACTTCCTCTAGGATCTATCGCACTCTATGCAGTCCGTCCAGATGGCTCTATCTGAACTGCTCCACCTCAAATAGCCAGTGTTGGGAAATACAATTGTTGATCTCCCTAGTGCCTGGAGATGAATCGTCTGAGACTAGCGTAATGATAAGAACAAGAACACATGAATTCATGTGTTTCAGAGATGTGCCTACATCCACAGGGCCACACAAATTCACTATGCTTTCAGAGGGAATACAGAGGAGAATATTGGATACTCTCGACTCTTCAACAAGCCAGAATTTTATAAATCATTCTTCGATGGAGATGACTCCTAGGGTTGAAGGCTCCTCTTTTTGTGCCCTATAGTCCCTTGCTCTCAAATTAGGTCATACTATACATGGGAGAAGAGAAAAGCCTCAAATAGGACTCCAGAACCTGATGCCATGTCATCACTGCGTCGAACCGGTCCTTCTGTAATTGGATCGGATGACCGGCCATACAACCCAGTCTTCTGGTAGCTACTTTTGTTGCTTCTTGTTTGAGCAGTTTCCCATATAAAACAACTAGTGGTTGTCACCATTGCTCCTATGGATCCACACTTGCTGGCCAACGACAACACCACCATCCACTGTACGTCGAGCCTTCCACAACGCTCAACCGGTACTCCCGCCTTGAACCCACTATCCTTAAGCCATGCGCCACCCATGTCGATTGCCTTTCTTGTTTTTGGGTCACTGCTGCACCAGCATGCCCCTTTTTGTTCTAGGGTTGATGGTCTGTTGTTGATAGCTTCCAACGTCGCCTCCAGCAGCCACCCGACTATGACTGCTTCTCTTTTGTCCACGGCAGCGCCCTATCTTCACTCAACACCTGTGAGCTTTCTGCACCTAGCCGCCACAGTAGTATGCTTTGCCAGCCGCCGCCACCTTCGTTGTTGTGATCGGGCCTTCATCGCCGCCTCAGGCCACAAGGAGTCCTTTCCCCAGCCTCATCCGTCTAGCTTTCTCAATGAACAGTGTAAATGTTGTCCTTCAACAGGGCCTCAGTCAGCCCATGTTCCACGGGGTGACAACTAAGGCTCTGGGACTTAATCTCACCACTGCCTTCACGCTCGGGAGTCCGTGTAGCGCCTCTCCTCCATGGAGCTGTGCTACGCCCGGTTTTGCATAGCCCAATTGATTGGCTTTATCAGACCAAAATCTTCTCTTACCCATAGTTGACCATAGATCGGGAGAAACTTGTGTCGCTTCCATTTTATGGGCAACGCCCTGGTATGGTTCGAGTTATTCGAGTGCTTCTCACCTAGTTTATGGCAGAGCTTTGCACCTAGTTTGGTCCAATAAGTATGTTGACTTTAATGAGCTCCTCAATGCACTCTTTTAGAGATCTATAGAAAGCACTTATCATCAAGAATTTATGCGCATTACAAATTGCGTACCTAGTTGGGACGCGATGGCCTTTGTGAGTAAATTCATGCACGGCTTGTGTTTGGACATTGTTGATGAGATCTTGCAATTCAAACCAGAGTCCACTCGCGAGGTGATTCACCATGCTTGCACCTTCGAGGGGCACCTTGCAAATGAGCGTTTGACCTCTAGGGCCTTCTTCCCTCCACTGTTGTCACCACGTCCATTTGTCAAACCATATGCTTCCCGTCCTTCCAACGAGTAGCCATTTGCTATTCCAACACCAGGCGGGCAGACACTTGCTCTTCCAGCACTGACCGACCCCCTAAGGACGCCCGGGACATGATAACTGTAATGGCCAGCGCCCGTCCCCCTGCCCATTCGCTGCCTCTCCCAAGCTCAACTTGAAGAGAAACGTTCAAAGGGTTTATTTTGCAACTGTGATGAGCAGTATTTGGTGAACATCGTTGTTGCATCCCCATAAGGCTTTTGTCGTAGAGGAAGCATATGATGAGGATGACGATGACAACGGATTGGAACTTCAAAAAAAATATTATACGATTTGACATTGAGGGCCAGCGTGTCCGTATACAGGGATATCCTCACAATCTGCCCAGGAGGTTGGATCTTTCTTCAAGTCTGCACCATATGGTTTCTTCCTTCAGCTCCTCTCTCATGAGACCTGGACTCAGCTCCCTCTACCATAGACTTGTTCTCTCTCTTGGATGAGTTTGGCAGCTATTCCTTGAGTCGTTAGGGTTGCCTCCAGCTCACAGTCATGGACCATTGATCAGAGGATTCCAGTCCTCCCATCAAAGATGCCAACAAACATCTTCCCCACATTCAGTAGTTTGAAATTGGGAAGTTAGTGACTGAGATGACAGATGATGATCATATGCTCAAGTAGGGATGTTCACCGACTGACATGGATGCAGACAAGAGGTTGTTCGTGTTTGTCCTTGTCCACCATATGTCCGTGGATATCACGTTTGTGTTTGTCTGCCAATGTCTGTGATAGACACGGATGGACACAGACATTCAAATTGACAATGGGTTCTTTTACTTACTTCCTATGATAGCCTGGTAGCAATTTTGCTCCATGAGAACTAGTAGTGAATCACACAAACAATACTATATGCAACACCCATGAAATTAAGACAAAGACTCTTTAGACAAGAAGAATTATGCACCAATTACACAAAAAATTAAAGTAAATGAAAGAATTTTGAGAACCCTAAAAGTGTAACATTCTCATTAATTTTGTCACAAAAACAACAATAATCAATAAGACTACAATTGAAAATGAAACTCAATCGAAAGAGAGCTATTGCTCGCCCCACCCTTTTTAAACGGGCAGTGGATGACATGCCGCATCGGACTTTAGAGGTGGGGCTACTGCTCCAACCCACGAAAATTGCGGCCTTTTCGCCTTATCCCAGCACATCGAGAGGAGTGGATGAGGTCGCGCAACAGTCTAAATTTCGAAACTTGCTCACAAAATCCATGAGAAGAGGGGTGGAAGAAGCTGTGACAGAAAGGCACCACTCGATGGTAAGGAAGGAGGAAATGCGGAAGGCAGCATGTGGCTGCAATGGGAGATGACCGGCGAGCGGAGGGCAGAGTCCAGTGGCTGGTGACAAGGGGGCGAAGGGCGCTATCCCTTGTTTGCAGAGGAGCGAGCAAAAAGGAGGAGGAATTGCGTGGGCGGCAGGCGGCGGCCAACTGCAGACGACAAGAGGGAGAAGGGCTACGGGCAACGACAGAGGAGGAAGATGGATGCATGAAGCCGCCAGGGAAGCAGAAAAGGGAGGTCGAGTTTGAAAGGTAGGTCTACAAGGAGGCGTAACTTAGGATTTAATCCAGACTGACGGTCAAGGATGGACAAAGGGCCCATGTTTGCATCCATGTCCATGTCTGCCACGTACAAGAAAAATTGTTTGCCCTACTCATTGGCGGACGCAGACACAGACGAACTAACGGTCAACGGTCATCCGTGAACATCCCCACGCCCACAATGTGGTCATATTCGTCTCCGTAAAGACGGTCTTGGTGGCTTTGTGTTAATTATTGGGCTTGTGATGCCATTACGACGAAGGACAAGTTTCCAATTCTTTTCATTGAAGGACTATTGGATGAATTGACAAGAGCATAGTATTTTTCCTAGCTTGATTTGTGCACCAACTGGCACCAGATCTGCATGCACTTTGATGGTCATTATGAGTTCTTAGTCATGCCCTTTGGACTAACAAATGCTCTAGCCATTTTCCATAGTCTGATGAATGAAATCTTTCGACCACACTTGCGACAGGTTGTCTTGGTATTTTTTTATGATATTCCCTTCTTGGTCTGTCTTACTTGGATCATCTTCGATTTGTGTTTACATTTCTGCCCAATATTCCATATTTGTTAAATGCTCCTTTGAAAGTTCTCGGCTGGACTATTGGGGTCATATCATCACATGGCAGTGACTACTAATTAAAGACTAAAATTGATTGTGCAAACTTAATCAAAGACTAAAATTGA
Source organism: Houttuynia cordata (assembly GCA_039654745.1). NCBI lineage: Eukaryota > Viridiplantae > Streptophyta > Magnoliopsida > Piperales > Saururaceae > Houttuynia > Houttuynia cordata. The sequence continues at coordinate 36,997 of JBCJFD010000025.1, forward strand.
TTGAACAATTGAATGATTTTAACTAAATAATTAATGTAAAAGCAGTTAATTAATCTAAGGAAAGAAACCTAATTGAGAAAGAAAAATTGTAACTTCAATCAAGACTTAAAACACTAGGGCATAAGAATAAGCACATGATAATTATAGAAGCAAATATCCAAAATCAGCAATTGTCTTCAAGATTATCTCGTAGAGAAATTAAATTCAATCTATTCTCTATTCTCTCAGGGATTTTTTTAGCATGAAAGCATACAAATTTTGAAGTACAATTCGTCTTCTCTTGCATATCAATGCATGAAAGTCGAATCATTAATTGTATATATCATTAAATAAATCACAACTAATATCCAAACATTATATTAAAAATTAGAGCTCGATGCAATTAAATTGAGAAGAACAACCATTAAAGCTCATTCATTTAGAGAGCAATTGAATTACATGAATAATACTCATACAATTGATCATGGCATCATCTCAGCCCTAGTCAAGAAATTAGCTATTCATGCTAATTAATTGAACTACAAAAGAAATGGAATTCATCTCAATTAAAATCAAGTTCACTTGCAAGAATTTCGAGTTAATAGAAATAGCAAAAGCGCACAAATTCCTCTCCCAGCAATCATTCCAACAATTTGGCACAGATCCAATGTAGCAATAGTGACCGAAATGAAAAAAGAATGAAAAGAAACAAAACTTTGAACTGTGATGTCAAAAACTGCTCTCAATCCTCTGTTCCCCGCAACGATTCGACCAAATTGATACCACTCCAACGCAGCAACAATAACCGGAATAAAAAAACAGATTGAAAGAAAAAACACAATAAAAACAAGAATAGTAAACTACTCGAAAAAATAATTGCCGCTGTCGTAAGGAATCATGGTTTCATTTAGCATATACAACAAGCTTTTTAAACCCCCAGGTGTCCTTGGCTAGATAACTGAAGTCTCGTGAGGGTTGCAGCCATGCTACACACAAACATGTATTTATAAAATTAACATTATTTATCTAAGTGAGAAAGAAATCAAACTAAACACTATAAAACACACAATCCTATTATCCCTTCAAATACACCACAATACTTAAGAAAACTAACTACATGTACTTGCATTTATTATCCCACTAACCACAATACACACCACAAAACTAACTGCAAGTGGTTTTATTCTAAACCTTTTGGAAATTTCTGCTCAATATGATATGTCATGATAATTTAAATAGTAAAGTGTAGAATATTCTAGCAATACACTCTAAATTTCTGTTTTATACATATCCAGTATGACCCATTAGTCAAAGTGCATCAGAATCTACAATGTCATCCAAATCTCTAGGTTCATGATAGAACATATGTTTATGCACCTTAACCAACTATCTAACATATTTCGGATGTAAAAGGATAATACACCACTTTTTTTTTTAGCTGTGCATTGTTTTATTGGCATGAACACTTAGGTTTAACAATCCCCTTGCCAATGACTCCTGAAATATGTGAGGCATTGGGTTGAATTCCCCCTCCGGGCTGGGAATCAGCTAATGTTGATCATATAATAAATAAAGCAGCCATGTTAACGAGCTAGGCTTTCTAGACTATCAGACCCAAGTCACTCCTACATAGGTGACAATCTCACAAGTGTGATAGAAGAGAAAGCATGCTTGCTATTATTGCATTTTTTAAGTTGTTTTGAGCAATCATTCAAAATAAGCAAGAAAATAACTAAATTATCCTAAGTAAATTTCTTCCTATACCCCAAACCTGCATGAAACATTGTCCTCAATGTAAAAAAAATAAGAAATAAGTATTTAGGAAAATAAATAGATGAGGGAAGGGAAGATAGTACCTCTACTCCACTGGAAAGCTGTATGAGCTATCAAAATAAAAAGAGCAAGTGAAGCAAAATAATAGCATAATAAAAAGTAACCAACATAAACACAACTGAAAACTCTGAAAACTTGGGTTGCCTCCCAATAGCGCTAAGTTTAACGTCTTCAGCCAGACAACTATTAATTCACCCACTAGTTGATGTTGCAGGTTCTGCCAAGGATTTAACTTTAGACCACATGGGACAAAAGTAGGACCAGGTAAAATCTCTCAAATTGCAATTTAATGTTCCCAGCCTTCTCTTCAATATCTCCCACCTAGATTAGGAGAAATCTCTCAAATTGCAATTTAATGTTCCCAGCCTTCTCTTCAATATCTCCCACCTAGATTATCTGGGGATCAAAAAAGGATATGGGATGGGAACAACATTGACAGCAACTATGGGCCTCTGAGGATGAAGCTCAACTATGGGAGGGTCATCCACTCTCGCCGCCAACTGATGTGGTAGTATTAGTAACTATGGATAGGCGGCGAGGATATCTATGTCTGGACTCGGTGGATTTTTGTGCACTACTTCTAACTGTGCAGGCACCATCCATAGGTCTAATAAGAACAGGGTGGCCATTTAATCGTCCTGTGAGAACCATGAACCTAAAGATGTGAGTGATTGAGAACAATGAAAAATAATAAAAAGCAAGAAAAACTATACCTACTATGTACAAGACAAGACAAGCTATTGATGCTTTAGTCATGATAAGTTGGGTCTCCCATAATCAACTCATCGATACGAGGTTTTTGTAGTTCCAAGAATGGTTTAAGACGATGACCATTAACTTTGAACTGTGATGTTAAAAATTGCTCTCGGTCCTCTGTTCCCAGCAACAATTCGACCAAATTGATACCACTCCAACGCAGCAACAATAACCGGAATTAAAAAAAAAAGAATGAAAGAAAAAAAACAAAATTTTGACTGTCTGTAATGTAAAATTTGCTCTCGGTGGACTCTCCTCTGTCTCTGAGTGCTCTGTTTTTATATTGCCATCAGTCCTGTTCCAAATCAGAACCTTTTCCAAACCAATTTCGTGTAGAAAAATCTTCCCTTTGGCCACCTTCCAAATCAAGCAATTTGCAGTTCAAATTAAGTTGATTCCCGTCCAAATTTGTAGAAAAAAATCCAACTTTAAGCTTCTCAAAACAAAGCCAAAACATCCAAGTATTAAGCTTTCCCAATCTGAACCAAATCAAACCCTTTTGAAATCTTCAATCGAACTAAAGTTTTGTATCTTACCATTCTGAAACAGATCTGAAATTCTATTTGCCTTGACGCCTCTCAACTTTCCTGATTTGGGCCGCACGCTAGCTTTCCAAATCGAGCATCTTCTCTACTTCTGTTGTTGCTCCTCTTGATTAGTGTTCTGCTCCTCGCGGTCGACCCTCCTTTGTTTTTCATGAGCCCAGAACGAGCACACGGCGCTCTGTATGCCTGCTCTGCTCTCGGTGTCTCCTCGAATGGCCGTTATGTTCTTCTCTACAAGCGCCCGAGCAAAGCTGGGATGCTCTATTTTTCTTTTTCTTCTGAACGCCCGATGAACCGTTTCGGGTCAGTTTTCTCTCATTTCTTTTTTTTTTCTTTGGGTTGGGTTAAGACCCGTTGTAGCAACCTCCACCGTTGGATCTCATCTAGACTCCCTTTACTTTAAATTAGCGCCCGTCGTCTTCTTGGATGTAAATCAGCGGGTGAGATCTTCTATGCACCTGATCTCAAGTTTTAAATAAATTGGTTCTTTAAAACCCGCCAACGCCTCCTTAACCGTCGGATCTTTGATCTCTTTGTATCAAAATCTATTTGACGCACAATAACTTAATAATCCACAACTCGAGCTCATGAAACCTACATAAATAAAATTAAACTCAATTTAGACACATAATAAATATAAATATAACTCTATTAAATCCAATTAATGCATCTAAATAAATCAATTAAGGACAATTATTTATTAAATTCCTAATTACAAACATAACACTGATAACTAATATTTATCCTTATTTTAACTAGAAATTATGACTAACATATAGGTAGAAAGACATAAAATGTGTATATTTTGTATATATCAATCATCACATGGCAGGGCGTGTCTACAGACCTGCGCAAGCTGGCCACCGTGCTGTCAAAGAGCTGCAAAGCCTTATGTGGTTTCCTAGGGCTTACTAGTTGTTACAGGTGGTTTATCAAGCCGTACGACCCCATTGCTACTCCTCTCTCTGCCCTTTTGCACAAAGGGGCTTTTCAGTGGACAAATGAAGCACAGGAGCCTTTGAGCCTTTCAAGATGGCCATGGCTGAGGCCCCAGTCTTGGCACTTCGTGATTTTTTTAAGGTCTCTATTGTGGAGACGGATGCTTCATAGACGGGATTAGGGGCTATTCTCCTTGAGGACGAGTCTGCTTCTTTTTTCAACAAGCCAATGTCTGGCCGTTCTACTTTATCGGCCTAAGTGTGAAATGCTGGCTATTGTGCACTTCATTCGAGGTAGTTTATGGGTGTTCTCCTCCTACCCACCTGGGTTACGTTCCCAGCGTTTCTCCATCAGAAAACTGGACTACTGTTACAAGTCCGAGATGCTGTTTTGCGACGGCTTAAGGCTAACCTCGTCACTGCCTAAAACCAGATGACGCATGATTGTGATCACAAACACAGTGAGAGGGAGTTTCAAGTTGGTGATTTGGTTTGTGTGTCTTTTCAGCCCTACTGTCAGGCATCTCTCTATCAACCAGCAAGTGTTATGACTCGAAACCAATTTGGCTTCATGGCAGAGAGGTCAACAATTGAAGCTATCTTGTGATGACAACCAATAGACAAGTATAGGGATAGGAGACAAAACCTCTATATAACTTTCAAAGATTAGAAAAGGCCTATGATAGAGTCCATGGAGAGCTTATTTGGATGTTTTGAAGAGGAAAGGAGTTCTGAGAGGCTACATAATTTTTTTTAGAGAAATCATTTATTTACTAGTGTGCGGACAATTTGGAGTCAGAGGCAACAAATAGACAAGTATAGGGATAGGGGACAAAACCACTATATAACTTTCAAAGATTAGAAAAAGTCTATGGTAGAGTCCATGGAGAGCTTATTTGGATGTTTTGAAGAAAAACGGAGTTCTGAGAAGCTACATAATTTTTTTAGAGAAATCATTTATTTACTAGTGTGCGAACAATTTGGAGTCAGAAGACGGGGGGAGAGGGGTGTTAAGAAGTTGAATGGAGTAAATAAGAAAATATATAGATATGCTATCTCTTGCAAAAGAGTTGGCTCATTAAACTAAGCTAGAATGGAGGTGGCAGATTCATTTTGTTGACCCCAAATTTGGGGAAAGGCACTACTAGATTATGATTACAATATGGTGATGCCTATAAGGTGGACACATTATACAAGGCAGGAGCAATTTTTGCCTGACATTGGCTGGAACTAAATTGACCATCAAACCAGTTGGGCCTACAGTATTATTCTAATCATAGTTGTTTAATAAGTTGTATAAAAAATACATAAATAATGTTATGACACAAAATACACAATACATAATTGCATATTGAAAATTAGTTCATTTTGAAAATTAAGTTCCCTTTAGTATATTGAAAATTAAGTTCATGGGTTTGGTATCTTATTATGGACTGTGTTCAAATTAGTTCATTTTGAAAATTAAATATACGTTTGAATGATATTATTTAAATTGGAATGAGTTTTTGTTGGGGAAATTTGTCCATGCTAAGGTTATGAAGGAAGTTACCTTGCAACTTGTTAATTTATGGGCTCTATAGGTGTAAAATGGAAGTAGTGTTGAATTGATAAATATATCAGGGAATATCGACTAGGATGGTGGGGTACCAAAATGGGTTCATCATGGCATGTGGGTTTCTTCCCTTAAAGTTGGAAATTTCTGCTGTAAAACATAGGCTGAAAATTACATGCTGCATTAAGTGGTTTTCACATTAGAATGTGTCCGCATACTGTAGGATCATGATCCATGCGATTTGCCACTAATCTTTTCTGGTCCTATCACTACCAAGTGTTGTGGGAACCACTGATGAACACAGTTAGCAGAAAACACAACTTTGTTGTAAGTAACTTACACAATAAAACAAGTTGCATTTCTGTCGGTTTGAAAGTGGCCAATCCAAGTTATTCTTGTGGTGTTATTTAAATGTTATATGCAGCATTTTGTACACTATAGTCTTTTTGGCAAGAGCTGATTCCATGTTGAGTCGACCTTGTTGGAAAATCTGTCTGAATTTGTTTGTTTGGGCCACTTTGAGCTTGATACACATTTTTTGGACATTCCTTGACGGCCCATGCTTTTGAGGCAACTTGGTTTCTAACATGCATATTATGTGCATGTGGAAGCATTTGCATTTGTTAAATCGTGCTTGCCTGCATCTATAAAATCGTGTTTGTTTGTGCTAGGGGGTGTTACCAGACTTAATGAAACTGATTGTAGCAGATCATGCTTTGATGGGTAATAACATAATTCCACCGGCTATGGCAAGTACAGTAAACGACTGTTAATTTTATTTTGTAGCACCTTATGGGATTGTTTTTCACCTTTACATAGTACAGTAGAATAACAGAAACCGCCATTAGTTTTCCCTAAAAGACAAAAGTTTTTTCACCAAAAAAAAACCTTTCTCCTCCAATGGGCAACCACCAGCTCTCAAAATGGCTGCGGCCTGAGGCACGGCCTGTCAGTGAAGAACTGGCCACGGTCTGGTGGCGGCGGGGGAAGGGTATAGAGTTGGTGGGGTTTGGCGGCAGCTGGGGTTTGTTTTGGAAGATGGATTCTTTTGAAAATTTGTTTTGAACTCGGGCCAATTTTGTCTTTTCGCCTTTTTAAATGAAGTACGTATGGAAAGGAGTATTACATTACATTTATGCAAGCCTCTACCTGTCCTTATTCAAACAAACCATGATTTTATTATGAGAAGCAGTCTGTGCATATCGAAAACAGCTGTTTTTCTTGGTTTTGAGTATCAATATGCCACCAAAATATTAGAGGAGTTTGTCATTTAAATCTGCTAATAGCTAGTCGTCTAATATTTCCTTCTGTACAAATTTTCTTCTTGATATAATTTTTCTTTTAATTCAGAGCATCCTGAGCTGTATAAGGATCAGGTTCCACAAGAGAAGGATGCACGACACAAATCTGGTGATACAACCAATAACAATGATGCTGCTGGTAGACGACTAGCTGCAACTGATGAGTTTATGCTCCATCGGTTTCGTAAGAGGGAACGCAATCGTGTCATGCGCAGATGATCTTATGGTTTGTGTAAGAACAAAAGTTGATCTTATGGCTGAAGATTTAGAGATAGTGCTAAAGTGGCTCTTAGAATACAATTGTGTCATAAGTAATGGATTTTATAACTGAAGATTTGTAGAGTGCTAAGTGGCACTTGAGGGGGTTTGCAACCATGTTTGATATTATATCTTCTTGATGGGGAAATTGAATTTTCTTTTATAATGGGGTATTTAAATTGTCAAGTACTCTATTTGATGCGGACATCTAAGAGATTACCTTTATTTAGTAGTTTTCTATTTTATTGGGACAAACTTCAATGATGCATATCTTTCTCATTTTTCTCATTTTTTATCCGTTTTTACTTATTTTTTTATTCTTTTTTATTTTTAATACTCTTTCTGATCATGATGATATCATAAAGATGTTGAGACATCGCATGTTACTTATCGTGGATTTTGTAGTATTTTTTTTTATATGATATCAAGGTCATTAGAATAACATAATGATAGAGCATTAAAAATAAGAAAGAACAAAAAAAAGGCAAAAATGGACTAGAAATGAAGGAGATATGATTCAGTGAAAATTGTCCCACTTAAATGGGCGATTACACGATAGCAGGGCTTAAACATCAACGATACATATTTCTCTCATTTTTTATCTATTTTTTTTCATTCTTCTTTATTTTTAGTACTCTTTTTTATTATGATGATATTATAAAGATGTTGAGACACTACATGTTATTTATTGTAGATTTTGTGGTACTTTTTTTATATGATATCAAGATCATTAAGATATCATGATGATAAAAAAGAATACTAAAAATAAGGAAGAACAAAAAGAATATGCAAAAATGGACTAAAAATGAATAAGATATAATTCGGTGAAGTGTAAAGCTTAAAATCATGTAATACGAAACTGTTATAGAAGCCGGAGACTACCTCTCTCCGGTCGCCCTCTTTACTGACGGTCGAGCCAATTCACTTGGGTTATAACCCTAACTGCCCTCTACCCCGAACCCGAGAGTCAGCTGCCCTCTCCCCCATCGCCTCTCCTCTGTCATCTGCGCCCTCGTCGCCCATCCTCACCCATCGCCTCTCCTCTGCCATCCGTGCCCTTGTCGCCCATCCTCCTGCGTCGCTTCTCCTCTGCCATCCGCACCCTCGTCGCCCATCCTCCCGCGTCGCCTCTCCTCCACCAACCTCACCTGTCTCCCCTCCTCCCGACGGGCCTCTCCTCCGCCAACCTCACCCTCGTCGCCCCTCCTCCCGCGTCGCCTCTCCTCCGCCAACCTCACCCGTTGCCCCATCCTCACCCTCCTCTCCATCCTCCCCCGTCGCCGAAAAACTACAACGAAAGGGTAAGGGTCTCTTTTTCAGTTTTCACATCCATTTAATTTCTCATATTTTTGTTGTGATTACGGTTTCCTTCACTGTCGATTTTCACATCCATTAACTTGTGATTTTGATTTGCAGCATTTCGCATTGTCTGCAACAGTACTGGCAGTATCCTCCTTATCAGTCAGGAGCTCCACCTGCGGCAGCTGTGCAGTAGTACTGCCCTCCAGCACAACCTGGTTCATCTCAAAATCGAACTGATAATTCCAGTTAACATTTTCTCCCTCCATTGTTATCTCCTGCTAGTAATGCCTGAGCTCCTTATAAAATTGAGAAAATGTATTCTGCCTCGCTTTATTTGTTGTTTAGTAAACTGCACGATAGCAAATTGGGTGCTTCTTGCTGTTTGGCCTGCTGAATGATCTGGTTGTTGCATTCCCAAGTTCTCACTTAAATCACTGAATTCTGGTTCATGAGCATATACAAATGCTGATTGTACATAAAGATTGAACTTGCTCTCTTCGTCCGGAATTATAATTCTCCTTGCAGGATTTTCAAAATGAACTAAATCATTGAACATGCTGATTGTTTACACTTAGTGTGCCTCTTATTCATCGTAAGAAGAATGTTAAATCTTATTCATCTATACCATACCTTTTGTGTGCAGACATGGATGCATCTAGTAGTAATAGCATGAGAATGGAGGAACTATGCCCTCGTTGTCTCGGCCACCGCATGACATTTTATGTTTCTCGTACTGATGAAAACCCTGGAAGGCTTTTTTTTAAATGTCAGAATCACTATGTGAGTTGTACTTTGCCTAATTTCATTCTATGTTATATGTAGTTGTATATATTTATAATTTATTTCGCATTGGCAGGGGAGGCAGGCTGCGGGTACTTCATGTGGGTGAACAAGCAGCCAAAACATCCAACCGCTACAAGAGTCCATCCACGAGTGCCTTCCAACATACCTATTGATAAAAGAAATCGAACATCCGTGGTGGAAGAGTACATTAAGGATAACACTAGGACTACAATGTTATTTATATTTTTGATAATATGCTTGATGTTAGTTATATTTAGAGGGTGATGGATGAGAAGAATGTAATAATTGAAGTACTTATAAATTTTCCATCACTATGAATGACGATGAAATCTATTTCTTGCCTGTCAACTGTATGTCATTCTTCAGCTTGGTGTTAAAACTTCTTATCAGTTGAAAACCGTGCATAGCTTAATGCTTTTTGGCCTAGGAAGCTAGATATTCTGTTGCTTCGTATTTATCTCTTTCCTACCTAAAATCAATGACCTCACTTTAAGTGGCAAGTTAATTTTATTTGAAGGTGAGGCTAACTTTCGTGTCTAAAGGTTACACTTCTTCATAAAATGGGTACTTGTGTGACGCAGATCTACTGTTAGATGTGAAAGTGAGCTCTATATTATGTGGACCAAGAGCTGCATCACGTGATACAGCTTCCACCATTGCACAAGTAAGCAAACTATCGTTTTTATTTCCTATGAATGATTTAGGTACAAGAAGCTGCAACTTGCTTGGGTGCTGATTGTGTGCCATTTTTACTCCACCATAAAATTCTGTATGATTGTCTTGATTATTTATCAAGTGTTCAAAGATACTATACTCATTGAGGATTTTTATATTTTCCTTGATCTGAATCAAAAAGATATTGCAGGGGTCATCAGCATTTATGGAACGGAGCAGAGAAAGTTTGGAGATTGCTGTTAGATGAATTGTCTGATGACTTAGAACCAGAAAAGAACGTGGTAGTTGTTGGGCATCCTGCACTCCACAGTCCACATTGCACTCGTTGGACACTATCTGAATTTGAGCTGTGAGCGACTAGGATCATTTTTCCACTGTCACAATGTGCACTGCCACAATGTTGCTGAAAGCAATGTGCACTGCCACATTCTGGTCCCATTTTCTTATGGGTCCTGGAGTCAAAGGAATGAAAAATTTACTGGGGAAGGAACAAACAGTTTAGTGTTGTTTGACTCACACGAGCAGAAATCAGCAACAAATTGAAGGGATGGAAATTTGGTAAATGATGTACAAAGGGTCTTATAATGGTGCATTTATTTTTCAGTATCTCTGCTTATGGAAAATGTACCAATTGAGTTGATGAGGTCACTATCCTTGTGTCTTGTGTTACTGAAATATGTTGTTTTTGCGTTTTCATTACAATATTTTCGTTTGTGTGGGCAAGACAACCAAGTGAAGACGATATGTTGTAATGTCAGAAGAGATTTTGAACAAGTACCCTGAGCTAGCCACTGAAGGGCACCCAACAGTCCAGCAAAGGCTAGAGATATGCAACAACGCAGTGACCCAAATGGCCATTGAAGCCTCACAAGTCTGCATTAGAAGCTGGGGCTGCACTATTTGGAGATGGGGCAGGGGCTGTCATGCTTGGGACAGACCCTATATTGAACAAAGAAACACCAATATTTGAATTGCACACAGCAATTCAGAATTTCTTGCCGGACACTGAGAGGATAATTGATGGGAGATTAACTGAGGAGGGGATCAGCTTCAAGCTGGGGAGGGAGCTGCCTCAGATAATTGATGAAGGAGGCAGGATATGGTGGGAATGACTACAATGAGATGTTCAGGGCTGTCCATCCTGGGGGGCCTGCCATATTGAACAGGCTGGAGCTGCATCCTGAGAAGTTGGCTTGTAGTAGGAAGGCTCTGATGGACTATGGGAATGCTAGTAGCAACACAATTGTCTACGTCATGGACTACATGATTGAGGAGAGTTTGAAGATGAAGATAACAGGGGAGAAGGCCTGTGAGTGGGGCCTTATTCTAGCCTTTGATCCAGGAATAACCTTTGAAGGGATTCTAGCAAGGAATCTCCTGGTCTAAGAAATTTTTCCTCCATAACATGGTTCCCTCTCTCTGCTTGAATTTGATTGTCTATCGACTTTATCACATGAATTTGAGGACCAAGCACTAATGACCTTGTTACAAATGCATGAAAAATAAGGGGAATGTTCACTCCTCAAAATGTTTTAGAGAAGAAAAATGTAAGGTGTACTACTAGAAAAGTGTCGCTATAATAAATTTTTTTATCAAGTTGATATGGGAAGGTTGAAATTCAGATTTGTAAAATCTCAGAAACTTAAAATTCAGAGCTGTAGCAATTTTTTCAGATTTATGAACCATTGTTATGGGATACTAGTAGGCATGACTGAAGGAGCTCAAGAAAAGATGGAGAGTAAAAATAGGAAGAACAAAATACTTAAAGGTAACAAATAGATGAAGAGTGTAAAAAAACATCAGAACTCGTGTACAAAACAAACACTACATAATCATAATAATAATCAATTAGCGCCTTTTCCCAACTATTTGGGGTCAGCGACACGGATCCTACTCCTCCATTCCAACCTATTTTGGGCTACCTCTTTTGTAAGAGATAATAAAGTCAAATCCTTTTTTATTAACTCCATCCAAGTTCTCTTAGGTCTCCCTCTCCCTCTTTTAGCATCGTTTACCTGTATCCCTTCTAATCTTCTCACAGGGGCATCTAAAGGTCTTCTTTGCATATGCCCATACCACCGCAACCTACATTCCCTCAGCTTCTCCCCTAAAGGCGCTACACCCAGGCTCTCACGAATATATTCATTTCTAATCCTATCTCTCCTAGTTATCCCACTCATCCACCTCAACATTCTCATTTCGGCTACAAAGTTCCTTTTTCCAACAGTTTCGGCAATGACAGCAGTTTCACCGGTTAACATTTTCTGTATGTGCTTGAATAGCACATTCACCCTCAGGGGCTCATTTGGCTGGGACTCAGGTGGAACACCATCAGGCACAAAGATCCGACGATAGTTCTCTAAAGTATTAGGGTTGTACTTAACCCTCTTAGCCAATGCCGGAAGGAAGTCTTTCATCAAAATGCAACCAAATGCTGGACCATTTCCAACAACCACATGCTCAGGCTGAACCATGATGGTCTTTTCCTTCTTCAGGAGGAGAGAATAACCAACTGAGCTGTAATCATTGAAGATGGGTCCAGCAAAGATATAGGCATCTGCAGACTCTACAATTTCGGCGAAGAAGGCTGTGCTCACAGCCCCCTTGGAGGCTTTTGCCACACGGAGTTTTGGCCCGGCAACCATGACCGGCTTCACTGCCTTATTCAAGAACCCTGCAGCAGCCTCAACTGCTGCTTCTAGTCCCATCTTGTTGGACAATCTGTACATACACAATGAAAGTAAGAATAACAATAATTATAAGCACACATTGAAGTGGATCCATGTCTCAACTTCAAATAAATTAAAAGAAGAACGGTCAAAGTACAACTTAGACTAATCAGAACCTATTGAATAGAAACATATTGATCGATGTTAATATGAAGTTAAGAAACTGGTCGAGATTGACATGAATTGCAAAAGGAAAAATATTTGAAAAATGCGAATTGCAAACACAGAACTCCAGATCTAATGAAGGTTGCTATAAGGCTCAGAGTTTTTACAGAAACCATTTCCATAAACTAGCACACTAACATTTCAGAACACAAGGAATAGTATTACAATACTTACCTCTATATTAATTCCCTAAATAGAATTTACACCATTCAGAAATCAATTCAAGTGAAAAAAAAAGAAAGGCAATGCTACATTCTGCCTTGAAATAATGACTTGATGAGCAGCAAAAATCATTATCCATTTTTTTTATGCATCAAGCTATAAACCCAGCCATCAGAAACAGAGGAATGGCACTACAAAGTTCCTTTTTCCAACACTACTGGCATAGCAATGTTCAGTACTACTACTTACTCATCTCAAATTACTAGTTATGACATAGTTACGGGGAATACAAGGTTTTGCAGTCCCTCTGTTTCATATCAAATTACAAGCTACGACTCATTTGTGGCAAGTGCAGACAAGGTTCTCCAGGTGTAGCAGCAAACTTTGTGGACTCATTTGTGGCAACTGCAGACAATCTCCAGGAGTAGCAACTGCACAAAGAACACTAAGCATTAGAATAATATGATGGTCTAAGACAGCAAGTACAAGCAAGCAAACACTATAAAAAGGAAGAACTGAGTGCATACCAGTAATCATAGACATTAGCTAGAATTGCGACAGGTTCTCCCCCTGTAATAACATTTCATCAACACTTTGCTCCAGAGGATCCATTTGTGATTGCTCTCCATGATTTGCATAAGAATTATCTCCCTGCATTCCAAGTTCACAGAACAGTTAAAGTAATAAAGTAAAAAAATGTCCAATAGATAGATTAAAGTGTCCAACCTTATTTTTTGGACAAGTACTTGTGTAATGGCCTATTTGACTACAACTTCTGCACTTCCTCTTCTTTGATTGAGACTGGATGTTTTGTTCTATTCCAGCTTTTATCCTCCCGATTTTTTTGGGGGTGGCCCTTCGTTTTAATCTTACATGGATCTCTTATTGTGATCGTTGGCATGCATGGTTTTTGGTTCGCACTTGCTTCTGATTGACTTGGAACTGTGTCTTCTACTTGAATGGCAGATGATGCTCCCACATTTGCTAGTTTATGGTTTAGCATCTTAAGTGTAGGCATAGCAAGATTCCACAAATCTAAAGAAGTTAATCCCAAATCTCCAATCTTATATAAGACATCACGCATACAATATACCATATATGGCGTGACTGTGGATCTACTAGATGATGAGTCATTGCCGTTCATGGTTGTAGAAGCTGAATACTTAACAGCAATTCTCCAACGGAACAATATATATTTATCGGGAACTTTTTGTACATTGTTTTGGAAAAAAACCCGAAGTATGTGCCTACACAAGATGCCATTCGACTCAAACATTTTACAGCTGCATTTTCCACAAATTTCAGGCTGATTTTGGAATGTCATAATATGAGATCTTCCATCTTCATCCTTGTTCACCTTGTATATAAAAGTTTGTCCTTCGCATTGAAGTGTACTACACATGTAAGTTAATCCTTGCTTGAACTGTTCTTGAAATAAGCTAAACAAATTCCTTGTGTACAATTTGCTTGCTTGTTTCTCCAATCCGTGGCCTAAAAATTGTGTTGGGCTGGTATGCATTGACTTATGGTCTTCAGATGCCTCCTCTTCTCGTCGAGATGCAACAACATTATCATATTGGTGGACAAAACTCACTTAATGGAGTTTGTGCACTCACAAATCCATTAAAAAATGAGTTAATGCTTTCATTTCTTTGACTTGAAGTTATTCCAGCAAAGAAATAGTCCTTAAGGTAGGCTTGAATCCAATGATGACGATCATTGTACATGGTTTGCAACCAACTGTCATTTGAAATTTCATATTTTTCTTTCAAGGTTGCCCATTGAACTTCACATTCGTTGGTGTTATCACTGTATACCAATTTGTCATAATCATCATTGAACTCCATGTATTTGAATTTCAATTGATTTAGATGTATAAGTGCATTCCTTTCAATATGCCATGAACAAAATCGATGCACACAACCAAGGAAGACTGTTGCAATTACCTTTCTCATTGCCACGTCTTGGTCTGTGATGATCCCTTGTGGCATCTTATTCCACATGCATTTCAAGAATGTTTTAAACACCCTCGTGAATGTCTCCTCTGTTTCATCTGCAAGTAAGGCACACCCAAACAAAGTAGATTGTCGATGATAATTAACCCCAACTATTGGTGCAAATGGCATATTGAAAGAGTTTGTCCTATATGTCACATCAAATACAATAACGTCCCCAAATTGCATATAGGCCCACCTTGATCTATAATCCGCCCAAAAAAGACTTCTCAATTGATTATTCTCATCAACCTCCATTGCAGAAAAGAAACCATCTTCAACAGCATGCTTACGTTGGAAATATTCCACAACCCTCATACACTATTGGCCAACATTATTAACACGTGCTTTCCCTAAATAGTTTCTACAATCTTTAGAGGAGATGCACATGTTATCCATACTACCACCTGTCATTTTCAATACCCTTGCAATTCTCGAAGGGCCAACACCGCATTCATGAAATGCATTAATCAACTCTCTTGAAGTTGACGTAAGTTTCTTATGTGATCGGATCATTCCTACTTTGGATGGAGTTGCAAGTGCATGTGAATGTATGTCATGAAAATGCATCACTACCCATTTTTCCTTTTCATTTGTTTTAATAACCATATGGGCCTTACATTGCTCTCGACTATCAGCATGACGTTTAGCTCTTTTCCTGCTTGACGACGATCATTTGTTCTCTTAGATCCTTCTTTTTCACACACAAATACCTTTTTGCATATTGCTCCACTATTTTTAGATTTAACTGAACTGTTTATTCTAATGCCAAAACCTCTTACTTTTGCATATGCATTATAAAACCCATACGCCTCCTCCATAGACGAAAACTCCATCCCCTCACATGGTACCATCCTCATATCAGTGTGGTCCTCACCCATACTAATTTCATTACTCTCATCAAATTCATTGTCTTCATTGCCATTTAAACCCATTATAGATTCTTCACATCTATTTGCACCTTCCATTAAACACCCGAGCAACAATCCTTCACCATAAGGACAAATTTTAATGAGCATAATTGGCATAATCTCGAAGTCATAAAAGATACATTACACTAAATCAGACTATTAATGTGGGACATAAATACGATACACTCTAGAAATTATAGAGTCATATGATCATTCAGTCAGAAACAACTATAAGAATTGTTCAGGGTCTATTTTACTTAGCAAAACCCTATGCAGAATGCATAAAACATTAGCAATAGGAATGCAACAACAGATCATTCAGCAGGCCATACAGCAAGAAGCACCCAATTTGCTATCGTGCAATTTACTAAACAACAAATAAAGCGAGGCAAAATACATTTTCTCAATTTTATAAGGAGCTCAGGCATTACTTGCAGGAGATAACAATGGAGGGAGAAAATGCTAACTGGAATTGTCAGTTCGGTTTTGAGATGAACCAGGTTGTGCTGGAGGGCAGTAATGCTGCACAGCTGCCGCAGGTGGAGCTCCTGACTGATAAGGAGGATACTGCCGGTACTGTTGCAGACAATGCGGAAATACTGCAAATCAAAATCACAAGTTAATGGATGTGAAAATCGACAGTGAAGGAAACCGTAATCACAACAAAAATATGAGAAATTAAATGGATGTGAAAACTGAAAAGTTACCCTTTCTTTGCAGTTTTTCAGCGACGGGGGAGGATGGCGAGGAGGGTGAGGATGGGGCGACGGGTGAGGTTGGCGGAGGAGAGGCCCGTCGGGAGGAGGGGCGATAGGTGAGGTTGGTAGAGGAGAGGCAACGCGGGAGGATGGGCGACGAGGGTGCGGATGGCGGAGGAGAGGCGACGTGGGAGGATGGGCGACGAGGGTGCGGATGGCGGAGGAGAGGCGATGGGGGAGGAGGTTGAGGAGGCGATGGGGGGAGAGGGCGGCTGACTCTCGGGTTCGGGGTAGAGGGCAGTTAAGGTTACAACCCAAGTAAATTGGCTCGATCGTCCGATTCAGTAAAGAGGACGACCAGAGAGATCTTCTCTCCGGACGCCCGGAGACTATCGGTGCCCTTTAGAGTTAGGGTTGAGGAGGGTATAATAGATACAGCAGGTACCAAAATTAGGTTATACGAGTTAGTGCAGAAAAATCGAGTAATATAGCAAACCGGGCTCATTGGCCCACTGGGGGGGGGGGGGGAGGAGAAATGAGGGGGCTAGATTGAGGGAGATGTGGGGGTGGGTTGACAAAGAAAAAAAATATTTTGAATTTTTTTGGGGGTGGCACTGTGGCAGTGGCAGATCTGTCCGAAATCAACTATCCTCTTCTTTTCCCTTATCCATCGATGGCAACTCACCCTCTCCGGCCCGAGCACTTGTTTCCCTTCATAATTTAGTTTGCCTCTAAGATGGCGACGCTTCCCATTTCGAGCCCCTCCTCATTTCCTTCCCCTCGTCCTCTTCACCAATCAAAAGGCACCGGCACTGGCACCTCCTCCCCGTTCCACCGATGTCCTTTCCCTCCTCTCTACCCAAAACATTCCTCCTCCTTTTTCCGATGCTCCGTCGCCAACCAACCTTCCCCTCCTTCCGTCACTACCTCCAGTTCGCCCAACGCCCCTCACTCTGTCGATTGCGTCATTGTCGGCGCGGGCATCAGTGGCCTTGGAATTGCCCAAGCCCTCGCGACTAGGCACGGTGACGTGGTTGGCGCTGTTTTGGTCACCGAGGCTAGAGACCGTGTCGGCGGAAACATCACCACCGTTGAACAGGACGGCTATCTGTGGGAGGAGGGTCTTAATAGCTTCCAGCCCTCCGACCCTATCCTCTCCTTGGCGGTATCCCGACACTTCCCCTTCGCATTCTCTTCATGCATATATTAGAGTATTTCTATTATTATCCTTTCATTATATATAGCGATTGGTGCTGTGATATTCTTGCTTCACTGGTGTATTACCCTTCTTTTCATTTTTCTATCCTTTTCTTTTCTTGTGCATGCGTGAAATTGCATACACTATTCGCTCTTCCTAATCTCGATTAAACTACTCCTTGTTCATTCTTTTAATATACGGATTGCGGCAACTTATAGTGAAATGACACGCTTCTCTAAAAAAAAATTTCTGCTAATGACAAGGATTGGAGATGCTAATGAGAATAGCATTTACAGAGAAGGTCTTAATGACCTCAAGACTGACGTGTGCTCATGGTCCCGAATTCGTGCTGCATGCAGGTCGATAGCGGGTTGAAAGATGAACTTGTTTTTGGTGATGTTAATGCACCCCGTTTCGTCTTGTGGGGTGGGAAACTGAGACCTGTTCCCTCTAAGCCAAGTGATTTACCTTTCTTTGACTTGATGAGCATTCCTGGCAAGCTCAGAGCTGGTATTGGTGCCCTTGGCATTCGCAGTCCTCCACCGGTTCGACCTCTTCACTTCCCTCTCTTTGAATGAATGTCTCGGTCAATTTTCAGAGAAATGTTTTTTGAAAGCCGTCCATGATTATTCAAGGCAAAGCTAAACTTTTTTAAAAAAATATGCAGTGGATATATTTACCTAGTTTTTAGATATGAAAAAAATTAATACCTTCTCCGCGTCCGCGCCTTGCAAAAAATTATTTGAATTAAAAGTGTATTTGCATGTTGCATTTCTGATCATTTAACATCTGGCGAAGGTAACAGGATTATGAAGAATCTGTCGAGGAGTTTGTGCCCCGTAATCTTGGAGATGAGGTTTTTGAACGGTTGATTGAGCCATTTTGTTCAGGTGTGTTTCTGTTCTGTATAATTGTTCTTTCTTGGTTCCAGTGGTTGTGTTTACTTGAGTTCTGTGTATTTTCCATCTAATTGATGGCATGTGCAGGGGTTTACGCTGGCGATCCTGCGAAATTGAGTATGAAAGCGGCATTTGGGAAAGTGTGGAAGCTGGAACAGAATGGTGGTAGTATCATTGGTGGAACCTTGAATTCCTTACTGGAAAGGAGAAAAAATTCAAAGCCACAGCGGGATCCGTAATTGGTTTTGATAATTTTCCACTATTTTTTAGTGCGCACTTATTTTACTTATGATTGTGGCATTTCCAGACGGCTTGTTTGGATTGAAAAAAGTGGGGATAAAAGTCAAAGAATCTAATTTGCTTGATTGTCTATCAAATCGGTAATCAGCTTTGGAATAGTGCACAATCATAATATTTTTTCATTCTCATGAGGGAAATCTGTAAATACTGCAGAATTGTGCACTGTTAACTATCTAAGGGACTATTTACCAAAAAAACTAAGGGACTCTTCACAATCTGGTCTACAAATTGTCAAAACAATTTTTCAGACAATCTTTAGTTGTAAGTCTTTGACTATCTCTATCCAAAGGGGCCCTTAGTTTTACTTAATTTACAGGCATCTTCCGAAGCCACAAGGTCAGACGGTGGGATCCTTTAAGAAGGGGCTTGCAATGTTGCCGAATGCAATTGCTAGAAGGTAAATTAGTCATTATAAATGTTTGTGTATGCTGTTTTACAGAGTTTCTTTGTGTTATTAGAAGTATCACTACCTTTTCACCCTGATTTATCACATGGTCTAGTGAAACTGTTTCCACCGGCTAGTTATTTCATCCTATTTTTTTTAATGTCTTCTTCTTGCTCTTCTTTGTTGTTATGTTTGTAATTTACTGTTAGCAACCTGACCAGTTTGCTTTTCCTTCTTTTTTCCTATTGTTTAGTGGAATATACTTGATAAGCTTAGAATATTTGTCAAAAGATTAATAAGTCCAAATAGCAAAGTAAAATTCTACTTTGTAAAGTCATACTTCGCAGTCTACTTTTTCGGTTACAGCAAAGTAAATTTCTACTGTGTTTTTGGCCTTATTGCTTTTTTGGCAAACTAGGAATGGAGCACATGCATCGTGATAAAGAAAAAGGGACAATTTAATATGGCGTTAACCTCATTCGACAACTAACTGTTAGAATTTACTATGAGGGTAGTTTTCTCATTTGCATATATCAACTAATATGGGAAGTTATGACAGGTATGGAAAGAAAGCCTTTTATTAGTGGGATATATATGTGGAAAGCCTTCAGTTAGTGGGATATGGGGATTGACATTCCTTATCAATTTTTGCCGGTTTGGATGCCTATAAACTTGCGCACAATTCTTATGAGAAACATTCATTCCATCAAGCTAATTATGCCTTAATTAAGCAAAAATTACCTTCATTAGACAAAGCAAGAATTCTAATGGATTTGCAAACGCCAATTGAGCCGTTTTTAATTTAATTACCTTAAGTAAATTGTTTTGACTATCCCCACGAAAGGTGCAAATTCCCAAATGATATATCCAAACACGTAGATACAAGGGCAAAATGGCATAGTAAAAAATGGTTGTCCTTTGTTCGCGTTTTTTTATAGATCGATATTTTGGGTTTACTGGTGGCTTTTTTGCGGATGGTGTAGATAAGACTATAGTAGGCCAAATGCAAAATTAAAATTGTGGAGGAATGCTGATTTATCTCCTTAATGGACTTAAGGATCTACAATAAGATTAAGATAGAGAAGATTGGATAAAGTGGGGAAGGAATTATGGGTGAGAAGAGAATTTATGCGAAAGGGGAGAAATCAACATGATAGATTAAACTGGATTGAAGAAGAGGAGTAGAGAGTGAAAGGGGAGAATAATGAGATGAAGAGTAGATGGAGGAGGCAAAGGGAAACTAGAGATCTGCTTCTTAAATTCACCGTTCCGAAATTCTTGTTGCAATGGGGCTGAAGCCCAATTGATAGAGTTAGGCTTTTCATTACAATTTCTGCATTCTAATCTAACTAGAACTAACCGTCAATGGTTGAGATTAAATCTGGCTTGAGTGACTTGTAACTAAAGTAAGAACCGTGTCATACTAGAAACAGAAGTAACGAAGAAACATGTTCAAAAGAAATAGACTAGTTCCTTTTATAACTTGGATTGACCCAAATAAGCAAAGTCCTAATGAAGAATGCTACGGGCCATGAGATTCCACCAATGCTTCTGCATCACCTCATTCTCGAAGTGGTCTTCGATTCTTGCGCTGGAGATGGTATAAAGAAACGCATCACTTGGGCCCACAATGCTCCTCTTCAGGCTTCTCTGCACGCAAGCTTAACGGCCCACGTGTTTGGAAAAGATGACTTCGCCCCACCTATTGGCTGCAACTTATCAGGACAGAGATTTTAGTCAGTTGACATGCCTAGCTGAAAGTCGGTGGTGATTTGTGACCGCTGTTCTAGGCTGCTGCTTTCTTTTAGGCAACGAAGGTTGGACACATGTTGTTGGTCTTTTGGCACCACACCACAATCTTCTTTTGCCAAAGGCATTGCTATGATGGACTGTTCTGCATCGTTTTCTGTCTGTGATGGTGCTTTGGCTTGGCACTAGCTAAGGAAAGTTGTTGCAGCAACAATGCCTCCATCAGCTTGACTACTGGTTTCTTGCTGGATTCAAGAGAATCGGATTCCTTGTTGTTTGGCCTCAACTTTTGCTCTGCTGATATTGGAGTTGGAGCCGAAGATGGGATTGACAAATTTGGGTCTGGAGTTTCAGACTTAGGAGAAAGCTTTTCTCTAGATGGAGCAATTGCAAACATCTGGACTTGGAACTCGTGCAATAGTGCCTGAGCAGAATCGGCAGAATTGAACAGCTCTTGTATCTTCTGCTCGGAAATTATCTCCTAAATATAAATATAAGATAAATGCAGGTGCAGGTGCAGTAAAATGGAAGGCTGCATTGGGAGTTTCTGGGATAGGCGTATGAAGTGGGCTTAGAGCTGGCTAAGTAACTATTAACAAATAAGTAATCATTCCTTGCATTACAACTATTATGGATTTGAGGAACCTTTTGACTTTGGTTCAGATGTTGGTACTGAGTTGATAGTGTTCACATCCATAATTTTTCCTTCTAGTTCAGGATCTTAGCTCAGATGTTGGTACTGAGTTATTAATGTTCACATTTCCTCCATCTTTTAACGTGAATTGTCTTTATCAGTGTTGTTTTTTAACTTTCAGTTTAGGCAACATGGTCAAACTTTCTTGGAAGCTTTCTGACCTAAAGAAGTTAGATGAAGGGGGATACATTTTGATGTATGAAACGCCAGAAGGACTGGTTTCAGTTCAGACCAAGAGTGTTGTGATGACAGTTCCATCTTATGTTGCATCTAAATTGCTGCGGCCTCTCTCTGTATGTTGCAAGTAGACCGGGTGCCATGATCTTTGATTCTTTTATTGTTGGGATAATAGCTTGTGTGGTGGCAACAGTTTGACAGAAATTTTGTTGCTTGCAGAATGTGGCTGCAGATGCTCTCTCACAATTCAATTATCCTCCTGTTGCAGCGGTTACTCTTTCATATCCCAAGGAAGCTATTAGAAAGGAAGGCCTGATAGATGGGGAGCTAAAGGGATTCGGCCAGTTGCATCCACGCAGTCAAGGAGTTGAAACATTGGGTCTCTCTCTCCCTCTCTTTCTCTCTCTGAACCCCCAAGTTGCTATTACACTTGTCTGCTTTATGAATGATTGAGTGTGTTCTGGGAAGGAAAATGCTAACTCATAAGGCCTAGTGTTTTAAAACCCGGCCAGGATGGGCTGGTTCAACCAGGGTCACTGGCTGGGTTGGCCGAGTCAACCCAGTGCTGTCGTGGTGCTGCCATTGACATGAAAAAGAGGACAAGGGAGAAGTTAAGTACCCCTTACACACCCTTCTTCCTATTTGGCTGCCACTTCAACCTCTGCAGCATCTGCCTCTTCTCCGCCTCACCCTCAAACTCTCCTTCGCCGCCTTCTCCCTTGACTGCCTCTCCCTTCTCCTCCTTTCCTTTATCCTCCTTTACAGCTAGCTCTGCTTCCTCCTCCTCCCCTCTTTTTTTCATCCAACCCTGGTAGACCCGACGTGGAAAAGCACCAGGTCTTGGTCAATTAAATTTTAAAGCAATGCCAAGGTCTGTCATCCACGTGATGACTGCAAAGTCATCCGTGCATTCAGATGTGGGCTTATTGATTGATTGGTCTTAAAGTGACATTAATGTAGGGTCGGCATTGTTTTTTATCATTATTTTGTTGAATCTGCTAGCATTGGAAAATTCTGAATTTTTTACCTGACTTGAATTTTGGCTGTGTTCAGGAACAATATACAGTTCGTCACTTTTTCCGAACCGAGCACCCTCTGGAAGGGTTCTTCTTCTAAATTATATTGGAGGGGCAACTAATACCGATATCTTGTCCCAGGTAAATACATTATTTTTGCTGCAATTTTTGCATCCTCTAATTTAGGGCATGTATAGCCGTATTTGACGTCCTTAAAGTAGTGTTATATTGCTTTAGCACCTCAGATTCTTTTTAGTGATTGATAAATGTGCATACCTCATGATTTTACTGCAGAATGAGAGCTACATCGTGGATACTGTAGACCGAGATCTCAGGAAAATGCTAATAAAACCAAGTGCTGTGGATCCTCTTGTTCTTGGTGTGAGGCTGTGGCCTCAAGCCATACCACGATTTTTAGTTGGCCACCTCGACCTTCTAGAAGCTGCAAAAGTCGGCCTGAAAAATAATGGGTTTGAAGGGTTCTTTCTTGGAGGTAATTACGTCTCTGGGGTGGCTTTGGGCCGATGTGTGGAGGGAGCCTATGAGACTGCGTCTGAATTGTCTAACTACTTAATCAAGTCTTTGTGCAAACGGCAAGTATAGGAGAGTTTTTTTTGTTTCTTTATTGTTAGAATGTGATCCCATATTCTACTTATCAATCATGGACCGCCGATATTTGCCAAGAAAAGGTACAGGCTATCAAAATAAATTGCCCTTTGCCAAGGTACTGTCTGGAGGGCCACAATTTCCTGTTCACTTTTGCCACAGGTGAGGGTGAAACTGAATAGGGATTAGCATGTTTTTAAAGGTGATAGATTTTGAAAATTTGATTGAAATATAATGGTAGTTTTATGCTTTCTTACTCCTATCCTTTCTCAAAAAAATTTAAAGGTTGCTCATGCCATACGGCCCGGTCTTGGAATTAGACATTCATTGAGTTTAGAGTTTAGGGATGTACAGTGGAAGTTTAAGTTAGCTTAAGCTGAATTAAAGGGCTGTTTGACACCTTGATTTAGGGGCCGTTTGGGGCGTGATTATTGCAAAATATCCAGACTGGATTTTGGATTTTTACTGTAACATCCATGTGGATTTTTACATCCAGCTGAAACACATCCTGAGGTGTTTCAGCTGGATATATAAAATATCCCGATACTACAGTGTAGCAAAACATCCCATCACGCCCCAAACGGCCTCTTATACACTAAAAGCGACTGGCTTTAGGGGTTCAGTCCAGGCCAAAAGCGTCTGACATTCTAAATGTACCCCCCCTAAAAAAGTTTCCCTCCCCGGAATATTGTCCATTCTTCTGACATTCTAAGAGTCATGATCCTTTCTCCATCCTCATCACCATCATTAGGAATTGGCTGATTTTTTAGCTCTTTATCCACTTCTTATAGCAAGAACTTATTCGGCATAACATCCCGTATAAAGTTGTGTATGACACAACAAGCATTGATAATCCTAACTTGAGTTATTATGCTATAAAAACTTGTCGTTCTAAGGATTGCCCATCTTTTCTTTAAATTTTGGGAGATTTTAAAAAAATTCAAATTCATGAAAACAAAATGGAATCCAATAAGGAAATTTGGATTTTGGACCCCCAAATCCAAATCCGCGTTCCCAAACGCACCCTAACTTCATTTGGAAAATTTAGATTTTCCACTCTTAAAAGCTCTAACCAAACAGACCCTTATTATCTACCTCCTCCTGCTTACCGCGCCTGGATTTCTGCCATCAATTGGGAGTTGTTGATCATGTACGTTTGGCCCCAAAATTTTTTGTTTGGATGTGTATCGTTATTCCTTGTGTGCTGTTGATTCTTATGATCGATGGCTCCCAATTAAAGGCGGATAATAAATGTTTTACCTGGGGAGAGTTAGGACTAGGAGAGCAAGCATGGAAATAGCCAAAAAAGCCCCTGAATCAGGCAGCTTTTAATTAGCTGATAAAATTTAAGGGCGGCAACCTTTTAATGGGGTTAAGAATACAGGTTTCCGTTTGGGGCATGAAAAAACCGGAATATCCACAGTGGATATTTCACTTCCACTATAGCATTCAGGTTTTTTTCACTTTCAGGCTGAAACACGTCTTGATGTGTTTCAGCTGAAAGTGAAAAAAATATGAAATGAATAATAAAATGAAACAACCACTCTAGATGTTTTACTTTTTTATCATGCCCCAAACGGCCTAGCCACCCACACCCCCCTTATAAACAGAATCACAGATGACAGATATCCACCATCTGAAAACACACGGACGGTGGACATCGTCGGACCCTGTGAAGGGGCGGGCTGGCTAGACCGTGGGTTGGTGAACGACTCATCCATAACAAAACAATAACAAAACAAGGCCGCTTTTCTTTGGTGGGGGAACAGAGACGAGACGAGACGAGCCCTAAATAAGCTTTCCCTCCAGGGATCCGGGAGGTGGCGAACTCTTCTTTGCGGCTTTCCTTCCCCTCTCGGTAGGGTCCGGCCGGCTACCGTTGTTCTCCTCTTGAAAGACGCCTTCCCTCCTCCTCAGCCTTGATCCAGTTGAAGCTCCCCCAGCTCCAACGATGAAGTCTATCTCACTTCCGGCCTCCAAGTCGTCCCCCATTAAGTTCCGCATGTTAGTAAGAAACAGAGTTGGTTGCTACTATTAGTATTCTTCTTCTCTCTTGTTAAAAATTAAATTATACTCCATAGAAGTTAGATCAGAAGAAGAATCCCTTTTGGCTTTAAAATTTTCCTTCCTTTTTTTCTTAGATTCGGCTCTAACTGTAAACAATGGAACACATTATCTCTGTGCTGCTGCAGCCCCACCGCCGAAAATCTGGTTCCTATACGATTGGACATTGAAATAGATGGGCAGCGTTTCAGGGATGCATTTACCTGGAACCCTTCTGGTATGGAGTAATTAATTCTTCCTCATTATTATGCTATCTTGCCTCTTGTTAAATCATCATCAGCTAAATACGTGTCAAACATCTTTTACCTTTAAGAATCAAATTCCCGCAATATCTGCTTCTTTCCTTGGGAACCCCGCGAGTTTGATTATCAATGTGCTACATGCCCTGTGTATGATCCCATCTAGTTACACAAGCCTTATTTTTGTTTAAGATCCCGACTCTGAAGTAGGGGTTTTTGCAAGAAGAACGGTGAAGGATTTGAAGCTTCCTCCGGCCTTTGTCACTCAGATCGTCCAATCTATACAGGTAACTGACATGCTGGGGACTTTGGTTACTTGGTTTTTTTCCCACGTTCCCATAGGATATGGCAATGAGCACTATTTCGGTACTTTCATTGCTGCATCTCCTATAAACGACATATGATACGATATGCTGGGTTCAGGGGCCTCAGTCAATCAATACTTCTACGTTTTCCTCAAAATGTTATGATTAGTCTATATAACCTGCTAGTTTTAGTGTTTGTGGTGAGACTAACTTCGATAACCATCATGTCTATGATCTAATGATTTCTTGGCTTTATGCTGATGTTGTGATGTTACTGATAGAAGGTATTTATCCTTCAGTATGCCACATTTTATTCACAATTATAAATAATTATTAGGTTCATTCCTTATTGGTATTTTGTACAGCTCTACAACATTTGACAAAGGGTCATGAGATATTTCTTTGATATCATTATTAAACTGCACCATATGTTGGAATAGTCAGAGAAAAAGAGATTTATCATGGGATTTGTTGGAATGGGGCTGCCTTGGTGTTTTTTCTAAGTTTTCTTTTACTTTTTTTTGCTCTGATCATTATATTCTGTAAACAGTCACAACTAGCAGAATTTCGATCCTTTGAAGCACAAGATATGCCCATGGGCGAAAAGATTGTGCCTCTTAAGGTTAGTTTCATTTCTGTAATTGATGGTTCTTTTGTTTATTGCAATATGAATAGAGAATTCTCAAGTTCTTGCCAATTTGTCACGTTCTTATTAGTTATGATGGAAATTGCTTGTGAATGTGGCTGCCTTGGTGTTTTTTTGCAGCTTGACCTTCGGGTGAATAGAACTGTCATAAGGGATCAATTTTTGTGGGTAAGGATCTGGGACTAATTTAAAATCCATAGAAGATGCTGATTACTTACTGTGGGCAGAGTGTTACTGTGCTACTACTTTTCAGGACTTGAACAATTTTGAGAGTGACCCAGAAGAATTTGCAAGAGCCCTCTGTATGGATTTGGATGTCTCAGATCCTGAAGTTGGAGTAAGCATATGCTCCCTCTGTCCCGTATCAATTGTCCTATCTGGTTTTTCAAAATGCATTTCATATTGATGTAGAACAATCAGTATAGGACCAAGGAAGTATGATTATGGAATGTTTCAATTCATAACTGAATATGGGATATTTTGATTCAGTGAGAGGGATCTAGCTTTTGCCTTGCATGTATAATAACTGAAGGGAAAAAAGTGATATTCCACATAAATTCAACTCTCACTGTGGTAGTCATTACTTATTCAAAAACGTTATTGGCTTCGTACTTCATTCATTTCACCCCATGTAATAATTGATTGATATAGTTTCTTGCAAACATTGGTTGATGCTAAAAGCTTGAGCATCATGTAATTTGCAGCCAGCAATTGCTGTTGCAATCAGGGAGCAGCTATACGAGGTAAGCTTTCTGGTTGTAACCTTCTAAACCTGTAAACTTACCACTAAAGGGATTGTAATACTTCCTTTTGATCCATATGAAGTGTCCAATTTGGTCTTTCTAAATGAACTAAAATTAGTTTATGTTGAAAAAACAAATAGGATACATAATACGGGACACTGTTAGAAAAGAAGCACACTGTTTTATTTGTCTAAAAAATTGTTCAGAATTGCTTTATATTCAGAATGATCTGATTGGAAAACGTTACTGTAGATGGCAGTCCAAAATTTAGCATCAGCAAGGGAAAGTAGAGTTGGTGGTAAAAAGGGTCGCCGAGGGGCAGAACATGTTACAGCAAGGTCTTTTTCCCTGATAATTGCTTATCAAGGTCCTACTTGCTTTAAAACATATATATGAACATTGCCATAATTTTGACGCCAGCCTCTCTATGCAGCAAATCAAGTGGCTCTGCCTTGGACATAGTAAAGTTATTTGGTAGCAAAGCAAGTGTTGTGCGGTAGTGTCCAATTCCATCTTTATTTGACGATACATGATCTATTTGACCTGACTTTTTTTTAATGAATAGCTCGTCCTATGTTGAAACCATCGTGTTTTTCCTCTCAGGAAGAGAAAGGAATGGGACCTATATGAGCCTATTGTAGA
This sequence comes from Houttuynia cordata, assembly GCA_039654745.1. NCBI lineage: Eukaryota > Viridiplantae > Streptophyta > Magnoliopsida > Piperales > Saururaceae > Houttuynia > Houttuynia cordata. The sequence continues at coordinate 65,262 of JBCJFD010000025.1, forward strand.
CATTCTGTCAATAGAGGAGGCAGAGGTTCTCGATCAAAGAGAAGAAAGAAGTGCTAGGTGAGTAATCTGGTGTTTTGTTAGTCTTCAGAGTATTCAGTGGAGATTGGCATTTAGGAAAAAGAGCTTTTGTTTTCATGGTGTTGGGCAATCACAGGTATATTTGTACAGAAAATGCATGCTTAATTAGGCCTCACATTCACAACCTTAATTGCAAGTCTCTAAACTCAACATGTAGTAATGAATTGAACTTCAAATCCACACCATAATATTCTTCCAACTCACTGAAGCTACTGAAGACCAAATTCCCACTCCCGCTTGGTGGTGGCCTTTACGCCCGTTTGCCTAAGATCTTAATAAAGCACACACTTCTTAAAGAAAGGAGTATCACCTCAACATGCAACATGTGTTTTCGAATTCCTCCACCAGCATTTTTTGCAATCACGTACTCCACAATTTTAACATGTGAAAAAAAGCTAAAAGGATACCATAGTTGGACATATTGTGATGTTCTAAGTTTTTGTTGTTGTGTAGAATGAAGAAAAGGCTGGATGACAAGGATGAAGGATATGCAACAAAATTTACTCGTGTTTGAATCTTATGGATTTTGACAGATGAACTTTGGCATGACAGTATTTATATTGTACATATTTACTTCCTTTTAACGTTTTTATAATTTCGTTCTAGCTTCTTATAAATATCGTAATTATAAAAAATGGTCCTTTGGGCACTGATTCATATGGGAGGGGAATGTTGTTTGTCTGAGCTGAGTAATGAAAATGTAAACTAGTCTGATTTTGTAGGATGACTTCTGTGATTTTATTTCCACACCTTGAGTAGGGAAATTCTCCCCAACCCCATGGGTTTCTTCACTTTCTTGTGCAAAACAAAATTTCCCCTTGGGAAAATTAATCCCTCACGAATGCACAAAGAAAAATACCAATTTTTCCCGTGTTAGTCATGTGTAGAATTTTCACATGCAAAAAACAAAAAGATAAAGCACTCACTCTCCCTAACACTGAATTTAGTTGGCTGCGCTTAGATTATTTTTCATGCAAGTAGAATATATTTAATTACTAATATTGGCATATGTATATATAATATAAAAGTTGTAAATAAAAAATGAAATGAATGGAAATACTATAACACATATACACATGTTGTACATAATATAATCTAATAAAAAGTACATATATTAACGGCCAAAAATAACATGCCAAAGATTCACTAAATAACAAGTCTCGTTGAGTTAAGATGGGATAAAATATATATCATAGAGGAAGACATGTGAGTTGGGGCCCACAGTCATGAAGCTAATAGGTGTGAAAATATTTACACAGTTGAAGAAGTATAGAAAAAGACACAATTTTGAAGGCAAACTGGGTATGAATGTAGAAAATTTAACAAAAACAGCGCACTAGCACGTTGGTTCGAAACGAGAGCGTCAGCTTCAAGCCTTAACACAGAAGCAAGGACTAGCTTTAGGTTTGGTTAGGCTTTGATTACAACAACGTTGAGTTGGTGGCGGAGGAAGACTCGGCATTTAGGCAAGCCGCACTAGAGGGCGGGAGGAAAGAGGGAGCCAGCTACTGTATGGATGGAACCGATCTTGATTTGGCTCCTGATGCAGGAACCGCTGCCTGATGAGGCAAGGATGCACGTGATTGTTGCATGCAATTCCTGTTGGGTTTTGGGTATGGGTTGAGGACCCAACTTAAGCCCAAAGTAAATAAAATTGATTAAACTAAGATTAATGTTTAGTTATGTGCTAAGTTTGGAGAGAAAGAGAAAACCCTTAGAATGAGGTTTTTTTTTAGTCCCACATAGGAAACATACATGAGTGTGTTATAGTATATAAGAGGAAGGAACCTTCCTCTTGATGTATCTTATTGGTGTGGTGACTCTCCCCAATTGTTAGTGCACATTCATTTGCACACATTCATAATGTATCCTAAAGGTGCATACATGCACACGCGCACGCGTGGCGTGGGCGCATTGAGGCGCACTTGGCATCTAGAGAGCCTTTGATTTTTTATCAAACGACTATTTAATTTTAAAGATTACGATCCGATCAATCGCGTAAATAAACGCGATTGATCGCGTAGAGACTGCGATCAATCGGCCTTGTAAGCGGTTGATCGTATCTATTGTAATCTTGAAATTTTTGTAAAACGCTTAAGTGATCGATCGGATTGATTTACGTGAACAAAAGTGATCGATCAGACACAAAAGGGATCGATCGTATCTACTGTAAAAGAACGTTTGTAATGAGTAGCGCCCGAGGCGATCGATCGCCCCCGGCGGTTACTGTGCAGTTTCTTGCGTTTTTTGCCGTTTTTCTTTAAAAAGTTGCGTCTTTTCCATACATAATGAACATTTGGGTCTTCTCATATATATAATGAACGGGAAAACTCAAAACAAAAACAAGAGATCAAAAAGTGATCTACTTTCCAAATGCAATAGTTTTCTGATTCTCTGAGTTCGAGTTTGACGAAGAGAAGTACACATCGTGTCATTCGGGTCCGTTGTATCTTTGAATAGATTGCCAGAAAAAAAAAAAAACCCGTGCACAAGAGAGTGGCAATATCTATTTCAAAGTCAGCAGTTCATCACTGTGCCTCGGACAATTGAATTTTCGTTTACAGTATCAAGTTCTAGTGAATATTTTGTATTATATTAGAGTGGTAGAACTAAGAGAATGAGAATGATTATAACAAGATGCAAATTTGAGTGTGTATTTGGGAAGAGCATAAAGCTTTGCCATATCCACTTTAGTTATTTTTACGGTAGAAAATGGACGGCACAAAAGGTAATTATAAAATGAGATAAAGTTAATTTAATTATAAGATAATTCCCCTAAAATGAAGTACATGCATATTTCTTTTTCTTTTTTTTTTATAGGTCAGCCAATGGGATCAAACCTTGGCCCTCTCCCCCTACCAAGAGAGATTACCGGGAGACATCCAACCAGCCTCAGGCTATGCAGAAAATGAAAAGCCCAGAAAGAAAGTAAATAGATTCGGCCTGCTAAAATTAAACTGGCATACAATAATAGCTCAAAGGATAAATGCCGAGGATATGGGAGAATTCATTTGTTGGATGGCGGGGGGTTCGGAGGAAGGCTTTTGTGTAAAGCTAAACCTTCCTCTAGGGTTTTTGCTTGATGAGAGGAATGGACAAGGTGGTAATGGTTTATGTGGGCGGATTGACAGACCAAATGAGCCTCACCTCCCGCTTGATGCCACCCCTCAAACGCTCTTCAACCTGGATCACTGGGGGTGGCGGGATGGTGCAGGTGGTCCTGTCGTGATCAGCCTGGTCAACTGGCTCGGGCCGACCCAGGTGTCCCCCTCATTGGGAGCCCAATGGAAGAAGTTTCAGTGGGGGAAACTATTGGTTATGAGAAAGCTCTATCTCACTCTTTTTTTTATGAAACCACCTTGAAGGGTGGGGAGACCCCTACCAATAGATTAACATTAAGGGGCCGTTTGGGGCGTGATTAAAAGCAAAACATCTACTGAAAGATGTTTCAGCTGGATGGGGAGAAAAACATGGATGCTACAGTAGATCTGAAAAATGCACTGTGAATATTTGCTTATAATCATACCCCAAACGGCCCCTAAAAGGGTACAAAAGAGGGGAGGCTGTTAACCATACCCCTTGTGAAATAATTGCCCAATAAAAGGTATGAAAAAAAAAAGAATACTAAGAACTACTTGATTCTGCAGGACCAAACCCTAGGTTTGTCAAGGGTGTGAAAACAAATCTAGTCGTTTCCTTGTGATCACTTGGTTTAAAAGTTTCAATCTTGTCTTAACTTTTTTGCTCTTGGATTTCTTCTGCTTTTTGCCTGCTCCTGTTTTACCATTTGATCCATTTCGCCATGTACAAAACTCTAGCCTTTACCTTCCATCCCATCATTCTTCTGCTCTCCCTAGTCACCCACACATGCCATGGCCGGTTCCGGTTGGATCGATCCTGCTCAAAGGCATAGAAAGTTGCATCGGCCGATTTATTAATATTGGGCTTCAACCGATAAAACGATATTGTATAATCTTGATTTTGGCAATTTTTTTAAAATATCCCCGATATATATCAGCGATACATAACCGATATATCGGTTTCGGTCCGATATATCAATACTTAAAAAAAAATATTTAAAAAAGAAGAAGAAAAAAATCAACTTTCCCGTTTATTTCTCATCCTATGCCAAGTGGAAGCAAGGTTTTCAAAACCGGACTGGCCAACGACATGGATTGATGGCCGGTCCGGTTGGACCGCGGTCAAACCGGATTGACCCGGGTTTGAAGTGATAAGTGGTAAATATATATTAAATAAAAATTTTGTATCATATTAACACAAGAGAACAGGTAGCCCAGGTGGTTAAGGCTTGGGGGGGGGGGGGGGGGGTTCGAACCCCCCCCTCAAACAAGAGATTTGTTCAAAAAGAAAAAATTCTGACCGTGACCGGTCCGGTCTGGTTTAAGAGAAACTGGCCGGTTTACCGAATCGGTTTCCCAGCCGGTTCCGGTTCTCCGCGGTCGGTCCGGTCCGGTTTTGAAAACCATGAGTGGAAGGATACATGTTTAAAACGCAAATACATATTTTGAATTATATAAGTATTTTTATGCATATTTTAAAATTTATGCTTATCTAAATTAGTATCACTCATTTTAGAAGTTATATTGTGAAAATACATAGTAAAAATTTGTTTTAGACCACCGATATCTTTTTACACAATATCTCCGATATTTTGTCTCTTTGGTTGACCAATATTTTACCAATATCCGATAGGTCCTTGCTCCAAGGGTATCCTCGTCTTGTCCTTGGGCTACCGTCTTGTGGGGGCTTCTTGTTTTTACCTGGTCTCTTGTCCTTGGAGTGTGCCCCAAGTTGCAGGGTGTTAATTACTCTTAGGCAATTCCCATCTTTTCCCATGGATGGGAATAAGGGTGTAAACGGGCCGAGCCAGCTTGCAAGCTTTTTCGGCTTGGCTCGGGCTGGGCTGGGCTGGGCTCGGGCTCGTCCCAATATGGCAATACTCGGCTCGGCTCGAATAAGCTCGCAGGCTGGCTCGAGCTCATCTCGTTATTTTTTTATATATATATAAATATAAAATAAATATATTAGTATGTATAAATATCTATTTATAAGAAATGTCAATAGATTAAGTATTATCTTTATCATTTTGTAAATACAACAAATATATTGATATTTTATATGTACAAGTGCATTATGTTTTATTTGGTTTTCTAATTTGGACACAAAGCGGATATAAGAATTTTAGTTTTTAATAAATAAATAAGGGCTTTATTTTTGAACAAATTTAACTATTCATTTTTGTTACGTTTCACATGTAAATAACCAAAGCTATTAAATTGCAACGGTATGTTTCGAATGTGACACAACAGTGTTGTGACAACATACTCATCGACGACGTTTTATTAAGATTAGATTCAAATACATAAATTGAATCAATACATTTCTCTTCGAGCCATTCTTTCCTTTTTTTGGCAATCTTTCTGAAGATAGCTAAATTTTCTACAGAAGTAGTACTTTATGCCCCTTTTCTTCTGATGATTTTTGTCTTTATGGGTAACATTATTTGTTTTAAAAGCCTTCCCTTTAGAGCTTTTAAACTTTCTTTATCTTTATGGGCAACATTATTTGTTTTAAGAGCCTTCCCTTTAGAGCTTTTAAACTTCCTTTATTTGCCTTTAACCTCTTGAGAAACCATGTGGACTGAGTTTTTTTCTAGTGCCTTAAGCCTTGACTCCTCTTGCACAAGCATATTGGCCAATTCATTTGTATTCGATTTATCTTTCATGGTATTGTAGTTAATTTGAAATGACCTATAGTGTTAATTCTCATACTATCAATAAGAATGGAGACAACCTGTTGTTTGACAAACCCATCCACTCGGAATGTGCGCGATTCATAAGATCCATCGAATGCATGCATGAAGATCTCGGGAACTCCCACAAGCTCACCATAAGAGGAAGTGCCACATGTGTCCATACCCTCCTCCATAATTAAAAATAGAACCTCAATGCTTGCATTTATGGCCTGGTACAAAGCGCTCATCGCAATTAAAACAGAGGCCATGAGAGCGACAATCCTCTCTCTGAGTAGGGGTAAGGTGTCGCACTTGCCCGGCTGTCAGAATTGTAGGGACAGGTTCCGACCGTGTCACTGGTAAGTTACTGCCGCCCCTATGGACCCGTTGGAGGAGCTCCTCTTGGATACGGGATAAGCGGATGGCTTGGGGGAGGTTGATTGGCTCAAACTGTCGGACTTCCACCTGGATGGCTCGGTTCTGATCTTGGACTGGTTTGGTTTATAATATGAACCGGGATGGCTCGGTTCACTTTATAATTTCGTCCGGTTTAGAGGGTCATCTTCTTCAAGAGGATGCCCTAATGTTTAACAGCAGCAGGCGGCGACATGGCGTGGCCACCACCTTCCTCCTTCGGCGGCCAAAGGTCACTTCTTTCTCCCTTTATTCGACCCCCTTCCTCATCGGCGGCTGCGACCTCCGCCTCCACGCCCTCCATTGCCACGGGAGACGTGGGAGCTTAACATCATGGCGACAACGATCGGAATCTATGCCGATGAGCAACACCATGGCATCACCGCCACCGTCGTGTCCTTCCTCCATCATCCTTCTTGGTGCCATCTTCATGTCCGGCCGATGCATAGCCATCGTCAGGTGAGGTTCTGCCATCTCCTTCCTTTCACAGTCATGGTCGCCGCGATGGTGGCGACAGCCAAAAAAACTATTTTTTTATTTGTTCATTCTGATCCGTCACCGCGGCCGATGCGCAGCGGCGTCAGGTGAGGTTCCTCCATCTCCTTCCTTTCACAGTCATGGCCGCCACAGTGGTGCCACGGCATCCAAAAAAACTATTTTTTTATTCATTCTGATCCGTCACCGCGATCAGAGTGCGATGATATCATAATCGGTGTCATTGCCGGCGACATCGACGAGTGGGCAGTCCTACGCCGTCGGTGGTATGTCAGGCCGTTGGCCAATGATGCGCCGGTGAGCTTGTACAGCTCCAATACCAAGAGTGTCATGAGCCGAGCTCGAGCCTGGGCCGAAGTCGAATTTAAAATTTCGAGCTCCAACTAAGACATACCCAAGCTCGGCTCAGCTCGGCTCGTTTACACCCCTAGATGGGAATAAGTCTTAAGTTGCTACTTTTGCAATCGTCCATGTGGTTGGTCTTACTCCTGCCAATCCTTTTGTGTAGTTGCCTTCTTACTGCATGTGTATCGCATTTGTCATACGGCTATGTGGCTGATAGGCACGATGCTCCTACTCTACCTCATTACATTTTATTTCACGTGCAACATGATCATCTTCTTACAACAGAAAAGAAAGAACAGTTGTTGCCCCTTGCTTTGAAGTGGAGGATGTTCGTTACTAATCGGCTTTAAATCGACCGTTTGGAGCTTGACGGATGGGTTGGATCAAATTCTATCAGGTTATTGGTTGATGTCTTTTGGATATACGTGTTTGTGGTACTTTGCTCTAGTATAAAAGTTGTGTGCTTGTTTGCCTCAGAGCACCCCTCAGTTTACCTTCTTGTGGAGGGGGCTTTGGTTTGTGTGTTTATTTTGCCTTAGTGCTTCGTAGGTAATTTTGCTTCATAGATAGTTATTCATGTAAACGATGCTAAGAGGGAGAGGGAGACCTAAGAGAACTTTGATGGATTTAATAAAAAAAAATTGACTTTACTATCTCTTACAGAAAAGGTAGCCCATAATAGGCCTGAATGTAGGAGTAAGATCTGTGTCGCCGACCCCAAATAATTGGAAAAATGCACTATTTGATTATGATTGATTATGAGATAGTTATTCAGTAAAAAAAAAAAAAAAGGTGTAGCACGTAATTTTGCTACCAAGTTGCAAAATTCAAGCAAGAAAATCTTGGTTGCTTGAGGAAAGTAAAATTAGGGTAAATGGCACATAACCCATATGAATTATTATGAAATTGCACATAACGCATATGTATTATAAAAATATGCACAAGGCCCCTATGCCCTAACGATGAAAACTAACGTGGTTTACAACTTTGTTTCTACTTCAATCATCTTCAATTGTCAATAGTCCTCCTGTAGTCCTCAAAAACATCTTCATTTATCAGATGTTGCACCGAAAAAAGGACAGTATTCATGTCCCTTCCATGTGAAGGAAGGAATAATGATGTCAACTGAGGCCTTTCTAATCTCTATCATTGAGATATTTGCAATTGAATTTCTGGAAAGGACTGGCTTCGTGTAAGAGCCTGTGTTCATTTTGATTTGCCTGTTTGATTCGCTGGAGAGTTTTTGTGGGGATTGGAAGGAAAGGAATGGTTTTCAATTTTCACACGGTCTTCAAATTAAGATTCGAAGCAGAAATACCAGAGCCAACGGTCGCCTGCCTTCATAAACATCTTTTATGAAGGGCAGTTTGGTAGCGGTGACAAAGAGATGACTGATTTTATCGAGGATGAAACAACTGCTTCGCATGAATTTGTTATTTCATCTACCAAATGAGGGTAAATTCTCCATCAAAGTGTTTATCAATCTTTTTAACAAGGAAAGCAAGTTCTTTGTCTTCTTCTACCTTACTCTCTGGGTCATGACTTGTTAGAGGAAATGATATTTTCACTACCAATCCTCTTCCTTATGTTACAAGATAGATCAAGTGATTCAATAATGGGAAGATGAACGAAATATTCTTAAGCCATTAGCATTTAGCCAAGTACTCCTAGAGTTAGAGGACCGAGATTAAGAAATGTAATGGTGTTCACCTTGTCTCAAGATGGGAGTGGAGGTTCTAATTTATAGACAAGGTGGGATCCAAGTTGATTTGTTCGTCGATTTGGATGTGGGTAAGGTACTCGATTTATAAAGAGCTCCCACATAAAGATATACTTAGGGATGCCACCGGGGCCGGGTTTTTACCCGACCCGACCCCACCCGGCCTTATTGGGCCGGTTCTGGGAAGCCTTACACAATACCGGTTCCGGTTCCGGTTTTGAAAGAGGAACCGATGCACCGAGTCGGGGGCGGGTTTGGGTATTATATTAAAACCCGACCCGACCCGATATATATAGGTACCCAACTCAAGTTAGGGCTCTCTTCATGTTTTGCATTGAACAATTTTAAATTTTTCTTGTATTTATTTTTATCTTTGTTAATTTATTTTTTATCATTTTTTACTTGAGGCTAATTTGATTTTGATGGTATCTTAAAATACCATGCTGTTGAAGTTGGCAATTAAGGTGATGTCTACCAATTAAAGTTTGTATTGAAAAACTTCTTTTCGTTTTTTTCTTTTGGTGCCCTTTTTAAGCTTAAAAGAGTGAAAAATAATCAAAATTTAATATGCGAGTTTGAAAAAAATAAAAATAAATAGAATAATTTTGATTTGGTACCAGGGCGGGACGATTCCGGGTTTGGTACTGGGGCGGTTCTGGGTCAAAAAACTGGACCCGTGGTGGGTCTGGGGTGGTTCCGAGTTTGAAGAATTACAATGGTTCCGGGGCCGGGTTTGCCAAGAACCGACCCAAACCCGCCCCGGTGGCATCCCTAGATATACTTTTCCATAAGTCAAGCTTAGCAAGCTTTTGGCTTTTCCATGGTCATTGGTTGTCCTTGTCCATCGATTTGACCTTTGATTGACCCACAAGAGCTATTTAAACATTAAGATGGGCCTTACTAAAAGGGAATCTTCCTATGAGCCTTAAGTGGGCCTGGGGGCTGATCTAATGGTCCTTTTGTGTACCTTTGTTAGCCTTCCTTGAATCTTGATGTGTTATGCCGTATGCCTAAATTTTTACGAACTTGTGGTTTTGTGTTGGGCCTTGTCATTGGCTGAATATCATGTCACTCGAGTCCTTGAGGTCACCTTCCATTTTGGCTGACTTAGGGGCTGTTTGGGAGGTCATTTGATGATTGTAGGAAAGGTAATTTTTTTTTTCTCCAAATGAAATGAAAATAATAGTTCGTTTGGCAATGCCCATTTTTTCCATTTTCCTTTTAATCATTTAGGATGTAAGGGTTGTTTGGGGAGTCCATTTGGAAACCCATTTAAGAATAAAAAATTTCTTCTTAGCCCTTGAGTACCATTTCCAACTAAGCATAGGTTTTGAGGATTCAAAAGCATGGGTTTTGGGGATTCAAAAGGGAGACACGAATGATGGAAGGGTAATCATGGTCATTTTTACAAAATTCCCATTTAAAAACACATTTAACAAGAGGACATTCACCTCATATATGAAGATGACCCCTTAAATGACTTAAATGGTCATTCATTATGTAAATGTAAATATGCCTCCCAAATATTTTTAGTGGGAAATGGTCTTAAATGATGTGGGAAATGGCATCCCAAACAGTCCCTTATACATGAAGAGCAACCAACCTATTTTCTAGTCCCGACACAAATGGTCACCAAATTGACAATCTTGCATTTTAGGGGACTAATTACAATGTGGCATTAACAACTGCTAGCATTATGTCCTTACGAACATGTTGCAAGAAAGTCCGCAAAGCCAGAGGCACAGAGTTCACTTGAACACTGAAAAAAAAGGAAGAGGGAGTTACCTAAAACCACGAAGATTGCATAGGAATCAACAAAGTCATTCATTCCATCGTTTTAAAAAGAAAACACTAAGGATGCGTTTAGGCGACTTTAGCACAAAATCATGTTTGGGTGGCAGATTTTGCTATAAGAAAAATGGTTTTTTCTTGGAACTTTGGTCATAAAGCCATTTTTTAGAAAATCTCATCAAGAGGATATTTTGTACAAAAGAAGCTTTAGTGTGGGGAATAATGTGGAAATGACTTTATTTGCCCCTCCCTCGTTAAATGGATGGAGTTTCATTCTTTCGTTCTCTCATGAAGGGTAAAATCATCACATAAAACATTTATTCATAATCATAATCATAATCAAATAGCGCATTTTTCCAACTATTTGGGGTCGGCGACACGGATCTTACTCCTCCATTCACGCCTATTTTGGGCTACCTCTTTTGTAAGAGATAGTAAAGTCAAATCTTTTTTTATTAACTCCATCCAAGTTCTCTTAGGTCTCCTTCTCCCTCTTTTAGCATCGTTTACATGAAACATTTATTATTTATCCAAAATCAGCCCTATCCAAAAAAGCTCTAGGGGTGGCTTTTGACAAAATCACTTAAGGGTAGGCGATACCATATGGGTCACGTTTTAGCTTTGCCATAAAAAAAAACAATTTTGTTCAAAATTTATTTTTTACAAAAGCAAAAGTGGTTGCCAAACGTACCCTAAATTAAACAAACTAGTCCAACCCTATAGATTCTAAAGAGGTTTTTTATGTTACCCACTTAGTGTGGGCTCATTTTGGTTGCATGGGGGTAGATGAAGAGCTTTAGGCGAGCAAAACTTGAGAAAGAGAAAAAGGGGTTGTTTGGGAGGCCATTTGATGATTGTAGGAAAGACAATTTTTTTCATTTTCCTTTCTCTAAATGAAATGAAAATGGTAGTTTGTTTTGTGATCTACACATGAAATATGCATTTTAGTATCTCCTAAACTTATGATTATGCTAGTGTTTGATTAGAATAACTACTACTTTAATATAGTTTTTGGTTTTTGTAGGAAACAAGAGTAATACACAGAAATGAGGTGAAAAGTAACTCGAATGGTTAAATCATCATAACTCTGTGTACAAATGTCAGATTGGACTGATTTAAGCCTTATTTAAAGTTCAAGAAGTCAGCTTTCCAACGCCACCAACCACGCGCAATTCGGAGTTCGGGACAGAAAGTTATAGCCATTTGAAATTCATGAACAGTAACCACGATCGATCGGCTATCAATGCGATCGATCGCCAGAGCCGCAAAAGCAGTGTATTAAAGGAAACGATCGATCGTATCTACTGAAATTTTTCAATCGCGCAAGACAGTAACGACGATCGATCAGTATTATACGGCGTCGATCGGCAAAGCGATTGATCGGAGGAAAATAACGAAGGAATAGCGATCGATCGGCAATACGGAGCGATCGATCGCCGTATGCGGAAAACTGAAATAAGACCTATTTCGACTCGGATTTGGAAGGGGACTTCATGGTTTTCCTTCACTATTATAAATAGGCCTTATGAAGGAACGTTTTAAGTATTAGAAAGTAGACCATATATTCAACCTTGGAGAACCAGAGCTTTATTGGAGGCTAGAGAGGAGGAAAAGAATAGGTCTTTTGGAGTAAAGAAGAAGAAGGATTCATGACGATGGATCTACATAAACAGGCTTTTCTTTTCTCTCTTTCTATGTGTAACTAAATTCCTTGTCAAGGCTTGATGAAGTCCTAGATGTGTATTGCTACTCTTGATAGTTTAATTCTATAAAGTTGATTATGATTCATGCTTAATGCGATTTCATGAGTTTCTTTTGAGTGCTTGATCATAGACTTGATTGATTATGAATGAAATTAGATATTGTGATTGATTTTATGCCCGATCAATGATAAGATTAATTGCATTATAATAGAGTTGTGATTGATTTTATGCCCGATCAAGGATAAGATTGATTACACAATAGTGGATGAACTTTCGTGTCCGATCAAGAACGTTAGTGAATTCATTAGTAATTCGTGTGTCCGATCAAGAACACGAATTACTATATCATGTCAATGTATGCTTAATAATAATTGAGAGTAGTAATTGCATGTCTAGTGGTGGATTCATTGCCTTGATAATTCTTTGCATTGATTAAAACTCAGCTTAGTAGTTAAAGTTCATAGCTTTATTTAGATTAAACAAAAACTGCAACTTTCTTCTCTTGAATTTGGTAAAAGATTAATCCGTCCCTGAAGTTCGACAATCCTTTAATACTCGCCGTAGTACAATTGCCTTGTGTACTTGCAAAGGTTTTAATTTTAAACCTTCATTTGGGAGGCCCCATTTTTTAATTTTTCTTTAGATCATTTAGGATGTAAAGAGTTGTTTAGGAAGTTTATTTAAAAGCCTATTTAAGGTTATTCATGATCTATTTTCACCATTCTCATTCTCATTTAACATTTAAATGTCCTCATATGGACATTCACATCGTAAATGAGAAATAGCTCTTAAATGGCCTTAAATGGTACTTTGTAATTTGAATGTAATTTACTCCATAAATGTGCCACCCAAACAAGTTTTAGTGGAAAATAGTCTTAATTGATGTGGGAAATACGCTCCCACATAGCCCCGAAAAAGTGGTCGGCCATATGTTGATACCATTCTTGTAGGACAAGGGAAAGGACGTAAATTATGGAGACGTGGATGCAAGGTCACCAGGCACCAGCCGAGGGACCACACAAATGGGCACGACGAAATGGAGACGCACATCTCTCACTCCCCCATTGTATAATACTCCCTCCGTCCACCTAAAAGCGGACCCATTTGAAACGGAGGTAAATTTATTGGCCATCAGATCTCTAAAAGATGAAATGGGGACTCTATTATATGGGGAATTTACCAAATAATATTAAATAATAATAATTAATGATTGGAAAAGAAGGGAAAATATTTCCCAATCCGGTTATCTGATAAGCCACGCAGGCACCAACGTGGTGCTTGCCCTGCACTGGCTTTTTTTTACCATGACCCAAAAGGCGTCCCTTGAATTGACACGTCTCTCCTGCGAAGAGAAAGACGTCGTTTCAATTGACGCATTTCCTTTTGCTTAGAAATTCCAGAAAGGCGTCGCTTAAAATGAAGCATTTCCCTACCTTAGCGTATTTCCTCCAACGACAAACAAGTCTTTCCTTTTCTAAAGGGAAAGGCGTCGGCGTCGGTTGAACCCACGCCTTAGACCTTATTTTGAAGGCATCGCTTAAACCGATGCCTTACTTTTCTAAAGGGGAGAGGCATCGTTTAAAATTGCGCCTTCATCTTTTCCACTACACAAATCCAACGATGTAATATGCAGATTTTTTAAAACCTGATAACACAATATAGTTAACATAAAAAAAATAATATAGAATACGCAACTTTAAACCATCTACTTGCTCAGTAAAATTGGAACACAAATAAATTAAAGCGTCTATTACAAGTTTAAATAATATATATAGTACAAATGTTCATTCAACTTTCCTTTCTCTATTCCTACCTTGTCCTCGTCCTCATGCTCGAGCTGGAATCTGGTCAAGCTCGACATCATGTATAAGATCTAAATATGCAATTGAAGACCAAGGTGTCTGACGTAGAGCATGAAGTGCACGTTGTCGCCTAGTATATACTTTCGAAGAAGGGGGCCTCTCAACTGGATTGAGTGTGGCATCTGGAACTACTGATGGTGGGATAAAAGAAGTTGTATCGGCCAATGATGTCACAACGTCGAGCAAAGTTGATATAGGTTCAGAAGCCTCAAAAGGATTATCACAATGCGGTCCTGGAATCTCTGCCACAATTGGCTAAAGCATGACAAGCTCGTGAGAACATGTGTAGAGTTATCGCGCATCATTTGACATGCCGCTAGCAAGCTCTCATAGGATTGATCCACCAAAGCTCCATTACACTGAGTAAATGTTTGTCTCGCATAAGTAAGCTAGAAGGAAAATATATATATATATTTTATCTACAAGCACACGATGATGGTGAATTAAAATAAATATGAAGTAAGAGATACTAACCAAAGCCCGCTCAGTATCCCCCCTGAGTTGATATAACATCTCCGCCTCATGCACGGGTGGTAGGATAAGTCTCCTACTAATCCTCAAGTACCACTTCATGTAAGCACTATCAGCATGTGGCTCTGTCGTGGCAAGATCCCCCTGAATGAGAGTGGTTCTCCGCTCGTCCCATCTAGTAATATAGGCCGCATGATGTGACCTCCAATTAAAACTTGCCCGGCCCCGACGACCCGATCCGGAACTACTCTAATCCAAACTGCAACATGACCCGATCCGGAACATGCATCTCCACAATGTCAAAGGCTTATGAGTGACGTCCTATATAGCCACACATCTGCGCCATTGGTACACACTCTAGGTAATTGTGCTAAAACCTCATCATGATATATGGCTATCATGTAACCTACACCATATAAAGATAATTCTTTATTTTTAATTAACTTTGCATTATTTATATTCGTAACATGTGCAATATAATATAATCACCATTCCAAATCGTTGGTATTTCAATTCAGATCTATAATAGCAAAGGACATTGTGAGGATTAGCAGTTTTGGTCTTTTTAGCATTCCACCTAAGAACATAAAAAAGAAACAAAACAAATTATTTAAAATACCAATAGAAGAACATGAAATGACTTAAATATATAAAACATACCTAACTCCTAACGGAAAAAAATCATCTAGTGGAGTGCTCTGAACGTTTGGATGTCTCACATGTAATCTCTCCCACGACCATAGCTGTTTGACACATAGACATCCAATACGAATCAAATGTGTTATACTTGTGGTAAATAGAGTAGCCAAAGATTATTAATGGTCTACCTAGATGAGGGTTGCACACCTGGAAATCCTTAATGTGTTGGGTTAATAAGTTTTTCCCACCACTTTGTACATGTAGGCAAGGGTGGCACTGCCCCATGCAAACTGTCAGCGGATTGAAAATCCTCTAATAAGATGAGATAGATGGGATGCACATGGCTAATGCACATCAGCAAATATGGTGCAACTAAGCATATGGAGTAAATATGCTCGTGCATGTTGCTCGATGGCTCTCTATGTTATCCTCCGGGAGGCGACTGAAGTGCTGTCTCAACCACAAAAGGCTTACCCGACTGCCTTTTAATAAATCACGTGGAGGTACCCGTCCAATAAGGTGCTCATGTATAACATTTCAGTCAATGCCCAAAGTCATGCAACTCACCGCCATGCCATCAATGTGCAACCGAAGTAATACAACTATATCTTGCAAAGTAATAGTCATTGCCCCTAAATGTAAGTGGAAGGTCTGCATCTTTCTCAATTAGGGCAGTTATGAGAGCCCTATCAATCATGATATACTCCAAGCGTATGAAGTGGTCAAAGCCTACCATTTCTATGTACGGCAACAACGAGCATCAACCACCCAATGTCGATGTTGCCCTAGTGCTTGGTGTGTTCAATGCACCCAAGATCCTAATACACATTAAAAGTAGTTTACAATCAGTTAAGTATATGCAATGTCTAAAATTAAAAAAGCAATGGATGTGCACATATCTCTCCGTTCCATAATATAAAAAATACAATAAAATCCACGATAAATAGCATGCGGTATCCCAAGATAGTTAGGTTATCATCATGACAAGAAAGAGCACTCAAAATAAGGAAGAATAAAAAAATGGACGAAAACGGATAAGAAATGAGAGAAATATGCATCATCCAAGTTTGTCCCACTAAAATAGCTATCGTGTTTTCAATTACAGTGTTATCGTCTAATCGCCTATTTTAGTGAGATAAACTTTAACAATTCATATCTCCTTCATTTCTAATCCATTTTCGCCTGTGAGGACGAAGGGATCAATAGGTCATGGATCCATAATATTTACAAAGAAACCAACAATTAATAATATCTTCAAGCGAAGTAAAGAATAATTAATTTATAACAAAAGATAAATGTATGGAAGTACTAATCAACAGAAGGTGGATTTTGACAAGTTAGTCTGTTATGTTCAACTTGGTTATAACTCCCACAATGGTATTGTCATCGACCATCTTTCGTCCAGTAGAATGTGGCTGACACTAAAGCTGTAACGGGTAATGATCGAGCTCCCTTCAACACACTATTTAGACTTTTAGCCAAATTTATTGTGGTCATTTGAAATCTTATAAAACCATCATGAGCAAGAGACCCTAATTGAGGGGATAATCCGCCTTCCTCACTGAGTAGCCATTTTGCTTTTAGACTTTCTGCACCAATCAGCTTCATCTTGTCATTAAACTCTTCTACGGTAAACATTTTGCAGCTTCCCCTATTAATGTTGTTAATATATCATTTTTAAACTTTCTATGAAAGTTTACCTTTATGAGTGGCATATAATATCGGTGACAAAAATTCAGAAATTGAAACACCTCCGACACAGCTTTTTGTAACCCTTTATGTCGATCAGATATGATAGTGATACATGTCCTATTAAGGACAACATGCACCTTCAACATAAAACCCTCAATACATGGCCCAAAATGCCTTGTCAAACTGTCGACACCCGATATCTTCCTTTTGGCTCGTCACGAACTCACAAATGGTTCCCGAATTGGCATTAACTATTGCCTCGAAGTACATTGGCAACAATCGATAAGACTCAACTCAATCACCATACACTGCTTTGATGGCCATATTCCTCGCCATCCATTTTTTTTTGTATGAAATATCCACGTGAAAAGTCTCCTTAATCCTCTCTTGAATAACGACCCGTGGGATATCTATTTCTGCTATAATGGAGGGTAATATGTGCCGATGAACAAACGCCACAGTACATTATCTATGACCAGTGTCCAACTAAGTATTTCTACAAGTGTGTTTGCCACCATACTTCTTCACTTTAAAATCATTAATCCCCTTCCTTATTGATGCATGTACTCTCCATGGGTAATTAGGGTATTGACACCTTGTTGTGTACTGTGTCGGACTTGTACACAACACTTTCTATCAAACATCATGTGTTATTGAAAATAAACTCACTGCATGGACAAATTCATCTTTATTGGGGAAATTTGGCCCACATATATTCCTTCATCATTACGGTTGCACCAAAAAACTTGACCCGACCCAAATTGAACCGACCCGACAATGACCCGGGTAGAGTCCTATCTCGGGTAGGGTCGGTTCCATGATTTAAAAACTCGCTTCTATCTTGGGTAGGGTCTGGTTTGGCTTTAAAATACCCAAGAATCGACCCTAACCGGGATATACCATTTAAACTCCTAATTTTCTAATCTATGCAAACCAAAATAACTCTATGTTTGTTCTTTTATATTATAATTATATCAATTATTTTCTTAAAGATTTTTGTAATTATATTAATTATTTTATTGAAATCTCGGTTCCTATCTCATGTTCTTGGGTATTGCAGGTTCTATCTCAGGTAGGGTCGGGTTTTGCTATACCCGAGAAAACCCAAACCAAGATGCAATCCTATTCGTCATAGTGTGCCTCCTCATACAAACCCCGATTAATTACCTCATCTATTTCCTCATTTGTGATTCGCACATATGACGGCTCCTCCTCATATGACAACTCCTCCTCAAAGTTATCCAAGTTATCCGTAACAACTACGATGTCTACCAATTCATCTCCCTCATTATCAACCATCCCTTGCACACTATCCTCTTTTCGTATATCTTCAACATCATTAGCCGCCAAATTATGCATATATTCATTGACCTCATCGTCTTCCTCATTCACCACATCGTCTTCCTCACCATTCATATTTCCTTCTTCCTGACCACTTGAACCAGTGTAGGTGTAGGGGTCATGAAATGAGGTTTGTGTACCAAACTATTCACCACCTTGTGCCATGCTAAGATTCATAGCTTCATGAGCATGAGACGTGTGCCTAAAATATTCAAAAGAAAATTAACATCACAAAGAAACAATCATACAAACCATAAGTTGAATGGTTAAACGACATTTTTTAATAAATTTACTTCCAACTAGGCGAAAGTTGGGGTTTGATGCACGCAAGTGAGATCGACGAATCATCTTCTTCATTATCGGCCACAAACCTTCCCTTCAACTTTCCACTCAACATATTTCTTCGATAACTCCTACTTCGATATTTACCATCATTTGCAAAGCTAGGCATATGCGCTTCTTTTTCTACAAATAACTCGAATGTATACATACGAGGAGCAAGATAGAGCATTTGTTGCGTAGAGTTGTCATCATCAATTGGTAGTACGGTGGTTATTGTTCCAAAAAGAGACATCTTACACTTGATAAGAGTTTTTTAAATTATTTGGTCCCATCCCATTTTATTTGCCACTTGCATATTTAATTCATCATAAGTGTTTGACTTACTAATAAATAATTATATGATTTTACCACCTTTATATTCACCTCTGTCAATTGCAATTCTCCCACTATGCCTTAGCACAAACGAAACTATTTCTCCTGCCATCTCTACTCATAAAATCTTTAATAAACACTAACAAAATACTACTTAAATACGATAAAATACATTAATCAACCATAAACAATCCATTATTTGATAAAATTTTAGAACTAAATCAATCGCAAATGATCAACTATCCACTAAAATGCATGCATTTCAACTGTGATTGAGCGATTGGGTGTTTAATACATGCAGACATGGGTGACAGAAGGTCGGAGACACAGTCACGTACCGATGGAGGGGCTGGCAGTAGAAGAGCGACAGGGGAGGAGGGGGAGTTGGGGCTCGGTTCAGTCGAACTTGAAGGGGGATATAAAATAAAACGAATGCGTCATTCCGTATGACGCATTCAAAATAAGGTATAAAATGTCGTTGAACAGACGTTTTTTCCTTTAGAAGAGATATTTTCCTTTAAAAGGGAAAGTCATTGTTTTAAGCAATGTCCTTCTAGAATTTATAAACAAAGGGAAAGATATCAGTTGAAACGACGTATTTCTCTTTACATAAAGAGGACATTGGTTTTGGTGCAAACATGGCTTGTTAGAAAATATAATTATACTGTAGACGTCAGATCAGTGGACCACACATGGGCCCCGCATGATCTGCCAGCTATATAGCTCTATATTTGTACCCCTCTGTTTAAAATAAGAGAGAGAGAGAGAGAATTTCTATTCCACGTCAGCGATCAGCAGTCAGCCATATCTGTGGTCTTGACTTTGTGCGGCTGGGGCAGTCGGTCCACCTCTCCGCCTCCTCTGCTGGTGCTGGGTAAGTGCTGGCTGATGCTTCTTTTTATCTGCTCTCATCATCATCATCAAAGAGATTCTTCTCTAAGATCCTCTCTTTCCTTGTTCCTCCCTTCCTTCCTTTTCTCAGATACGATCCTCCGTGACCTTTTTCCGGGGCCGCACCTACCCTTGTTGGATCTGCTTCTTCGGTACCTTTTTCTACGTTCCAGCGACATGGACGATACTAGTGGTAACCATTCCTCTTTCTTTCGCCTTTTGTTTTCTTCTTTTTCTTGATCCTCTTCTTGTGTTTATTTTTTTGGGTACAATCTCGTTTTTATTTTTGTGTTCTTCTTTGCAAGCCATCTAGTATTTCTTTTATTTGATGCAAGACATAAATACAACGGAAACGAGTTTGCATATGTTAAGATCTAACCGTTATTACTGGATTTTGGCTCAATTTAATTGGTAGCAAATATGGTAGCTTAAATTTTTATGGTGAGTAGTTCACCAAGCCCCGGTTTAGCCTTTCCATCCCCCTTGTACACAGACGGGGAAAACCCACCGACTGTTAAGAGTTGGCTGGCTAAATCTGGGTGGTGAACTAGTCATCCAATTTTTACATTCCCTCCATCCGGAATTATAATCACCAAATTAGTTGATTTTGGAAAACCTTATGGTGATAAGACGGAGGGAGTAGTAGTGAAGGAGCTTTAATAAATATCACTGTCTTTATAAATAGGTTTATTAATATGGGACGGAGGGAGTATTTTATACCAATGGGAAATGTAACTTACCTATTTGTTTCACCCTTTTTTAATCTTCTATTATTCAGTGTTCCTTTTATAGAGTTTAAGAAGACAGCTAGATGCCAGTTCTGAGGTCTTTCATGTGTTTGTTCTCTTTTTTTTTTGTAATGGATGATTTTAGAATAGTATCTACTTTTGGGAGAGGCCATTTTTTTCTTTTTCCTTGACTTCCTTGTTCGTTTGTACATTTTCTACTCCAAAAGCGACTGCTGGCAGATTTTATGATCTCTGAAAAGGTCTTACTAAGTCCTAACAGTCCTAGAAGGTTCTGTATTCTAAGTATGATGTGCTAGATTCCATGATGGTAATGTTTCTTTACTTTCAATTTTCACCTAGTTCTTATCAGTGTCCTTTTTTAATTAGTTGGTGAACAGCTGCCAACATTATATGAGTTAAAGGGTATATTTGACGCTACATTTTGGCTACTCAAACTTGACATTGGGAAAAGAGCTATTGAGGAAAAGGAAACTCCTTTAATGAGCACTTACAAACATAAGTAAATGTTTGTGAAGTGTGAACACGTATAACGTATCAGTGAAGTAAGGTTGGGGGCAAATGTACAGTTCATCAGACATTTATGTTACAATTATGGTTATCTCTGTTTGAGCAAACAGCGAAAAAGACAATTCATAGGTTATGCTCATTTTTTAGTGCAATTGGTTTATATCTATTTTGTCCTACGATCTATATTAAGTGTCTGCATTTATTTTTCTTCATGCCCCATATTAGTAGTCTGATTTGGCTCTAGATATGAACACATGCTCTGAACAACTGTGAACAGGACCTCACATGCCATATTCTAGCCCCGCAAGCCCCACTCTCCCTTAAATTTTAATTATTTTGTAATCCAGACTCTTAATATAGGACAGAGGGAATATATTAGTAGTTTTTTTCTCTATTTGTTTTCATTACAACTTTATTTTTGTCGTTTCTTTATGCTTATCACCTATCCTTTTCCTCAGTACTGGAAGCAAAGGATGGAACCATTTCTGTGGCTTCTGCATTCTCTGGTCATCAAGAAGGTAGCTGGCGAAAAGTATTTTCAGCATTCTTTATGCTGTGGAAAAGAAGTTTTCCTAATTTTTTTTCTGATTCAGTTTGTGTACTCTATGTTCCAACTGCATATAGTAGTTTATGTTTTTTTTTTGCTGTTGACCAGCTGTTCAGAATAGAGATCATAAATTTTTATCCAAAGCAGTTGAAGAAGCTTACAAAGGGGTTGACTGCGGAGATGGTGGCCCATTTGGCGCAGTTGTGGTTAAAAATGATGAAATTGTTGTAAGCTGTCACAATATGGTTCTGACCAACACAGATCCCACTGCTCATGCCGAGGTGACCGCAATAAGAGAGGTCTGCCCTATGTTTCATTTCATGTGACTTGATTCTTGGAAAATCTATTAGGTTTTGTTGGTTTATTCTCATGGTTATCTTCTGTTCTTTTCATCTGTCACAATAAGGTTGGTATCAACTTATCATTGACAGTATTCATGCTATGCCTTCTACTTTATGTTAGAATTGTAGTAAACTGTCTATCATTCCTGTTTGCAGCCTATATAACTTTTCTAATGCTGAATTACTAGATTATAGTTGATGTTTTGTTTACACCAATTTCAATTCTCAGCCCAGTTGCATGTAATGCGTGTGGCATGTGTGCAATTTGCGCACCCATATATGGAGAGAATTGGAGGGTAACTAACTTTGTTTTTTATAATTTAGTGCTCGGAAAGTAAATTATGTGAAGCTTTGTTTTTACTAGTGACAAATTGTATGGTAGATAGATTGGTTGTGAGAACATAGAATTTCAAAATGGGCAGTCTAAATTTAATACAGGTACATACAAGTTATAACTTTGTATATAAGTACTAATACTCCTTCCTGCATTAAGTGTCCTAATTTTGCTTTTTAAAACATGAATTCATTTTGAAAAACTAGATAGAACATTTAACATGGGACAGAGAGAGACTTTTATATGCTTCCTTCAACACAGGTAGAACTAAGCTTGTACGGCAGGAGTTTCAATTCATCTTTTTCGTAGACTCCATGGTTCGTAAGGATTACCAAGGCACGAAACCATGTAATCATGCATTTTAGCTTATTTCTCGCTTATGTTTGCCAAGACTTAGATAAAAATTAAAAGAAATAATTTTTTAGGGCCTAACGAAGAAGAGGAAGACTATAGGGAAAGAAGAAGGATATGGAGGCTAGGACAGACCCCATTAATCCTGTTAACCTACATAAATCATCATGTTTTCTGCCTATTTAGCGTAGTGTATGATAATCCTAATGTAGTGTCATCATGTTATTCTTTGTTTTAGATTAGTAGTAGGCCTTCTATATGTTAATATATACTTCGGTTGTCAAAGCGGTAACAAAAAACTTCTTTACGATCATCGTGATCATTTACATGATCTGTCCAAGATCTCTTCTCTCTTTAGCAAACCGAGACAAGATCGAGATTCGAGATTGTGGACCTTGGTAGTATCCTATGTCATAATGCTTAGTTGTCGGTTTTCTCAAAGTGCGTCCCCTAATCATTATTGATATAGGTCATTAATTTTACGTTTTTCGTCATAAAAAAAATAAAAGAATTGGTGCTACAGTTTTCTGTGGTTCAGAATAATATGACCTAATATTAGTGTCATCTTCAGTTTTAGTGTTCACTGCATTCAACAGTTCTATGTGACACTAATCTGTTTGAGGGCGAAGCATTTACTCTTCTGATTTTGGTTGTATGCTTGGCCAAGTGATATACTTATATATCTTATCTTCAGGCATGCAAAAAACTCAAAAAGATTGAACTCTCAGACTGTGAAATATATGCATCTTGTGAACCATGCCCCATGTGCTTTGGTGCGATCCATCTATCTCGAATCAAGGTGACTATCAGTTCTCATGATCTTACCTCACTTCTGACTTTCTAAATTATCCTTCTTATTTAGGAATCTTTTTTGTCACAGAGGCTGGTGTATGGTGCCAAAGCGGAGGCAGCAATAGCGATTGGTTTTGATGATTTTATTGCTGATGCCTTAAGGGGTACTGCTCATTATCAAAAGGCGCAGTTAGAGATCAAAAGGGCTGATGGGAATGGTGCAATTATTGCGGAACAAGTCTTCGAGAAAACAAAGGAAAAATTCCGAATGTATTGAGATTTGATTAGCCCCCATTGCCTATGCAGTCAGTGCTTTCATCCAGTGACGTCTTGGTCGATGCAATTATTCGACTACAATTGTTTGAAAGCGCTGTGGTTGCAAATTTAAACCAACCATTGAAGCATATATTAGAATTCGGTTGCATTTGTCATATTGCTACTAGATCTAGTACAATAAAAGGCATGCACAACTTTTTTTCATTATGACATAAAAACATACTTATATGATCAAAAGGTCGAGATTATTTCAGAAGTTTGTGTGGGTAAGGTGGAGACTCCAAAAGGTCTCACTTCCCCAAGGAAACAAAATATTTCATATTCGTTAATTTGCTTTATTACTTCATTTATCCTCCATTGTTTCTCTGCTTGGTTAACCCAACCCATTTCCTTCCTACTCTCCGGCATTGGCACCGGCAATTAGATTCCTGTGGGCCACTCCTCATGCCGACATGATCCTGGGCCACTCAACCTCCTCTCCGACCTGGTGGCAGCAACACCTCTCATTGCCTGGGGCACATTAATCAGTGGCCACATCAGCCATGGCAGCAGGGATGCCATCGCCAGCTTATCAGGAGGCTAGCCATGGCGGCCAAGTGAGGATCCAAGCTCTGATACAACACTTGTTAAATGAAATCCGAGACCGTTCGCTAGTATCAGGTATATATGTGGTTCCCATACGAAAAAAAAGGTCGCCTATCCTGACATCTGGCTATTCTGGAGGACCCCCTGAATTATTAGGACCCATTTGTTCCCATGCGAGGCGCGCATAACTTCTCCCTCCCAATGGCTCCTTTCCAGTTTCCACCAGATCCTGCGCAATGACGGTGACGAGGTGATAATGTTGAGTTCCACACTGAATCGCGGTCATTGTCACCAGTCCCTAAATCCTAGACGGTCGTCTGTGTCCGTGTCCGTTTAAATCTGTCCGCCACTTATTTGCCGACAGACACGGACACGGCCCTCCCCTCCCCTCCTCCTCCTCCTCCTCCACCCCTGCTGCCACCCCTCCTTCCTCCACCCCTGCTGCCACCCCTCCTTCCTCCACCCCCGCCGCCACCCCTCCTTCTGCGCGAAACTTGGACAATGGCCGGAAACCACAGCGCGCCGAAAGACAGGTAAAAAATAAATTTTTAATTTTTTTTATCCGTCGCCGGTGGTCATCGACGCTGTCGCCACCCCTCCTCCTCCGCGACCGCGTCGATGATCCGGGGGCGGCCCTTCCATCCTCCCCTCCACCCTGCCGCGGCGCCTCCCCTCCGCGACTGCCCCCCTCCTCCCCCCACCCCGCTGCCCTCCTCCTCCACCCCGCCGGCCGCCGCCCCTCCTCCTCCTCGGACCTCGGACAGACGGCTGCCCGAGGTCCTTTGGCCGTGTCCGTGGCCGAAATCCACGGAAAATTCATCTCGGCGCGGACATGGCCACGGACACCTCGGACGCGACCGGCCGCGAACAGCCCTAAGTCCAGCTACGAGGCCCCTGGCAACGTGGTGTGGGGGTAAGGCGCTCCTTCCTCAAGATCATCGTCGTCTTACATCCTCTGTCAACAAAGTTTTTCCATTGTGGCCAACGGTACTCCAACATTGTTATCTCCATCCTCACTCATTGCTCCAAGAATTTTTGTCACCATTACACTGCCTCCTTACATACGTCATCAGCGTGTCACGGGCATGTGCCATAGTCGGTGGTGCAGACATGTCATGGCTTCTATATACACCAAATCGAAATATCCCCTCCCTCTTTTTGCCTCGGAGTTCTTGTGGAGTGGGTTGCAGCCATTTGGTGGGTTTGGAGAGATTCACTGCACGTATCGACTGTTTAAACACTCCAATATATCTTTGATTTTAGTTTGTTTGGAATCTACCGTTGCTGAATATGATGGTCTACTACCAAAAAAAGAA
This sequence comes from Houttuynia cordata, assembly GCA_039654745.1. Lineage (NCBI taxonomy): Eukaryota > Viridiplantae > Streptophyta > Magnoliopsida > Piperales > Saururaceae > Houttuynia > Houttuynia cordata. Next base: position 90,911 of record JBCJFD010000025.1, read on the forward strand.
AAGGATATGATTTGGTCTGCCGAGACATTTCAGAAAATTATAGTCTTGTGATTTGCTGACCTCTCGGTTGACCGCCCAAATCTGGAAGCTCACTGGTAATGGGGAATTCTTTGTCGCCTCGGCTTACCGGGCGAAACACTCTCATCTGGTCACCACCCCGCCAAACACGATCTGGCTGAAAGTGTAGCATGCCCCGGTGCCAATCATGGAATGTCGTATCGGATATCGGTAAAATATCGGTCGGCCTAAGAGACGAAATATCGGAGATATATCGGAGATATTGCGTAAAAAAATATCGGTCGTCAAAAACTAGTTTTTATCATATATTTTCAAAATCTAACTTCTAAAATGAGTTATACTAATTTAAAACAAAGAATAGATTTCAAAATATGCATAAAAGGATAGAAAACAAACATGAAAGTTTTTTTTTCCCAAAAAAAAATTTCCAAAAAATTTTTTTTAAAAAAAAATAATTTTTTTTTTCAAAAAAGGCGAAACCGATATATCGGCGATATTTGGAAAAAATGTAAAAATCGATACTTAATAGTATCGGTTTGTGTCCGATACCAATATATCGGCGATATATCGCCGATATATCGGCGAGCTGGCATTCCATGGTGCCAATGCGTGTCCGACACCTCGCCTGGAAAGCGGCAGCTGAAGGTCTTCTCACCAAGGATGTGTTAGCGCGTCGTTTAAGGGTGGCCCGGACAATTGTGCGCAATGTGGTCAAGTCGTTGAATTAAATGTTCATCTGTTCCTCCAGGGCCAAGTAAACCACATAAGATGAATAAAACTTCCCAGCGGAGGAATGGAGCCTGCGGGGATAGAATTCCTCCGGGGTCTGACTCGTTGGTGGATTGGCTCTCGTCACTAGATTTGGCCGATCGTGCCTCTCCCCGAGGCTCCATTCCTCCGCTGGGAAGTTTTATTCATCTTATGTGGTTTACTTGGAAAACTCGGAACTCCGTCATTTTTTACAATATATGGTGATTGATGTAAGCCATTTAATATGACATGGCAACTATCTTGGATTGCAAGCTGGATGCATCTCCTCACCAACCTAAAGAGTTTCACATCCCTATCCCGTGGACTACTCCACTGCCGTGCTCCTTCAAAATCAATTTTGATGAAGCATTCCTCGATCCATTGGCTGCGCATCCCTTGGGACTGTTGTTCATGACTCCGATGGACAGTTCATTGTTGCTATTGTGGATGTTTTGGGTGCCTCTTCTTCCTTGGTGGTGAAGCTAGATTTAATGATGGTTGGCGAAATTCGAACTGGTAGTTGGTTTTCATAAGTTTGTTTTAGCAAAACAGAGAAAAAAACAGAACAGAGCATAGTTGTTACTGAAACAGGGGAAATATATATGTAAAAAGACAGATTAAGGCATGATGGTTGGTAGCAGTTAATGGTGTCGCTAAAGGGTGTTTTAGTAATTATCTAAACCATTATGTATAAAAAGGCTTGCGAGCCATTCTGTTAGATAGTTTTGGTTTTGAAATTTGAATTCCAAATTGGGCTAAAGCTCCGGAGTGGATTCTCCAAATCAGTGAGTGATTTCTCACTGTTTCCCTTTGTTCTTTTGATCTGTAGTTACAAATTCTGTTGTTTCGATTCTCATTCAATACAATTTGTTCAACAAATTTACTATAAGCTGCTTGAGAATTTGTTTATGTGAGTTTTGTTTGTCTTCTCTGAATTCTGCTGCATCATATTTGGTATCAGAGTGAGCTTGTTGGCAGCAGTAATGGCTACTAGGGGTTTTGGAAATGATCTAGATGTTCAACATCAGATTTTACCCAGCATGCAACAAGTGTTGCAAAAGCTTGAGCAGTTGACTGTTGGTTTGGTATCTCCACAAAATTCGGCCCCGGATCCGAGAATTGCGGCTGCACACCCAAGAACTACATCTGGTTCTTCTCGACGAAATGCAAGGGAAGATCAGTCCAGTGGTGAAGAGTCAGAGGAAGAGGGAGGAAATCCTAAACTACAGTTGAGGTTTCAATATGCTCGGAGGAATGGAACTGTTAGAGAGGGAAATCATCCACTTCATACTAACATAGGTGATGACATGGAGCTATGTCACAAAATTTCCATCATCAATTTCGACCTAAACTGGAATTGCAAGAGTTTGATGGCATGATGTGATCTACACATGAAATATGCATTTTATTATCTCCTAAACTTATGATTATGCTAGTGTTTGATTACAATAACTACTACTTTAACATAGTTTTTATTTTTTGTAGGAAACAAGAGTCATACACAGAAATGAGGTAAAAAGTAACTTAAATGGTCAAATCATCATAACTTCGTGTACACATCTCTGATTGGACTGATTCAAGCTTCATTTAAATTTCAAGAAGTCAGCTTTCCAACGTCACCAACTATACACAATTCGGAGTTTGGGACAAAAAGTTATAGCCATTTGAAGATTGTGAACAATAACTACGATCGACCGGCTATCAATGCGAGCGATCACCAGAGCCGCAAAAGCAGTGTATTGAAGGAAGCAATCGATCGGCCTGAAAACGATCGATCGTATCTGCTGGAATTTTTAATCCGGGCAAGACAGTAACTACGATCGATCGGTATTATACGGCATCAATCGCCAAAGCGATCGATCGTAGGAAAATAACGAAAGAAAAGCGAACGATCGGCAATACGAAGCGATCGATCGCCGTATACGGAAAACCGAAATAAGACCTATTTCGACTAGAATTTGGAAGGGGACTTCGTGGTTTCTCTTCAAAGTTATAAATAGGCCTTATGGGAGAACATTTTGGGCTAACCCTTGGAGAATCTAGAGTTTTATTGGAGGCTAGAGAGAAGCAAGAGAATGAGTCTTTTGGATCAAAGAAGAAGAAGGATTCATGACGATGGATTTACATAAATAGGCTTCTCTTTTCTTTTTTTCTATGTGTAACTAAACTTTTATTCAAGGCTTGATGAAGTCCTAGATGTGTATTGCTACTCTTGATAGTTTAATTTTATAAAGTTAATTATGATTCATGCTTAATGCGATTTCATGAGTATTCTTTTGAGTGCTTGATCATAGACTTGATTGATTATGAATAGAATTAAATATTGTGATTGATTTTATGCCCGATCAAGGATAAAATTAATTACATTATAATAGAGTTGTGATTGATTCTATGCCCGATCAAGGATAGGATTGATTACACAATAGTGGATGAACTTTCGTGTCTGATCAAGAATGTTAGTGAATTTATTAGTAATTTGTGTGTCCGATCAAGAACACGAATTACCATATCATGTTAATTGATGCTTAATAATAATTGAGAGTAGTAATTGCATGTCTAGTGGTAGATTCTCTGCCTTGATATTCTCCATATTGATTGAATCCTAGTAATTTAGTTTAAAGTTCATTGCTTTCATAGTCTAGAATCAACACTGTTGTTTTCTCTTGAATTTGGTAAAATATTAATCCGTCCATGAGGTTCGACAACCCTTACTAATACTCGTCGTAGTAAATTGCCTTGTGCACTTGCAAGGGTTTTATATTTCAACGATCAAGTTTTTGGCGCCGTTGCCGGAGACGGCACAATAGTTTACTAAATTTTTAGCATAATTAGTTTTAGAGTAGTTTAGTGAGTCTTAACTTAGATTATTCGTCAGTAGCTTAATTTGTGTTTTGGTTTCTTTTGCAAGGTTAAGAGAGGATGTGAAATTCTCGCCAATGTGGAAGGGCCACCCCTTCCCCTTGTTTGCATTCTCTTATCCTTATCTTTTTAGATTAATTTGTGTGTTTAGTGTTTTCTTTTTTTTTCTGTGATAGTATGTTGTGCTAGTTGTGGATATTAAGACTGCTAGTTGTCAATATCTAGGGCTACTGATTGCTAGTTGTGGATATCTAGGATTGTTTATTTGATTTATGGATCTGTGATATTGTGGTTCGGATGTCAATGAATGCATGGTGAAGAAATGTCTTCACCTTTCTATGGATTTAGTCACGAGAACCCATATAGGAGCTTTAATGATTATTGTTCTTCACACACACCTAATCCCCCTCTCTATGAAGTGCCCTACCACCCACGTCCCCTATATGTTGACACTTACAACCATTGGTGGGATAGTCACTCTAATTTTGGGAGTGACACATCTTCTCTACAATACACAATTCCTTATATGTCGGAACCATGTGCCCTCTGTTTAAGTCTCATTCATACCACAGTGGAGTGCCCTTTGGCCCATGAATACCCTGATTTTATACGCAAATATGTTAATGAGGCTCAAAGTCTTCATAGGTGGGAGGACCATCCTAATTCTCCTTGGGAGCAACCTAACCCTAGGCCCACTCTTCATCAGGCCCCTAGACAAGATTTCTTAAGCCAACAACTGCCTTACCAACCAGCCTCTACTCCTCAGTTTGGCCAACCTACTTTGGAAGACTAGATGAGCCAAATGAGCCAAATGCTCCTCTCATACTTAATCGAGATTAAAACTGAACAGAAGAAGATGAGAGCAGAGCTAAGTACCTAGGATCAGATTATCCATTCTCATACATAGGCTCTTGCCAACATTGAAACACAGTTAGAACAACTGGCACAAGCCATGGATATGAACGAAGAATGTACTTTACCTATCCAACCCCAATATCCAATGGGCCAAATTTCTGATGAAGGGATATGTTTTTCCCCTGACCATGATGTTAAATCCCTTCAGTGTGCCCAAAGATTTAAAAATGAGCTTGAGTGGGTTCTACAAAATGATCAAGAAGGTTTGGAAATTAAAGAAGAATTGAGTATGTTGATAGAACCAATTTTTCAATCTTCTTCTATATCTGAGGAGTCACAATCCATGGCACTATTAACGGAACCTTCTATTCCTGAAGCACCATTCATACATTGTCTAAATCAATCTAACTCTTTGTTTAATAAAAATGACTTAGATTGTTTCATAGATTGTATATATTAGTCACTATTAGATGAGTCTTTTCAGCAGGTGTTACTAAACAAGGCCCCTATGGCCAAATTGGTTGATGTGGGGGAGGAGGTTCCCTTTATATTAAAATTCTCTGATGACCTTCTTCCATGGACAATGCAGGGACCCATCTTTCCACTGCTTCCCCACCCACCACTCCACCCTTTCCACTGCTCCATACATAAGCCACACGGATAGGAGTGTGTGGGGCAATCATTTAATTGATCCAGGTTGAATTCTTGAGGATCCGAACCCTGCACAAGATCGTGGCTTCGTCTGGCTGAAAACGTTAAACTTAGCGCTTGGTGGGAGGAAACCCACGTATTTAGGTGTATTCTCTCCTTTTCTTCTCCTTATTATCTTATTTTCATTGCCATTTTTCATTTGTTGTACAGTGGGACAATGTACAAATTAGGTTTGGGGGAGAGGATATACTTAAAAAAAAAATCGAAGAGCAGTAGATATGATCGATCGTATAAGAACGATCGATCGCTATCCGATCGATGCCTTATCTGACCGATCGATCGCCCTGTGGTACATTGATGCCATTCATCTGCAATCTGACGGGCGCTGTTTCTCGTTATAACACGGTCGATCGGATAAAATTGCGATCGATCGCGGGTCATCTTCCTCGTGTTTAAAATCCGAACAGCTGCGGCGAGAGAAATCTATTTCCGCTCGCTGCAGCCTTTTCCGACCCTTGTTTGAGCTAATACTTCGGCCCCCGAAAGATTTTTGCACGTAGATTCTAGATCCGGAGTCTATTTTCAAGATTTCCATTCCTTTCATCGGATTTACTCATTGTTCTTCTGGTAAGCCGATTTTTTCTTGGTTTCTGGTAGATGTTTTTGAAATTTGACTCATGCATGCCCTTATATTGATTATTGCGATGCTTATGTATGACTTTCAGACTCTGATTCTTTGATTTTGGGTGTTTTTTTTAATTTTTAGGATTTGTGTTCATGCGATGAATAGTGTTTTGCTATATATATATAAAAAAAAAATTTCTGAAATAAAGCCTATGGGATATCTCTGCATACATACTCTTTGATTGATAATTGTGATTAATGTGCATGCTGATATCTCTGATTTTTTGATTTATTATTTTTTATTTTTATTTTTTTGAAAAAAAATTCAAAAACTTCAAAGTAGATCTGTTGTCTTGTGTCATTTATTGTTATATGATTGTTGTGATAATGAACTGAAATTGCATGCTGAAATAATTGTATTTGCTGTGGTTTTCACTATTATCCTTGGTTTTCAGGTACAATGCCTCAGAAATCAGTCGCTCACAAATGCTCAAGGGGTGAAGCTTCTACTTCACGCCCTGTTCCTTCCACTCCTACACCTGTGACTCCTCCATTGCCCCGACCGCTTCAGTATGAGAGACAAGTCCTCCTTAATCCCTACATTCCTGATTTGCCAACCCAAAGATGGATAGAGACCCGGCCAGATTGGGTGCATTACTTCACCCATATTGCATCCAAGCATCAAAATGTGTATCAACTGGTGCACGAAGATTCAGTACGAGAGTTCTATTTGAATGGCACCATTGAAGACAATGAAGATCCAGAACAGGTGACCATTAATAGTATGGTATGTGACACTCTTATCTGTATTCGCGCCGCTGATATTGCCAGGGCCATGGGCTGTGAACGAGGTAAAATTCGTCATCCCGACTTCACTGGATATAAATTTCCTATGCATCGCAGTGTTACCGGTCGCTTGACGGGGTCAGTAGTAGGTCCTGTGTGTACGACATATATTTCAGCCATCAGCATGCTACTAGAGTTCCGTTTTGCTTTCTTGATCTACAGCATGATGTATGGTCGGCCCGGAAGGAGAAAGTCGACTCACTATGACCGATCTATTATATGTATTCGGCGATGATACCAGGCGTGGTGATCTTGATTTACCTTCATTCGTTTTTGGGCGGATGAAGCAGATGATGGTGGGGCGCAAAGATGAGCGATTGCCATATCCCTTTATTCTCGAGCGGATATTTCAGACCTATGGGATGCGCTTTCCAGATCATGCACAGTTATCTCGTGGACTTGGCCCCATTGGAATTGATGCTTATAACCGTATGATGGGCCACACACATCGTGAAGCTTGGCCACGGGTTCACCGTCCTGAAGAGATACCCGAGGATCAGCAACCACCTTGGGCGACTATGCAGCAGCAGATCACCAATCTCACTGGACATGTGCAGGAGATGCGGCAATCTCAACAGGAGATTATGGCTACCCAGCAGGCACTTCAAGATTCTTAGCATGCTATTACGGAACGCCTCGACTCCATAGTCGATTTTCTTCATGATTGGCATTTCCCTTCTTCAGGTGGTGCAGATGGCGATGACCAGGACTCTTAGTCCACTCTTTTCTCTGGTGTTTTCCTTCCTCTTTCTCTTTTACCTTTTGTGATCATTGTATTTTGTCTTTATTGTGCATTGAGGACAATGCTTATATTAGGTTTGGGGGAGAGGCTGTGCTTCATTGTAAAATCAAAAAAGGAAAAAAAATAGTTAAATTTGTTTGAGTAGTTTTAAGTTGTTTGTTAGTATTTCTGTTAGGTTTTGATAGTTTATCCTGTAATGATGCATGTTACAATTCTTAAGAGATTAATTGACATTGGAAGTGTGAGTAAGTATACTGGAGGATAGATACACTTAACTGAGCATATCTTTCTGTTACAGTCCTCTTCGAACAAGTGCTTGAACTAAGAAAGCTCACTCACACACACTAGTTACATAAAGTAATACCATCTAGAGATTTATTGAATACTAATTTATAGTGGGATGTCTTTAGTCATAGTCTTTGGATGATGTGTAGTTATCTGTTGAGCTTAAAAGATCATGATAGACCATTTACTTGGCTATGGCAAGGGATTAGAACCGGAAATAGGTTGAGAGTATAATACAGCCTGGACAGAGTAAAGAAGTGCTAAAAATATGAATGCTGAAAATGAAAATTCGAAAAAATGAAAACAAAATGAAAGAAAAGGGGTTGCTTGACTTTATAGGATTAACTTTGGCTGATGCTCGGGCCCGAAGGGGTCTACTTAAAACCTAATGCCCTAAGCCAAATTGGTTGGGAGTCATTGGCCTGAGTCATTGTTAAACCTAAGCGTTTTGAAGTCAGGCTTTACACAGTCCTAGCGAAAAAAAAAGTCTATGGTGTATTATCCTTTCAAATCTAGAATGTTGGACCCGAAGGAGGCGCACAGATCTGTGCTATCATGAACCTAAAGATTACAATGACTATGTAGATTCTGATGTTCTTTGGTTAATGGGTAACACTGGATCTATATAAAATAAAAATTTAGAATGTATTGCTACAATGTTCTACACTTTTACTATTTACATTATCATGCTATATAATATTTGAGCAGAAATTTCCAAGATGAAAGTGTGGAATAAAACCACTTACTTGAGGGCTTCTATATTCCTGTTGATTATGAACCAAGTACGTGTGGTTAATTCTCTTAAGCATTGTAGTTTGTATTTATCGGGATAATAGGTTTGTTTGTTTTGCAATGTTTTAATTTTTACTTTGTTTTTCCAAGTAGGTTAATTAGATTAATAAATACATATTTGTGGGTAGCATGGCTGCAAACCCTCACGAGACAACACTCGTCCTACTAGGGACACATAGAGGTTTAACAGCTTGTTGCATACGCTCAATGCAATCGTGTTCCCTACGAAAGTGGTGTTTACTTTTATGCATTAGTTCCTTAGTTTGTTTGATTTTGTTTTGTTTTGTTTTGCTAGGGACTAGCAAAATGTAGGTTTGGGGGTGTGATCTACACATGAAATATGCATTTTATTATCTCCTAAACTTATGATTATGCTAGTGTTTGATTAGAATAACTACTACTTTAATATAGTATTTGGTTTTTGTAGGAAACAAGAGTCATACACAGAAATGAGGTGAAAAATAACTCAAATAGTTAAATCATCATAACTTCATATGCAAATCTCTGATTTGACTGATTCAAGTTTTATGTTAAAGTTCAAGAAGTCAGCTTTCCAACGCCACCAACTATGCACAATTCGGAGTTTGGGACAGAAAGTTATAGCCATTTGAAGATTGTAAATAGTAACTACGATCGATCGGCTATCAATGCGATCGATCGCCAGAGCCGCAAAAGCAGTGTATTGAAGGAAACGATCGATCGGCCTGAAAACGATCGATCGTATCTACTGGAATTTTTAATCCACGTAAGACAGTAACTATGATCGTTCGGTATTATACGGCATCGATCGCCAAAGCGATCGATTGTAGGAAAATAACGAAGGAAAAGTGATCAATCGGGCAGCGAACGATCGGCAATACGGAGCGATCGATCGCCATATGCGGAAAACCGAAATAAGACTTATTTCGACTCGGATTTGGAAGGGGACATCGTGGTTTCTCTTCAAACTTATAAATAGGCCTTATGGGAGAACGTTTTGGGCTAACCCTTGGAGAATCTAGAGCTTTATTGGAGGCTAGAGAGAAGCAAGAGAATGAGTCTTTTGGAGCAAAGAAGAAGAAGGATTCATGACGATGGATCTACATAAATAGGCTTCTATTTTCTTTCTTTCTATGTGTAACTAAACTTTTATTCAAGGCTTGATGAAGCCCTAGATGTGTATTGCTACTCTTGATAGTTTAATTTTATAAAGTTAATTATGATTCATGCTTAATGCAATTTCATGAGTATTCTTTTGAGTGCTTGATCATAGACTTGATTGATTATGAATGGAATTAAATATTGTGATTGATTTTATGCCCGATCAAGGATAAGATTAATTGCATTATAATAGAGTTGTGATTGATTCTATGCCCGATCAAGAATAGGATTGATTACACAATACTGGATGAACTTTCGTGTCCGATCAAGAACGTTAGTGAATTCATTAGTAATTCGTGTGTCCAATCAAGAACACGAATTACCATATCATGTTAACTTATGCTTAATAATAATTGAGAGTAGTAATTGCATGTCTAGTGGTGGATTCTCTGCCTTGATATTCTCCATATTGATTGAATCCTAGTAATTTAGTTTAAAGTTCATTGCTTTCTTAGTTTAGAATCAACACTGTTGCTTTCTCTTGAATTTTGTAAAATATTAATCCGTCCCTGAGGTTCGATGATCGTTTAAATATAAACCCTTGCAAGTGCACAAGGCAATTGTACTACGGCGAGTATTAAAGGGTTGTCGAACCTCAGGGACGGATTAATCTTTTACCAAATTCAAGAGAAGAAAAAGATGTAGTTTAATTAATTCTAAAGAAAGCAATGGACTTTATCTAATCTAACTGAGATTTAATCAATATGGAGAAATATCAAGGCAGAGAATCCACCACTAAACATGCAATTACTACTCTCAATTATTATTAAGCATAAGTTAACATGATATGGTAATTTGTGTTCATAGTCAGACACACAAATCACAATGAATTCACTCACGTTCTTGGTCGGACACGAGAGTTCGTCCACTAAAAATTAATGTAGATAATTCTATCCCCGAACATAGAATTATCATTTGGGCTAATGATCCTATCCTTGGTCGGGCATAGAATTAACACCAGCCTACTTTTAGCTAAGCGCAGGAATTAAAAAGATCTAATTTCATTCATATCAATCAAGTCTATGGTCAAGCACTCAAAAGAACTCATGAAATCGCATTAAGCATGAATCATAATCAACTTTATAGAATTAAACTATCAAGAGTAGCAATACACATCTAGGGCTTCATCAAGCCTTGAATAAAAGTTTAGTTACACATAGAAAGGGAGAAAAGAAAAGCATGTTTGAGTAGATCCATCGTCATGAATCCTTTTTCTTCTTTGCTCCAAAAGACCTCTTCTCTTGCTCCTCTCTAGCCTCCAATAAAGCTCTGGTTCTCCAAGATTGAATGCCCAATACGTTCTCCCTTAAGGCATATATATAAGGATGAAGGAAAGCCCTCAAATCCCCTTCCAAATCTGAGTCAAAATAGGGTTAAATTGCGTTTTCCGTATGCACCGATCGATCGCCCGTATAGAACGATTGATCGCTTTGCGAACGCAACCGAACGAAGCCGTTTTCCTTTGTTAATTGCTTCCGATCGATCGTATGGCGAACGACGCCGGACGAAGTCGATCGATCGTTTTTACTGTCTTCAAAACTTCGTGCTAGGCCAAAAATTCCAGTAGATACGATCGATCGTTTTGGTGTCCGATCGATCGTTTTCTCCAATGTAGTGTTTTTTAGCGGAAGACGCGATCGATGGCGTAAGGATGCGATCGATCGTTTTTACTGTCCAAAATCTTCAAATGGCTATAACTTTTTGCTCCGAACTCCGAATTGCGCGTGGTTGGTGGCGTTGGAAAGCTGACATCCTGAACTTTAACATGAGACTTGAATCAGTCCAATCCGATATTTATACAGGGAGTTATGATAATTTGACCATTGAAGTCCGTTTTCACCTCATTTTTGTATATTACTCTTGTTTCCTACAAAAATCAAAAACTATATTAAAGTAGTAGTAATTCTAATCAAACACTAGCATAAATATAAGTTTAGGAGATAATATAATGTATATTTCATGTGTAGATCATTCGACAACCCTTATTAATACTCGCCGTAGTACAATTGCCTTGTGCACTTGAAAGGGTTTTATATTTAAACGATCATGATGCATGTGGAAGATTTCTTGACTCGGTTGTTGATTGATTGAATTTTTCACTATTTTTACTCGCAACCGCACGAGACTCAGTATAGTCTAGTGGAAACGAGGTCGAACCCAAAGGACTTGGACTGATTCAACTTAATTCTAATGAAAGATTTGATTTTTTTACATAACAATTTCTAACAGGATAAAAAGTTTTGATTTTTAACAAAGCAAGAGAAATTTACGTGAAAATAATCTAATGAGAAATATACTAAGACTTCGAATCCACCCAAACTAAATAGCTTTCCTCTCCGTTAAAACCGTACAATTCCAAGTGATCAATTATCCGTGCCCCTCTCGAAGTCACGAATAATCGTAATGTGTGCAGCCTTCTCGAACATGCAACTTAACAAATAAATCTAACTTAATTAATCTCCCTCTCTCGAGCAAAGATCAATCATAAAAATGCAATCTTTTTTCAAATAATACCTCGGAATTCGTTAAGACATCTCGAACATTAACGATTCCTTAATTTAATTTCACTAACAATTACTCTACCATCTCTCGAGCAACAGAATAATCGTAACAAAATATTAAGCATATGAAATAAAAATCACTACTTTAGAATTGCAAATAAATATTGAGAGTCAAACAATTCAAGAGGGCTTCATCTAGTCTTAGTACAATAAAATTTAGCTAGACATGAAAAGAAAGGAAGAAAAAGCCTGGTTCGTCGAAGTCGTCATTGGTACCTCTGCAAATCAGTTCTGGTCTTCTGGAATCAGTTCTGGCCTGCAATCTCTCTCGAGTAAAACAAACCTTTTCTTATGCAAATTAGTGCTCTCTCAACTCTCAGCAACAGCCTTTTCTCCTTCGACCAGCCAGCCAGAAGAGTCAAGCAAGACTGCTTTGCTCTCTTTCTACCCAGTCGACCAGCCTCTCTCGACCCAGACAGAACCCCCTTCCCTCTTCTCCTCTATGCACAGCCGGCCCTTATCACGAGCAGAAGTTTTCCTCTCCTGACTGCCGACCCTTTTTCTAGCAGACTGCCCTGTTTTTATAGAGACTTCAAACAATCCCTTCCCATGGCCTCCTCTCAGCCCACAACTTTCCTTATCAGACCTCTTTTAATCTCGCCCAGATTTGAGATACGACTTCCGTTTTCATTCCTCCCAAAATAGAACAAGACCACCCAAAATTGAAACGTCCCAATCTCTCACAAATTCGCCCTTTTCATCTCCAATTGAAACAGAAATTGCAACTTACCAATTTGAAGCAGATTTGGACTCGTCTCCTTCAATTCGGCCCCCAATCTTTCCCAAATTGGATCTTTCTAAAATTAGAATCTCTGCTTCTGTTGCTCGATTCCTCTGTCTGCAACGCCTCTCGAATGGACGCCGTCGTCCTTTGCCATCAGGGCCTCTCTGTCAGTCGCCGTCTACCAAGCTCGAATCCATCGCCGATGGCCGTCACCGTCTTCTCTGACTCTGATCGCTCATGGCTGCTCTGTTTTCCGTCACTGCTCGAGCAAAGCTCGATCTGCTGCTACCGCTAAAGACCCGAGCCATCGGCCGTCTTCTCTGAGCTCGAGCCCACGATCGTCAGCTTCGCCGCTGTGACCCATCGCCGGCATCGACCTCTCTTTGAACCGCCATGACCGCCGTTCAGAACAGAGCTTCGAGCTCTGTTTCTGTCCTGTCCAGACAGGCCCGAGGGCCTGTTCAATTTTTTGTTCTTTTCTTTCTTTTCCTTGAATTGAACCAAAGCTGAACCGGCCTGGTTTCTTTCTTTTTTTTTCTTTTTTTTCCTTAAAACCCGCCGTAACCATATCATCCATCGGTTCTTCGATCTCTTCATAGAATTGGTTGACGTGCATTCACTTTTGAATATCTGCAATTGGGACTTTTTAAAACCTGCATAAATAAAGTTAAATATAATTTGGATGCATAATAAATTGTAAATCCATTAAAATTTGTTTAACACATCTAAATTAATCAATTAAGCGCATTTATTTTTTAAACTCCTAATTACTCACCTAATCATGATTAATCGTTAATTATCCTTACTTTCACTAAAATTCTAACATATAGGCAGAAAGGCATAGATATCAGTTGTCTCTATCGAAAGATACTTTGATGACATGGAAGTTCCAACTGAAAAATAGGTCAAAATTGTGGCCTACAAGCTCAAAGGTGGTGCATCTGCTTGGTGGGAGCATGTGCAGATGGTGAAAAGGCAAATGGGTAAACAACCAGTTAGAACTTGGTGCAAGATGAAACGGCTGTTGAGATCCCAGTACTTGCCTTTGGACTTCGAACAAGTTTTGTTTCAAAAGTATCAAAACTGTATGCAGGGAATTAGGACTGTGCAAGAGTACGTTCAAGAGTTTCAAAAACTGCTTGTAAGGAATCATGTAAGGGAATCTGAACAACAACTTATTGGAAGGTTAATCCATTGGAAAATTCAAGAGAAGATTGGTCTTCAGCATGTATATACATTGTCTGCAGCAATACAGCTGGCCCTTAAAGCCCAATATCAGTTAAAAGCTCAAAAGGGTTATAGCCAGAGTACAAGTAAACAAGGGTTTTCTTCATCTTATCAGTCTAGAGTCAAAGCTGCTATTGGAGATGGAACAGAATCTAAGAATCCTTCAAAAACTATAACTAAGAACAGAAGAACTGAGCTTAAATTTGGTAATCCATATATGAAACCTAAAGTTCAGACTTGTTATAAATATTTGCAGCCTAGACATATATCTAGTGAGTGCTGGCAACAGGGTAAGACAGTTAACATTGTAACTTCTCAGTTGGATTCTCAAAGTTATGTGGAAGAAGAGCTTCCCGAGGGACAAGACCTACCAGTTACCATTGTTGAAGGTGATGAAGGAGAAGACTTATATGCTGTTGTTGCAGAAAATCATGTTTCTACCAAAGATTGAGGAGCAAAACCAGAGAAATCAGACCTTCTTTACCAAAGGTATTGTTCAAGGGCATATATGTGATATCATTATTGATGGTGGTAGCTGTGAAAATTTGGTTTCCAAACAGTTGGTCCAAAAACTGAAGTTACCAGTAGAGCAGCACCCTCATCCTTATAGTTTGGGGTGGATCAAACATATTGGCGTTGTGAAAGTGATTGAAAGAAGCATATTTAAGTTCTCTGTTGGAAAAGAGTACCTAACAGAAATCATTTGTGATATTGTTGAAATGACTGCATGTCACATATTATTAAGCAGACCTTGGCAATTTGATGAGAAAGTTATGCATGATGGACTTTCTAATACATACACTTTTTTTCATAAAGGAAAGAAGATAGCCTTGGTTCCTAAGAAGTTGTCCAGCTCAAACACAGCTACTACACTTGCTCATCCAAAAGTTTTATTAGTTTCCAATCTGAATAAAGAGACTAAAGTAAAAGAGTATATGTTTGCTTTGATTGTTAAGGACTGTTCTAATCATATTCCAGTCTCTACAAAGTTGCAGGATTTGTTTGAACAGTTTAAGTCTATCATGCCTGATGAACTACCTGACAGTTTACCCTAATTGAGAAAAATTCAACACCAGATTGATCTGATTCCAGGAGCAAGTTTACCAAACTTGCCATATTATCGATTAAGCCCATAGTAGCATAAAATCCCACAAGATCAAGTGGAAGAGCTTCTACAAAAGGGACTGATAAGAGAAAGCATCAGTCCATGTGGAGTGCATGCCCTTTTGGTTCCAAAAAAAGATAGAACATAGAGAATGTTCATCGATAGTAGAGGTATAAATAAAATTATAATAAAATACAGGTTTCCTATTCCTAGGCTGGAGGATATGATAAACATGCTAGCAGGATCTACTATTTTCTCTAAATTGGATCTAAGAAATGGGTATCATCAGATACGAATTCGAGAAGGAGATGAGTGGAAAACAGTTTTCAAAACTAAGGATGGGTTATATGAATGGTTAGTTATGCCATTTGGTTTAACTAATGCCCCCAGCACCTTCATGAAACTTATGAATCAAGTTCTAAAGCCTTTCTTTCACAAGTTTGTCGTAGTATATTTTGATGACATATTGGTTTATAGCAAGTCAGACGAAGACCATCTACATCATCTGACAGCAGTTTTCCAAGCCTTGCAGGAAAATGCATTATATCTCAACATGAAGAAATGCCATTTTATGACTCCTCAGTTATATTTCTTGGGATTTATAGTTGGAGATGAAGGCATTAGTGTCGATCAGACCAAAGTCCATGCTATTCAGTCCTGGCCAGTTCCAAAAATAGCTAAGGAAGTTAAAAGCTTACATGGGTTGGCAACATTTTATAGAAGATTTGTGAAGGGATTTAGTACCCTTGTTGCACCTCTGACAGAATGCATGAAACGAGACAAATTCCAATGGACAACAGTTGCACAAGATAGTTTTGATTTGTCAAAAACCAAGTTAACACATGCACCAGTCTTGGTTCTCCCCTCTTTTGACAAAATCTTTAAAATTGAGTGTGATGCATCTATGGTGGGTATTGGTGCAGTGCTGTCCCAGGAAGGAAAACTTGTTGCCTTCTATAGTTCTAAACTCATTGAAGCAAGATAGAGATAGCCAGCATACAAATTGGAGTTTTTGCTTTAATTCAATCTTTAAGACAATGGAGATATTTTCTGTTACACAAGGAGTATTCTTCACACAGATCATCAGCCTTTGAAATTCATTCAGAATCAGGCCAAATGTGATCGAATGTATGCTGGTTGGATTGCTGAACTTCAAGAATTTACATTTGTGATTAAACACAAATCTGGAACTACAAATACTGATGTTGATGCTCTCAGTCAGAGGTATGCTTTGCTATCCTCTTTATTAGTGGAAGTATTTGGGTTTGATGAGTTAAAAGAACTGTACCAGAATGACTTGGATTTTGGAAATGTGTGGCTTGAATGCACACAACAATCTTCCAAATTTTCTGCCTACAGTTTACAGAAAGGATTTCTATTCAAAGGTAATCAGTCATGCCTTCCTGCTTGCTCTCTCCGATTGCAAGTTATTAAAGAACTGCATGCTGGTGGACTTGGAGGTCATTTTGGCAGAGATAAAACCATTCAGTTGGTGCAAGAAAAATTCTTCTGGCCTAAACTAAAAAGAGATGTGACCTGGTATGTTATGTTTTTCAAAAGTCTAAAGGTCATTCTCAAAATACTGACCTATATATACCTCTTCCTATTCCTACTGTCCCTTGGCAACACATTTTTCCATGGATTTTCTGTTGGGTTTACCATGAACTAAAAGAGGGTTTGATTCCATTTTCATGGTAGTGGATAGATTTTCAAAAATGGCCCATTTTATTCCTTGTAAAAAGACTACTGATGCAACTTCAGTTGCCTTACTGTTCTTCCGAGAGGTAGTCATACTCCATGGGTTGCCAAAGACTATCACTTCTGATCGAGACAGTAAATTCTTAAGCCAATTTTGGCAGACTTTGTGGAAAAGATTAGGTACTACTCTTCAATTCAGCTCTACTTGTCATCCACAAACAGATGGACAAACTGAAGTTATTAACAAGGTTCTTGGAAATCTGCTGAGATGCCTTGAGGGTGATCGACCTAAACAATGGGACTCTTATATTTCTCAGGCAAAGTCTGCTTATAATTCTTCTTCCAGTTGATCTACAGGTTATTCACCATTTCAGGTTTTGTATGGTACCAATCCTAGCCATACCATTGATCTCTTACCTCAGTTTAGTCAGCTCAAAATTCCTACACTTGTTCAAGCGTCTGTGGATGATCTTGTTCGAATTCATCACAGACGCAACCTTCACAGACGCAAGCAGTTATTTTCAGTTGGTGATGAGGTGATGGTTTACTTATGAAAAGAAAGGATGCCTAGTGCTTATTATTCCAAGTTAGTCAGTAAGAAGATTGGCCCTTATAAAGTCCTTTAGAAAATTAATGATAATGCCTATGTGATTAATCTACCATATCATTTTGGCATTTCGAAGACATTCAACGTTTCAGACCTTTCTCCCTTTCATGCCTCTTCACAGATGTGATTCATTCATATTTTTTGATTATGTTCTTTCACCTACGTGTTGCTTCATGCTAATAGCTTGAGGTCAAGCTTCTTTTTAGGGAAGGAGTAATATGGTGGAGCTGGATTTAATGATGGTTGGCGAATTCGAACTGGTAGTTGGTTTTCAGAAGTTTATTTTAGCAAAACAGAGAAAAAAATAGAACAGAGCATAGTTGTTAATGAAACAGGGGAGGAAATATATGTGAAAAGACAGATTAAGGCATGACAATTGGTAGCAAGTAATGGTATCACTAAAAGGTGTTTTAGTAATTATCTAAACCATTATGTATAAAAAGGCTTGCGAGCCATTCTGTTAGACAGTTTTAGTTTTGAAATTTGAATTCCAAATTGGGCTAAAGCTCCTGAGTGGATTCTCCAAATCAGTGAGTGATTTCTCACTATTTCCCTTTCTTCTTTTGATATGTAGTTACAAATTATGTTGTTTCGATTCTCATTCAATACAATTTGTTCAACAAATCTACTGTAAGCTGCTTGAGAATTTGTTTCTATGAGTTTTGTTTGTCTTCTGTGAATTCTGCTTCATCATAGAGGCCCTCGCTTGCTTCCAATCTGTGGACCTTGCAGCTGTCGTGTGGCTTGCTAATATCGTTGTCAAAGGCAACTCCCTCACGCTCATCAACTGCCTTACCTCCCCATCTCCACCTTGGTGCATTCTTGACATTGTGAAGACCATTGGATCACCTCGGTACTTTACAATTGTTTTGTACATTTAGGCATGTGTTTAGGGAATCTACTGTCGCTGTTGATGCCCTTGAAGATTTTGTTTAGTCTTTTAGACGATTTCTCTTGCTGTTGGATCACCCGCCCTCCCAAGTTCCTCGTGCCAATCTTATTTTTGTTCGGGCTTGTCGCCCTCCTGTGTAGACCCGTTCGGGGGCATTTACCATCCCCCAGGTTTTGACATATTACCTACCCCCGAGGTTTGGGAACATGGACTTCCCATTTTGCCCTCGTGAACCTTAATCCTAAACTCCAACCTCATTTTTCCATATTATCTAGTTTTATGTTTCACACTTCAACGAATTATATGTCATTCATTTCTAATCTATTTTTGCCTATTTTTTATTTGTTCTTCTTTATTTTTATTTCCCCTTTTTCTAATAATGATATCATGAGGATGTTGAGATCATATCTAATAAAATATAGCAAAATCTACGATAAATAGCATATGGTGTCTCAACATAGTTAGGCTATCATCATAATAAAAAGAGGAGGAAAAAAAAAGAAGAACGTAAAAAGAATCAGTGAAAACGGATAAGAAATAATAGAGATATAAATCGTTAAAGTATGTCCCAAAAAAATAGTTATCATGTAATCGATTAAACAATAGTAGCTATCGTGTACTCCATTACACGATAGCAGTGCTATGGCTATCGTGTATTTGTATACACGATAATATTAGAGATTTAAATGAATCATATCTCTTTCATTTTTTATCCATTTTTATTTTTTTTTCCTTATTTTTATTACTCTTTCTTATAATGATGATATCACAGAGATCTTGAGAAAATATCTAATAAAATATAAAAAAATCTAAGATAAATAGTATGCAATGTCTCAATATAGTTAGACTATCATCATGATAAAAAAGATGAGGAAAAAGAAGAACAAAAAAAGAATTGGTAAAAACGGATAAGAGAAATATAAATCATTAAAATAAATATATAAAAAATGGCTATCGTGTAATCGATTAAACGATAGCCCTGACTATCGAGTACACGATAGCAATGCTATCGTGTATTCGATTACATGATATCCCTAGCTATCATGGATTTGTGTACAGGACTACCGTGTACTCGAGTACACAATAGCACTATTATCGTGTATTTGTGTACACAATAGTATTACACATTTCAACGAATCATATCTCCTTCATTTCTGATCCGTTTTCACTAATTTTTTTTCTTATTTTTACTGCTCTTTCTTATAATGATGATATCATAAAGATCTTGAGATGATATCTAATAAAATATAGAAAAATTTATAATAAATAGCATGCGGTGTCTCAACATAGTTTAGTTATCATCATGATAATAAAGAAAAAATAAATAAATAAATAAATAACAAAAAAGAATAGGTAAAAATGGATAAAAAATAAGAGTAATATAAATCGTTAAAGTATGTCCCAAAAAAATGGCTATCGTGTATTTGTGTGCACGATAGTATTACACATTTCAATGAATAATATCTTCTTCATTTTTGTCAATTTTTTTTCGTTCTTCCTTATTTTTACTAGTTTGTATAATGATGATATAATGAGGATCTTAAGATAATATTTAATAAAATATATAAAAATCCTGATAAATAGTATGCGGTGTCTCAACATAGTTAGGCTATCATCATGATAAGAAAGAGGATGAAAAATAAAGAAGAACAAAAAAAATAGATGAAAATAGATAAAAAATAAGAGAGATATGAATCGTTAAAGTATGCTCCAAAAAATTGGCTATCGTATACTTGAGTAGTATTTGTAAACACGATAGTATTAAACATTTCAACGAATAATATCTTCTTCATTTCTGATCCGTTTTCGTTAATTTTTTTTCGTTCTTTCTTATTTTTACTGTTATTTCTTATAATGATGATATCATACGGATCTTAAAATAATATATAATAAAATATAGAAAAATCATTGATAAATAATGTTTAGTGTTTCAACATAGTTAGGCTATCATCATAATACGAAAGAGAAAGAAAAATAAAGAAGAACAAGTTTTTTTTTGTGAAAATGAATAAAAAATAAGAGATATGAATCGCTAAAGTATGTCCCAAAAAAATAGCTATCGTGTAATCGGTTACAGCTATTGTGTATTTGTGTACAAGATAGTATAACACACTTTAACAAATCACATCTCCTTTATTTTTAATCTTTTTATGCCCATTCTTTGTTGTTTTTTTTATTTTCCCCCCTCTTTTTTATCATGATGATAGTCCAATTATATTGAAACATAGCATGTTATTTATCATAGATTTTATTATATTTTATTAAATATTTTTTTAAGATTCTTATGATATCATCATTAGAAGAAATGGCTGTAAAAATAAACAAGAAAAAAATGACGAAAATTGATCTATGATTCGTTGAGGGGAAGGCGGAATGCCATATTACCTGCGCACCCAAGTGGGGACATGATTCTTTGGAATGTTATATATCCAAAGAAAAAACAGTCGTTCGTGGGCGGGGTGGGGTTAGAAGCCGCGAACACAATGAAGATGTGGACGACCTTATCCTTTCCCAAACACCACGCACAGCACAGGCCACATAGCCCACCCACAGGCAAGCTCTCAACTACAGATTGCAATTCTCTACTTCACAGTGTCTTTGCCCTTGTTCGATCTCCCCCAGCACTCCCAACTCGCCTCCTCCCTTTGCCCTTTCATTCCTTGGCCGTACGTCTTCCCACAAACCACCGCCCGCCAACTCTAGCAGCAAGCGCTTGTCTCTGCCACATTTGAAATTCCGGTCCTCCTCCTCAAATTAAACAATTGAGTCGATCGCAGGGACAGGGAGGATACTCATGGCTTGTGCGGCCCCAACTGCTGCAAGGCCTTCCACTCATCATCATCATCATCATCCCTACTTCTCCTTCCACCTCAAGTCAATCCCATCAACATTCGGAGCCCATCCCTACTTCTCCTACTCCTTGCTCCTCCTCCACACCTCCAAACCCGCCGTAAAGAAACCTCCCATCCCCGCCGCCCACTTTCTTCCTCCCATCCGTCTCTTGTCTCTAAACTCCGTCGACGTCTCCAAAGAAGACGCTCCCCTCTCGGAAGGCCAAGACCCTCCTGTATCTACTACTTGCCCAGGCACCCAAGTGGATCCCGCGCCGGAGGAGGAGGACAAAATCGACAAGCGCAGGCTGGAGGAGCGATTCGCGGTCCTCAACACGGGTATCTACGAGTGCAGATCCTGCGGGTACAGGTACGACGTGGGGGTGGGCGACCCGTCGTACCCGATCCCTCCCGGTCTCGATTTCACAAAACTGCCCGACGACTGGCGCTGTCCCACCTGCGGGGCTGCCCAGTCCTTCTTCGTCAGCAAGAGCGTCGAGATTGCGGGCTTTGCTCAGAACCAGCAGTTTGGTCTCGGCGGCAACACGCTTACTTCCGGCCAGAAGGCCTTGCTTATCTATGGTAGTCTCCTCTTCGCATTTGTACTCTTCCTCTCCGGCTATTTCATTCAGTAATAATGCCGCTGCATGGTAATTTCCGTTTTCGGGATTATGTCTTTACCCTCGCTGTTACGAGCTTACCGAGAAATTATTAAGTACGCGGCGGGGGAACAGGCGGGAACAGTCATGCTCATCATGCTCATCACCAGTGCGTGATGGACACGACTCTTCTGCTTGTCATGGTCACAAGGGACTCGTAAATTTAAAATCGTGTGAATCACTCGTGAGCACACTCTTCCCCTACTTGTTATGATGGCCACAAAGGACCCAAAAATGAGAAATCTTGTCCGTCACCTAGTTGATGAGCACATTATTCCCCTATGCGCCGTGTGCCGTGTACCTAATAATTTCTCATAGCATACCCGATTATAACGGTGCTTCAGTTTCGCCAAGCATATAATAATATATTTTGCTACTTACGGAGTGTGGAGCGTGGTGTAGATTATGCATGTCAGCCAGACAATTTTTGTTCTCTCGTTAGTAGGAAGGCTCGATTCAAAGACCACCATTCATTGTGTCAAGAGTTTTTTCTATATTACTTGGCCAATTAGCCCACATTGCTATATAACTTAGTTTTAGCACCTGATTTTTCCATTTTATCCTCCTTAACCCTAACCCTAAACGTTCATATACCGTTTGTTTTAAGTTTTACACTTCAACGAATCATCTCTTTCATTTCTAGTCCGTTTTCGTCTATTTTTTTATTTTTTTTTATTTTTAATATTTTTTCTGATCATCATGATATCTTAATGAACTTGATATAATATAAAAAAATACAACAAAATCTATGATAAATAGTATGCGATATTTCAACATCTTTATGATATCATTATCATAAGAAGGAGCACTAAAAATAAAGAATAAAAAAAATAAAAATAGATCAAAAAATAAGAGAGATATGCATCATTGAAGTTTGACCCACTAAAATTTGAAGATAAGTGTATGGGATGTGCATATGGGACACTAGGTAATATGATAATCCGGGCTCATTAGCCAAGGAATATGGAAAAACCTCCTAGGTGGAACATATGTTTTTTTTTTTTTTTTTGCACTCCGTCCTCACCCTAAAAAGAGGGAATTTTAGGTACAGTCACATAATATTTTTTATTTATGCTAATTTTTTAGATCAAATAATGTGCTCACTCCATTTGGCTTACATAAAAAGATTGGAATGTCCATTTCTACTACGAGTAGTATCTTAGCCAACTTTTCACGAAATAATTATATTATATTATTCTAGGAATTAGCTCGGCCATAATAACCAACACTTCCGATGGTCTGGCCACCTAGCACAACTCTTTAGCATTGCCTGGTTACAATTATAGTTTATCCTTAATGACAAGTAGCATCACTTGATTATTGTCCTAGTTTGCCTTGAGTGATAATCACTTGTATAAAAAATCACAAATTATGCAGCAATATAATTATGATATGTCACAATAAACTCTCCCAATCAATGAAAATAAGACCGAAAGATAGGGAAAATGGTCAGTTTGAGATTTTTGGAAAATAGCAAAATCCCATATTGGATCCTAATTTGCCTTGAGTGATAATCACTTGTATAAAAAATCACAAATTATGCAGCAATATAATTATGATATGTCACAATAAACTCTCCCAATCAACGAAAATAAGACCGAAAGATAGGGAAAATGGTAAGTTTGAGATTTTTGGAAAATAGCAAAATCCCATATTGGATGTTGGTGGTTGAAAATTTGGAACTTATTTTAATAGGTATTTGAAAAATCTTTCTGAGCTTTAGTTTTGCGTAAATATTTTTTTTTACTGTATGTGAAATTCTCCCCCTTAAAAAAAAAGGGAAAAAACTTTGCGATGTAGCGCAACAGCCGTTAGATCAATAGGTCCCACTCAAAAATATCGAAAAATGTGTCACGACAACGTCGTAGATGGCTTCTCAAGGCGTCTTACTCACTTCTCACTACCACACTGACCATGATTTTAGTTCCAAGAATATCTGCTAACCCACCAGTCAGACACGGAATAGCTTCCTGCCATGGCTTCCCAGTTCCTCCCATGGCAAAATCCAGCGACCGACGACGCGGATTCTCTGCTCACCGTGCCTGCTCCCTTCGGCGCTGATACTGGATCAAGAGTGGGCCCTCCCGGAACGTCTCCGTCTCGCATAAATCTTCCGCCAAGTCCACTGCTCCGCCTGGTGATGCTGCCACCCTTCCCGGCAAATTAAGATCTCAGCCATGCTTAGCTGGCAGCTGAAGTCAACCTCGACAGAATGGCGCCGAAGAGGGTGGGGTAGTCGAAGGCCCAATCACGTGGATCAGACCGTCGGGCCTGGTGATGACGGCCATAATCTGTTGCTCGTTCACGCCCATAATGGCGCCTTCGGAAGAGTTGTGGACGCAGTCGCTGGAGATAGTGGGGTAGTTGGAGGCCCAATGGGCGGGGAAACGGAGGGGGAGGACGTGGTGAAGGCATGGAATGTCGAATCGTATATCGGTAAATTATCGACGAAATATCGGAGATATTGTGTAAAAAAATATCAATGGTTAAAAACTAGTTTTTACCATATATTTTCACAATATAATTTCTAAAATGTGTTATACTAATTTAAACAAAGTATAGATTTCAAAATATGCATAAAATGCATATTAGGATGATAATTAAACGGAAAAAGTTGTTTTTTTGTTTTTTTAAAAAACATTTTTTTAAAAAAATGACGACACCGATATATTGGCGATATATCGCCGATATTTAGAATTTTTTGAAAAAATGAGATTGACTCGTATTGGTGTATCGGGTGGGGCCCGATACCGATATATCGGTGAGCCGACATTCCATGGGTGAAGGATGAGGGACTAGAGAGAGCGGAGGTTTAGGCTCGACGAGGAAGCGCGTGAAGGGGTTGATCCGGACCTATCTAGCTGGACCAACTTCGGGTGCGTTTGGATGCTAATAGGTGAAAGGTTGAACATTTATATCAGCCTGAAAACAATCATGCTGATATTTTCTGATTAGTGACAACCTGCTTGGAACCTGAAAGTAATTAAGCGCCAGGGTGAAAATTTTCAGGCCTGATTTGTGAAAGGTAAAATATATTTGAGAACTGAAAATAAATCACGCTGATAGGAATATTCGTCAGCTTCTGGTATCGTGTAATCAATTACGCGATAGGAAGAGCTATCGTGTAATCGATTATATGATAGCTTTTTAATAGGACAAACTTTAATGATGCGTTTCTTACTCATTTCTGATCCGTTTTGGCCCATTTTTTTTATTCTTCCTCATTTTTAGTGCTCTTTCTTATAATGATGATATCATAAAGATGTTGAGTTACCACGTACTATTTATTGTGGATTTTGTGGGATTTTTTTAATAAAATATCAAGGTCATTAGGATATTATGATGATCAGAAAGGGCATAAAAATAAGGCTGAACAAAAAAAATTGCTGAAAATGGACTAAAAATGAGGGAGATATGAACTGTTGAAATTTACACGATAGCACACTTTATAGTGTAATCGATTACACTATAACTTTTTTAATTAGACTAACTTTAACGATGCATTTCTTACTCATTTCTGATCTGTTTTGACCCATTTTTTTTCATTCTTTCTCATTTTTAGTGCTGTTTCTTATAATGATGAAAAAATGTCCTAAACGGACTAAAAATAAGGGAGATATAATGGGGAGGGGGGTCCCTCGGCTTAACGGTGCGGCGGCAGATGCGTCGGGGCAAAACACCGGGGTGACCGGCTTTGGATGACCTGAGCAATTGCTCGAGAGGGGTGGGTACGGGTTACCTCAGTTCAGCGGGGCGGTGACAACGAGCGGTGGCGGCAACCTGGGGCACAGACTCTCTCGGCTCAACGGGGCACCGTCGGGGTGGGGGTACTCACCGGACCGGGGCTACGAACCTGAGGGAGAGAGTTGATTTTTTTTCGTTGAAGAGGTGCGGCGATCGATTCATCAGGCTGATTCTCACTTCGGTGAGAATCAGTTTTTCAGGGGTGAAAGGTGAAAATTGTCACCACCTTTCAAGCCCA
Organism: Houttuynia cordata; assembly: GCA_039654745.1. Taxonomy (NCBI): domain Eukaryota; kingdom Viridiplantae; phylum Streptophyta; class Magnoliopsida; order Piperales; family Saururaceae; genus Houttuynia; species Houttuynia cordata. Next base: position 116,759 of record JBCJFD010000025.1, read on the forward strand.
TTTTTCAGCCTTTCAGCAACCAAACACCTTTTAGGCCTGAAAGGTAAAAAGGTGAAAATTTTCACATATCACTGTCACTGACCACTTTTTACCCTTTCAGCTTCCAAACACTTTTCACCATGATAGGTGAAAATTTTCACCTTTGAGGGCTAAAAAATGGTTTTTTTAAGCTTTCAAAGCCACCCTTGGTCAACAGAAGAGGGCACTGGTCACATAATTTGGTTAACGAAAACATTTTCCTTTGATCGGAGGGGCCTAGGCCCCACCTGCTTAAAAAGTTACCTTTTTAATGATTTCGGACAAAGAGTATTATTATTTTGTTGTAGACAGCAGTTGGCAGGTTTGCAGGAGAAGGCCGTTTTGGACATAAAATTACAAAATGGCCCCCCTTCCGCCTGCCCACCCCTGCACTCCTCGAGGGGCTTTTTTATTTATATGTATTTGCCGCAATTACCAGGCGAAGTGAGTAGCTAATCCTTATCCTTGTATAAGTTTTATTGTAAACATTCATGACTCATGTTTTATGACTCTACCTATGCACCTGGAGGCAGGGGCGGAGCCAGGAATTTTGATGAGGTGGGGCATAAGATTTTCTTAAAATTAGTAAAATAAATAATGAAATTAAAATATAATAAAATATACCATTTTAATTAAGACAAAAACATGTATTAAAATATGACTACATACATGTAGTTTTTTAATCAAGACATACTATAAAAATAAAATGTCTACAATATCTTACACATCTACGACCATTTGCCATTTTTTGGAAGTGTTAGGTAATTGCTTCATTTTCAAGTTCACTAAACGCAACTTTTTCAAATAGGTGTAGCTAGACAGTCATTTCAAGCTCATTAAACCCAACTTTTTCAATAAGTGTAACTAGACAGTTCAAATATATGTTATTGTTTAAATATCATACAAATAAATCGTAGTAGCAAGGAGAGAACAGGTGTGTTCTATCTGCAAATTATAGTAGTAAAGACGAAATTTAACAAAAATATATAATAGCAAAGATAAAGGAGGTGTGTGACAATAGCAAGAAAGAAGGTAGAACAAAGAAGTTGTGCTTATATAACCTAGAGGCCCTAAATTTTTACTACTTCTCTTCATTTTTTAATATTTTCATTAAGATATTATGGCAAGCCAAGCCAAGCCGATCTCTACTTCCTTATTTGTCTTCTTGCTTATTTAAAGTCCAAATTTACCTTACCAAAACATCAGAAGAGTAATCATAAAAGTATAACTTTTGTAGATCAACAAGAGAATAGGAAAAATTAATAACTGATGAGGGGCAAATTAATTACATAAATACTTTATAATAGTAGTAATATACTACATTAATGGGAGCCGATCTCTACTCCCTTGTTTGTCTTCTTCCTTATTTAAAGTCCAAATTTACCTTACCCAAGCATCAAAAGAGTAGTCATAAAAGGACAATTTTTGTGGGTCAACAAGAGAATAGAAAAAATTAGGAACTGAGGGTTACATAAATACTTTATAACAGTAATATATCAATGGAAAGGTCAGCTGGGGCAATTGCCCCAGCTTGCCCCCCCTAGCTCCGCCAGTGCCTGGAGGCGACTCCAGAGTGACCGAGACGACACCACGTCGGCGCTTCGGGAAGGCCACTCCTGCACCGGTGGCCGGCTAGAAGTTGCTCATAAATGGCAGCTGATCACATTCTTATAGGGAAGTAGAAATGAAATAATCAAGTAAAAGGAATAATGATGATACAAAGATGCCCAAGAGGAAATTATTTTGATATTTATTAAAGTAAATTGTATGTAATTATATAAAAAAGAGAGTAAATTGTATGTTTTCTGTGACTTTCACAAGTAGGGCTGTTCGCGGCCGGCCGTGTTCGCGGCCGGCCGTGTCCGCGGGGCCGGCCGCGTCCGAGGTGTCCGTGGCCGTGTCCGCGCCGGGATGAATTGTCCGTGGATTTCGGCCACAGACACGGCCAAGGGACCTCGGACAGCCGTCTGTCTGAGGTCCGAGGAGGAGGGGCGGCGGCCGGCGGGGTGGAAGAGGAGGGCGGCGGGGTATAGGGGAGGATGGAGGAGCCGCGGCGGGGTGGAGGGGAGGACGGAGGGGCTGCCCCCAGGTCATCGACGCGGTCACGGAGGAGGAGGGGCGGCTACTGCGTCGATGACCACCGGCGATGGCCGACGGATAAAAAAAAATGTTTTTTTACCTATCGGCGACGGCGGGGACGAGGACGGCAACGGCGACGGCGATGTGGGAGCCTTGGGACTGAACCTGACGGCGACGGCGAGGGACTTGAAGGAGAAGCGGTGGAGGACGACGCGGCGGCGGAGGTTGATGAAAAGGGCCCGGACGTGGTCTTCGACGGTGAGGACGAAGTGGCCATCGGGGGAGACGGCGAGGCGGGAGATGTTGGAGGGCGACTCGCAGGGGAGGGTGAGGGTCTAAGACTTGACGAGGTCAGTGACGGAGATCCGATTGCCGACCGGAGAGATCAGGAGGGCGTTGTCAGAGATGACGGCGTTGCCGCCGCGGAGGGGCGGCGACGGGAAGAGAGGGAGGGGAGGGGAGGGGAGGGGAGAGAAAGAGGGAGGGGAGGGGAGGGGGTGGTCCGGGTGGAAATAGCAGAGAGGGGGAGGGGAGGGGAGAGAAAGAGGGAGGGGAGGGGGTGGTCCGGGTGGAAACAGCAGAGAGGAGGGGAGGGGAGGGGGTGGTCCGGGTGGAAACAGCAGAGGCGAGAGGGGAGGGGAGGGGAGGGGAAAGAAAGAGGGAGGGGAGGGGGGGGGGGGGGTTATGGCCGTGTCCGTGTCCGTGTCCGTGTCCGTCGGCTTGACGGACGCGGACACGGCCATAACCCCCGTGGACAGATTTAAGCGGACACAGACACGGATGACTTCTGTCCGTGTCTGTCCACGAACAGCCCTATTCACAAGGGTGCCCAACAGAAAATCATTTTGATAAAATTAATGCAGGGATGGAAGCTATATTCACCATTTTTTTTCAAATCGTATAATATAGAATATTTATCGAGAAATGGCACTTCTTGATTATGAGTCTATGACAGTAAAAGATTGAACCAACTTCTACATAAAAAGTTTTGATTCATTTCTTGGTCTCTGCCATGCAGAGAAAGATTATTCATATGGGCGCCTCTGCTATGTAAAACTGTTTTATTCATGCCGTTGCCATGTATTTGTATTTTATTTGGACTACGAAGAGAATCAGGTATGCATCAAGTGAAGGGTGAAAGTATTTCCGTGTTTTCCATTTTCATGGTTCGATGTTTAGCCTACGGTACAGTCGCCCTGGGACAGCTATTCATGTTCCATATAGTTCTCATCAAGAATGTAAAAATTGAGACCTGGAAGTTAGGTTACATCTGTATCTTTTGATCGCATGTTAAATTTTTCCTTTTCTCTTATTCTAGACGCCTTTTTTTAACCGTACCTTTTTTTTTCCTGGTTAGAAAGATGAGGGATTATAAACCCTTTTTGGAAGGTCTAAATGATTGCCAAACCCTGCCACCATTTGACTAGGTATACCCTGTCTGTTTTCTCTTACTCACCCCAAACCCCTCTTTTTAAACCAGTCTGCTACCAGACAAAACAAATAGGAAAACGTTATTTGTATATCAGATTTCCTTACACAGCTGCTAGATGTGTATGGTGAAGGGTAATAGGGCCGCAACAGAAGTGAATTTTAAGATTTTTATCCGTTTGATGTGGGTTTTCAAAAATTGGGTTTTTCCTTCAAACAACAAATATATCTTAAATATTATCAAATTAGAATCACTAACCTTCGGCCTTTGTGCCTACGAATCACTCCACGGATTAGAATATGTCCGAGAACACCAAATCCTTCACCGATCGAGTGTAGAACGTCGTGAAAAACTATATTCCTCGAATTAGCTTTTTCACCCAATGAAATCAAGATCACCAAATCTAGAGAGAGCGGAACGATTTCAAACCAAAAGAAGCTTTTCATTCGCATGGAGGGCGTCCCCTCCATTTCCTTTAAAAAGGCAGCATTTTCAGTTACAAAAATCATGCCAATTTCAGTTTCCCGAAATTGGCTCAACGTCTCTCCCATAACTGATTTTCAATATGGTGACTCTTATTTGACAATTCCATTTTGGTCGTACCAAAATAGCTAATTCCAAATAAGTGATTTCCGGATCGGTGATGATTACAGTGTCTCTTCCAATTTAGTGTGGACCGGGCCCACGGAAGCCTAACTACTCCACATGCCTACACTTGCACGAGAGAGCCGACTCCTCTCAATCAAGACAAGTAAAATGGGACAAGAACCCATATTTACTTACATCCCCCACTATGGGTTCTTTGTTCATATTTGCGATCCACAGTGACTCGTGCACTAGTCCTGTCGTAATCCAAAACTATGAACATGTTTTACAAATAGATCCGCCGTTAAGGCCTTCGTTAACGGATCAGCTAACATCTCAACCGTAGGAAGATGACTCACTGTCAACTTTCCCCGTTGTAGCATGTCAAACATATAAAAGTAATGCACCTGTTGTGTCCCGGCATGGGACACGAACAGGGCCAGGTATCATGGCCGGAGAAGGAGGAAGAGACAGGGAAGAAAGGGTAAAAGGAATAGTAATTTCTTATTGCATAACCCTAAAAGAGGAGGAAGACCTCCTTATAAAGAAAAGTAAATGGGCACGGCTCCCTAGGCCCGCGCCATTAGTTTGGCCAGATGGGCCCTAATTGGACCTTAATTGGCCCCTGATTATTCTCTATCAATCCGTTACCTAACAATTAGCCTAAACGGGCCTCATTACAAAATATATGACTTTTATTAAGAAAGAAAGCAATCTAATCCTAACAAATCTGGCCCAGCAAATATCCATGCGTGTGACGTAAGCGTGCTGACGTCCTGACGTTCGCAACATTCCACCACGCTTCCGCTACCGCCTTGCCCTCAAGGCGGCCAAGTAACGAAGCACTCCATAAGTGGCGCTGACAGAACACGCTCGACGCTGATATGAAGCATGACATCAAGAGTAGCAATCTTGGTGTAACCGAGGAGGCCCACAGCAGCCACGGCCCCAAACGCATAAGCATTGTACCTGACGTCAATCCAACCGCAATTTGCCAGCCCTCGATATTGATAAAGAGTCCACATAAGACATTTTACTTGAGCGGCACTAAATATAGTATACAAGCATGTTGCAGAAAGTACTTTCAGAAACTCATAAAGAAGGTGCTCCTTGTCAATCTTTTTCAGAAACTCATCTCTGATGGTGTGACAAATTAAAAAAATTGTAGCTTTGCCATCCAATAGCAGCAATGTATTAAAAATGGCGTTATCTGTCGACTGGTGCAGTTTGTGGAAGTTCACTGCTGCGTTAGACGGATCAACAAAAACATTTGACATTTTCGTAAAGAAAGGCAAAAACTGTTGTTGTATGTTTTCTGAACCATTTGCCTGCTCTGTCTTTCGAATTGCCAAAGATTCTTGCAGTGCCATCTGTAGCCGTTGTTTATGAGAGAAGATAGAATAAAAAGCCTTTATAGGAGGTGAAGAGAAAAATGAATAAAATGAGAGCCAATGGGGACTTCCATCGTCAACACAGAGTGAAGCAGGAAATAAGTCGTCAGCCAAAACATGTTCCACGGACTGAGGCCTGAAATCCTGACAGTCCTTGTCATAGCGAAGTACCAAAATTCTACTGGGGATTTGTTCAAACTGGTTTGCAAGGGTGATCTCAGTTTCTACACACTTCATACTATAAGATCGATATAACCCCAACAACTTTTGCATAGCAACATTCCTTACAGAAACCTTTTTGTCCCGTAGTCGTTCTGACATAGGCAAGATTATGTTAGGTTGAATGTGTCTGGGTCTAACGTTGGCTAGAGCGCAAACAACATGTGCAGCCTGCAGTTTCCTTTGATCATTATAAGCTAAAAGTTTTCCTTCCAAGGCGGTGAGTAGTTCAGCTGTTTCCATGTCTGCCGGACTGGCCAAATAGCCAGCTGGAGCACAGGCTATAGCACCAACACTGACAATTACAGAGTGATCAATGAGCCTTTTTATAAACGCTGCAAGTAGTTTGTGATTAGCCTTTGCAAGAGAACATCCAGGCAAGGCAAAAAAAATCCCAAGCAAGTTAACTGCTTTAATGCGCACATCAACCTGGTTAATTAATAACGCCGGAACCAGCTTTGGAATGATGGTACGAAGCATCTGAGGTGCACCCTGAACTATGTCAAGCATAATTTCACGGTAAGAGTTGTTTAATTGTCTGCCTGTGCCGTTTCTGCCCGAAATAGATGTTAAGAAACCCCAAAGACAGGGTGTGAGCAGTTCAGAACAATTTTGGACAACCGACACCGCAAGTTTAAAAGGAGTCACACCCTTTTCTTCCTTCAGAAGATTTAATAAGACCATGTTCAAAAGAGGTTCAGTAATTTGTTCCTCCATGATGTGTGTCATAGTGTTTAACAGTGCCTGGTACAATGGACGCAATTTTAACAAAACTCCAGCTGCTGGCTCAGATTCAACCCATCTCCGATTTTCATTCTCTCTATGAATTGCCAAAGCACGAGCTGCATCCTTCGTCACACAGAGTGCAAGGGCAGCCGTGAAGCACAGTAAAAGCTCACGCAGGTATTCAGAAATGGCAATAATTTGTCGGTTTTCCAAATAAAAAATCAAGTTACCAATAGCAAAAAAAAACTAACCTTTGCACCCTTGTATTCTTATGTGTATATAATGCCTGGAGAGACTTCAAAACCTCCATGTTTAACATCTCTACTTCTGAATGGTCATACACCACCGCATAAGGATCATGAAACAGAAGATCATCGAACAACTTTTGTACTTCTTGAAGAAAATTTGAGCACTGCATGGTAGTTGCTGATGAAAATTCACATACATCCATAGCAGTAGGAACCTGACATGTTGCCCTGCAAATCTGAACAGCCTCCAGAGCACATATAAAGCCAAGATCATGGAAAGTTAACGCCGAATCGGAGGCAGCCAACGTGGCAAGCAGAGCTATAGGAAGTGTCTCCAAGGTCTTCTGATTATTCAAGCCAAGAGAAGTAGTGCTGAGTCGCAGCACATTGATTCCAGCAACAGTCCCTGCAATTTCAGCAGCATCACCCATAATTAATCCTTCGAAATGTACATGTGTACCGTTGCAAACATCATTGTTGTCGGGAGGGAGCTTGTGGACAAGCGGAGGGACATAGCACCCATGGTCTCGAATGCGGCTAATGTCTGGAGGTTCCTCATCATTATCAACTTGCGTTACAGAAACAAAGAATACCAGATGATCATGTGGGGAAATATCCATAGAATCCAGCTGAGCTGCCGTCATAGCTTGGGGTAGAGATACAAGTGGTATTTTTGGAATATCCTTCTGGGCAACAGTGGTCTCCAAGACCAGGGCAACCTCCTTTCCGCGCGAAGCCAGAGTTGCGGTACTGTCGCCGAGAGCCAAACTATCATCCGGCGATCCTTCAACAACCTCTTCATGGTTTGGTAACTCGTCATCTGTGTCAGGGACGATGACAAAAGAAGAATCATCTGGTGCTGATGTTGCTTCCACTACATCAGGCACATCCACATAACAGAACACATCACTCCAAACGAAGTAGCCACCACCCACTTGTGGGGCGAGCACGAAGGACTGAACAAAGTTCCTCGTCGAATAGTCATAGTGAACGAGACATCCAGTCACCTGAATATGGATTGCACCCTCAGGTAACTCCTGAACATCTTCTACCTTTGTTTCTGTGCTCATGCATTCATGGTGGAAAGACCGAATTTTCGCAGCTATCCCTTGCAAAGTCGTGACGGAACTCACAGCACCATTGGGCTCAGGTCGGCTGAGCCTGCTTGAATCATGGTAGAATCTGAAAACTTCCTCCGGCTTGGTATAAAGAAGGTAATAATAATGATCCGTAAAGAGCTTACAAACCTTTTGTGTATACTCGGAGACTGCAGTCCGAGGAGTTGGAAAAAACCCATCCGTTTGCCACTCAGGCATTTCGTCAAACACTCGGCGGCCAACTGAAGAGGAAGATGTTGTTTGCCACTTAGGCATTTCATCGAACATCTGGCGACCATCTAAGGAGAAAGAGGGTCTGTGTACATCTGGCGGCGGAATTGGTGTCAACTCCGGCCAGAAGGAAGCGGACGTATTTGCCGGAGATGCGACCAGTAGGGTAGCAGGTGCGCCCGCTTGCATCGTCTTCATCTTCGTCGACGAACACCCAGCCACTGTCGCAGGGTCCAAGTGAGATTCGCCCCTCCCGCACCCATTCTGATGGTATGGGTAGCTCCGGTGGGGGCCCCCTGTGGACTTGCCAGGCCGGAAGTCTCCATGGGTGGCCGAACCCGGGATAGATCGGGCCTTCGATTCGATACATCCAGAAGGAGCCGCTGAGTGTCGCGTCGCCGACGTGGGTGCGGCGAATCTCTCTGATCCAGCCACGGTCGGGGGCGGCGGAGAGACCTCCGCAGCGGTGAGGATCGAGGCACGGGTCCAATTGGACCATGCCCTAGCCAGCGGGGCCGCGTGCTGGAGCCATGATCGCCCGGATGTGGGGCAGATCGAGGTTGCTGCTATGCCATGCGGGGCCGGTTCTGATAGATGAAACTGAACGGCGGTCGGAAATGCGGAAAGGTGGTCATCAGTGTGTCCGTCCGCCGGCGGTGGTTGCGGAGCCATTTTCCTGGCGGCTGGGAATGGAACCGGTCGGCGGTGCCAGGTGACTGTGTCGACGGCAGCAGGGCCATCGGAGACAGGGCCGTTGGTCGAACTGCGGCGGTCCTGTGGGAGGATCGGAGTAATGCAACCCGTCGTTGGGTGTCGGCACCCCAGTCGAGCACCTCGTCCCTCGCTCCAGCGGATCGGAACTGCTCTGATACCAATGTTGTGTCCCGGCATGGGACACGAACAGGGCCAGGTATCATGGCCGGAGAAGGAGGAAGAGACAGGGAAGAAAGGGTAAAAGGAATAGTAATTTCTTATTGCATAACCCTAAAAGAGGAGGAAGACCTCCTTATAAAGAAAAGTAAATGGGCACGGCTCCCTAGGCCCGCGCCATTAGTTTGGCCAGATGGGCCCTAATTGGACCTTAATTGGCCCCTGATTATTCTCTATCAGTCCGTTACCTAACAATTAGCCTAAACGGGCCTGATTACAAAATATATGACTTTTATTAAGAAAGAAAGCAATCTAATCCTAACAAATCTGGCCCAGCAAATATCCATGCGTGTGACGTAAGCGTGCTGACATCCTGACGTTCACAACAGCACCTCTATGTGCTTAGCTCTTGAACTGATCTCCCCATTACGGAGTGTCGACACAGTTGCCAAATTATCACAATAAATTTGGACAGGAGCATCAGTCCACTGTTCTAGCTGTAACCCAGCTAGAAACTCTTTAATCCAAACTGCCTCGGAAGCTGCTAAACTGCATGCAACAAACTCAGCTTCCATCGTGGACTTAGTAACGCATTTCTGCTTCTTACTAGCCCATGCCACGGCGCCGCCACCAAGCATAAAAACATAACTGGCAGTGGATTTTCTGTCATCCTTATACCCGGCATAGTCCGAATCACTATAGCCTTCCAATGACAGGTTCTCGGCCTGATATGTGAGTTTCATATCCTTGGTACCTAACAGATATCTGAACACCCGCTTAATAGCTTGCCAGTGTTGCATACCTGGGTTAGCCTGATATCGACTCACAAGGCTTACTACAAAAGCCAAATCAGGTCGAGTGCAGTTCATGACATACATCAAGCTGCCAATAGCCTGCGCATATGGCACAGATTGCATCTTCAGACGTTCCTCGTCTGATGCAGGTGCTATTCTTTTAGACAAAACTGTCCCTTTATAGATGAGCGAATCTATGGTCTTCCAACCAATCACGCCAAAGCCTTTCAATACATTCTCAATGTACGATTCTTGAAATATACTTAGCCTCCTCGCTTTTTTATCTCTCTCAATCTTCATCCCGAGGATGTAAGATGCTTCACCCATATCTTTCATTTCAAATTGGGTCTTGAGCCATTCTTTAAGACTGAGAATCATACTAGTGTCATTCCCCATTAATAATATGTCATCTACATATAGTGACAATATCATAAATCTACTCCCATCTCTAAAGGAGTATACACAATGGTCATAGTCATTGGCTACAAAGCCATATTCACTTATCACCTTGTGAAAAGTGAAATACCATTGTCTTGGCGATTGTTTCAGTCCATACAATGATTTAATAAGTTTGCACACTTTAGTTTCCTCTCCGGAAACAACAAACCCCTCGGGTTGATCCATGTAAATCTCCTCCTCTAAATCACCATTTAGGAAGGCAGTCTTTACATCCATCTGGTGCAACTCTAAATCTAAGTATGACACAATTGCCAATAAACATCGGATTGAGATGAACCTGGACACTGGAGAATAAGTCTCCTTGAAGTCTATGCCCTCTACTTGTGTGAAACCTTTCGCCACAAGTCTAGCTTTGTACTTCTCTATTGATCCATCAGCTTTGAGCTTCTTCTTGAAGATCCACTTACACCCAATGGGTTTTCGTTCGTCTGGTAAGTCAACAATCTCCCAGACTTTGTTCTTCAAGATTGAATCCATTTCCTCTTGAACAGCCTTCCGCCATTCCTTGGAATCTGGACTACTCATAGCCTGCTCAAATGTGACTGGATCATTAAGTACAGGGTCATCTACCGATATTTCATCTTCACCAAGCATGGCATAGTAATCCTTCAACAAAATTGAAGGTCTACGCTCTCTTGATGTTCGAGTTTCAACATCCTCATTGGATGTGTTACCTATCACTCGTTCATTACTAGTGACAGTAACTTTCTCTTTCTCAATTTCAAAGAGTTCCACTTTCTGACTAGGAGTTTTAAGGTCTATATCTTCCTCAAGAAAATAAGCATCTCTAGACTCTATAACCCCCACTGTCCCATCATCATGGTGTACTACAAATCGATACCCTTTCGAATGGTCACAATAACCTATAAAATTACATTTTATGGTTTTGGGATCCAACTTAGTTCTTAGTTGATCAGGTACCCTCACATGGGCCTTTGACCCCCACACTCTCAAGTTCGAAAAGTTTGGACGTCTTCCCGTCCATAACTCATAAGGGGTCAATTTGATCGACTTAGATGGTATTCGATTTAGTACATAAACAGCGGTGTCTAGTGCTTCACTCCAAAACTGCGTTCCTAGTTCAGAGTGGTTTAACATGGACCTTACCATGTCCATCAAAGTCCTAATACGTCTTTCAGCAACTCCATTCTGTTGAGGGGTATACGGTAAAGTATACTGATGCACTATTCCTTGGTTTGTACAATAGTCCTTGAACAAATCAGATGTGTACTCACCACATCTGTCTGTTCTCAGAACTTTAATCTTCCGTCCTAATTGGTTTTCAACCTCAGCCTTAAATTCCTTGAATTTTTCTAAGGCATCGGACTTTCTCGATAACAAGTACACATAACCATATCTAGAATAGTCATCTATAAACGTAATAAAATACATCATTCCTCTTTGAGTCTTGACGTTTATAGGCCCACAAATATCTGAGTGAATGACCTCTAAAAGGTCAATTGCTCGCTGTCCTTTCAGAAAGGGTAGCCTAGTCATTTTGCCAGATAGGCAATCCTCACACATGCGCAAATTATCATTTATTCTAGGTAGTAACCCACTACCTGACATTCGGTGTAATTTTGTCGCATTCACATGACAAAGGCGTAAATGCCACAACAATGCATTATCAACAGCAACACAAGCAACATACTCAGAATCAATCATTTCATTATTAGCAAAGTCATTGGATACATCAAGTTTGAATAAACCATCAACTAAAGAAGCAGTAAATAAAATATTATTCTTCTGTCCCACAGTTCCCTTGCTACCCTTGAACCTGACTTCAAATCCCTTTTGAGTCAGAAGAGGGATTGAAATCAGATTCCTACGAATAGTAGGTGCATACAAGACATCTGTGAGGACCAGAGTGTTTCCTCCTAAGAGAGGAACACGAACAGAGCCAATCCCCAGCACGTCACAATAGGTGTTATTCCCCATGTAGATCTTGTGCTCTCCGGGACTAATTTCTTTTATCTCAGCAAAAGACTCCTTGGCCATTGCCACATGACGGGTTGCAGCCGAGTCAAGCCACCAACCTCTAGTGTTAGTGTTCACAATCAGTGCCTCAGAAATCATACAAACTATGTCCTTTCCTCCACCCTGCTGTTTCTTTTTCTCATTGCCCTGGGAGCCATTAGGACAGTTCCTGCTAAAGTGACCCATTTGGCCACATGTAAAGCAGGCTCCCTTCTTCTTGTTTTTGGCCTTGTCTCCACCCTGGAATTGAGGCTTCTTTCCTTTCCTTTTGAAGTTCTTCTTTGAAGCGCCAGCATAGGACCCACCTTTCTTAGAGCCAACATGGTGAGCAAGGTTGGCAGATGTATTAGAGGCCCTCATATGCTCTCTCCTTTCCTGCTCCAAGCCCAGCTTGGCAGTAAGGTCATCGAGTGTGAGTTTCTTGTCACTCAGGTTCAACGCCACCACAACTGCTTCCCATGATGGAGGGAGACTAGTGAGTATCGTAGACACTTGAACCCCCAATGAAATTGGATTTCCAAGCATCTCCAATTCACTAGCAATAATAGTCATGGCATTTATGTGCTCAAGCACATTCTTGCCCTCCTCCATCCTCATGTTGGTATAGCGAGTGTGGAGCAACCTGATGTGTGCCTCAGTATGCTCTCCATACCTCCTCTCAATAGCCTCATACATTTCTTTGGCCGTTCTGTGCTTTTCAAAAAGCAACTCCATCGTAGGCTCCATAAAGGTAAGCATCGTGGTCCTTGCTCGTGCATCCTCCATCTTGAACTTCTCGTACTCTCTCTTTTGAGCAGCAGTACTCTGTTCACCCGTAGGTTCAACAACTTGGTTTAGCACATGACCCAAGTCATCAAGGAACAGAATGTGACGGATGCGCCTCTTCCAGGTAACAAAATTGGTGGCATTCAACTTTTCAGTCTTTGCCAACTCACTTGAGACCATACGGGAAGCCATTGCAACTTTTATGAAATCAAGCAAGTATTCCAATCAAATTGAAGATAAAAATCTACAATCAATGGAACAGGACAATCAGTGTAAAAACAGCACAGCTTGAATCACTAATTAACTATCAACAAACATATAATCAAGTGGCAAAAATACTGCTTCAATATTAATTAGTTTTTCAAATCTTATCCCGCCGATCGATCGCGTCAAATACCCGATCGATCGCAATACGATCGATCACGTCAATTTCTCCGATCGATCGCAGCTTTCCGCTGTTGATTTTGCACAACTTACAGTAGATACGATCGATCGCAATTCGTGCCGATCGATCGTTTCCCACTTTCAAAGCAACTCAACGATCGGTGCCGAACGATGGCGATCGATCGGATGCCGATCGAAGCCGAACGATGGCGATCGATCGTTTTCCCTTTTCAAGAGACTTAACAATCGATGCGGATCGAAGCCGAACGATGGCGATCGATCGTGACCAGTTGTCTTCTCCGATTTTACCTTTGAGCGATCGATCGCTCTTGATGCCGATCGATCGCGACTGTAAATTCGAGATTTTCAGTCGGCAAAACCGCGAGGAAAAAACCCACGAATCTCTTAGAACTCTCACACCACAACGGATCCAAGGCTCCGATACCAATGAAGGGTAATAGGGCCGCAACGGAAGCGAATTTTAAGATTTTTATCCGTTTGATGTGGGTTCTCAAAAATTGGGTTTTTTCCTTCAAACAACAAATATATCTTAAATATTATCAAATTAGAATCACTAACCTTCGGCCTTTGTGCCTACGAATCACTCCATGGATTAGAATATGTCCGAGAACACCAAATCCTTCACCGATCGAGTGTAGAACGTCGTGAAAAACTATATTCCTCGAATTAGCTTTTTCACCCAATGAAATCAAGATCACCAAATCTAGAGAGAGCGGAACGATTTCAAACCAAAAGAAGCTTTTCATTCGCATGGAGGGCATCCCCTCCATTTCCTTTAAAAAGGCAGCATTTTCAGTTACAAAAATCATGCCAATTTCAGTTTCCCGAAATTGGCTCAACGTCTCTCCCATAACTAATTTCTAATATGGTGACTCTTATTTGACAATTCCATTTTGGTCGTACCAAAATAGCTAATTCCAAATAAGTGATTTCCGGATCGGTGATGATTACAGTGTCTCTTTCAATTTAGTGTGGACCGGGCCCACGGAAGCCTAACTACTCCACATGCCTACACTTGCACGGGTGAAAGACAAGTAAAATGGGACAAGAACCCATATTTAATTACATATGGCAATGAGTGGGTGAACTGTGCAGTCAGTTTGTAGGAGGATGCAAATCCTTGCAGGACTGAATGCATTGCAAACAAAACGGAAAGGGAGAACTGAATTCGAGGAGAAAATGAACAGATCTTCAATTTACAAAAACAATCGAACCTACAATGATCTACTACTTCAAATGCTGATCTACCTACAATTGGACTACAACTTTAATTTGGATTCAAATTCAACTACAATTTATGGATTGCAACTTCTAGCAATGGAAACTACAAATCTAAGGTAGAAACTGAAATCAAACCTTAAAACTATCAACACAAGCTCAAGGAGGAACGACATCTCCAAGAAGGAGCAACTTCTCCATGAGGATGAGGGTGAGAGGAACAACTACTCTTGATAATGGAGGAACTACATCTCCAAGAACCTGATAATTCAGGAAGAAGACAAAGGTATCATTAAATATCGTCAACCCAAATTTCATATCTAAAACTTCAAAACTTGAAAATCGACCAAACAACTACTACAACTTTGAATTATACCTGTAAATGACTGAAACTATGGATACATCTATGAAGGATTAAGGTGAGAGGAACGACGTCTCTCTGGATTACATGGTCAAACAGCATCTCCAAAGCCTGGAAATCGGGAAGAACAAGGCACAATCCAAAGGATATCACCTCATCAATTCCCCTCAAGCGAGCCCTCCAACCCTAATCTATAGCCTCCATTTGAGTTCATACCTGATTCACCATGTAATTTATGTCTCTCCAAACAACTGATCCTTCTTCAGCGTTTTTTTATGGCAACAACTGCTCATGTCAACTCACAAACACACAACATCAACAAAGCTTTTCTAAGGATCCCCCTTGTGGCCTGGGTGGAGACTTGAACTCAAGTCTGCTCACGTACACTGCAGACTGAAGACCATACCTTTCGAGGGGGAAACTGCGCCTTCAGCTTGAAATTAAATGAGGCTCCAAAGCCTCATAAGTCATAACTTTCAAAAATGAAAGTAAAGAAATTTTTTGACAAAGTCAAACTAATGTTAATTAGGAACTAAGCTATAGCTTCCATTTATATCTCCCACTAACCTCCAAACTACTAGTAAGAAGCTAAATAGCAAAAATTAGAATGAGCTTCAAGTGCTTCAGAATACCCTCCAAAAACCACGTACTCAAGGCCTCTAGATGTGTTTGCACCAATAACCCCAAAATTAGACACGGCCTGGTCTGCTGCAACTGGCCTGGCCGCAAGAAGGGCGGTGGCGGCTGAGGATTGTTAAACTTTAAGTGTAGGTAGGTTTAGAGAAATTGATTTGAAAGAAAGGGTATTTCCTTCTTTTTTTAGAGTCAGGATCTGTTAATTTTCTTAAAAATTTTCATGGTTTTTTGCTGGTTTGACCATTATTATGAGCTTAATGGTGATCTTCACCTAGAAGTAATCCGTCAATCTCCTCCTTACTTTTGGTTCATTATCGCGTCTGTTAGGGGTTGCAAACTTACAAGTTACGACTACATCTTAGCCATGAAGGAAGAAAGTCAATCCATGGAACTCTGGGACGACTCTAGCACGTCTCCAGACGAAAGCATTGATGACTTGGGTCACGGGTCACCAATAAAGTCATCCATGTCTCGGTTAATATGTCGGGGAGACGAAATTGATGAGGTCAGTTGTGGAACTTGTCCACAGCAGCACAAACCTTTTGATCATTAGGGGCCGTTTGGGGCGTGATTAAAAGCAAATATCTTCAGTAGCATCCATGTTTTTTCTCCAGCTGAAACACGTAGATAGAGAAAAAAACATGGATGCTACAGTGTAGCGAAACATCCACAGACGGATGAGTGTTATGGAGTCAGTGTTACCTTGTTGTTAGAAACTAAAAAACAAAAGTATATAATTTGCTGGCAGAGCTCGAGAAGATTGTCAATAAGAATTGACGGAGATGATGCCATATCCCCGACCTCGAGCAATAAACCAGACTTCGACATCAGCATTAACCCGTGGAAACTGATCAAAATGAGCAAAGGAAAAGCTCTTAGTGCGGCAGCGAAACCGAAGGAGAGGATGGCAAAAGGGAAGCAAATGGCGGGACATGAAGAAGTTCCGGGAACACTGCTGCAGCCATTGCTAACAGAGACAAAGCGCGATCCCTCGGCAAACTTTGACAAGAAAAATCTTTATGCCGAGATGAAAACGGTCGTTACCAAGGGGTGGTTTGCAGGCAACAACGGACGGTTTTCTAGCCTACAACGGTCACTCCCTCTCCAAAGCAAAAACATCGAAGCAACTTCGATTTGAAGCTCACACAAGTGTCTTAGAAGTTGGAAACGTACATCTCCCGGCACGCCGGCAGGTTCTGTGTTCCGTTTCGAAGAAGGGCGGGGAAGAGTCCCTGAGATAGGCATTACTTGTATACATGTTCGGATTGGGATACTTTTGGGTAAACCAACCTTTTTCTCTAATCTAGCCGTTTGGGGCGTGATTAAAGCATACTGTAGCATTCATGTTTTTTCTACTTTCAGCCCAGAGATAGGCATTACTTGTATACATGTTCGGATTGGGATAGTTTGGGATAAACCAACCCTTTTCTCTAATCTAGCCGTTTGGGGCGTGATTAAAAGCAAAACATCTGTGGATGTTTTGCTGTACTGTAGCATTCATATTTTTTCCACTTTCAGCTAAACACCTTAGGTCATGTTTCATGTTGGATAGGATAGTGAAAAAACCGGAATGCTACACTGGACGTGGAAAATCCACCGTAGATATTTTAGTTTTTTCACGCCCCAAACGGCCCCATTTTTCATCATAATTTGGGGGTTGTTCCTGCCCGGGGCTTTTCTCAGCCTCTGGGAATAGCTTAGTTTATACGTGGAAATTCTGCAAGTATGTGCTATTGTGGTTTTTGTTTGTGTGTGAGCGTCGGGGGAGTGACTTTTGTAGGCTCAAGATTGATGAATTTGATGGACAATTTCAAATGAGGTTCAGAGTTCATAATGGCATTTGGTATGCCAATGATGTCCTTAAATTTTGAGATGAAAGTGTTTCTTTTTTCTTTGATACCGAGGCCAAGATGGTAGTAATCAACTTTTTATCATTACAAAAAAATATCATGAAATAGAAATACTTTAGGGTGGGTTAGGGGTTCTTGAAAATAAAAAATTTCTACAAAAATATTTTTTTCCAGAAAAATAAACTTTCATGGAAAAATAGATTTTCCCGTAAAAAGTTGTCAGGGGTTATAGAAAGTGTTCATGAAAAATTCACCGAAAATCAATTTTTCGGCCCAATCAAGTGTTCTAGAAAATATAAAAACAAAAATGTCCTAGAAAATATGCTACTAATTCATTAGAACTAACATGAAATTGAAAGGGCCATTATGTTCCAAAAAGACCAAAATTATGTGTCCCATATTAATTATTCTATTTCACAAAAACATAAAAAAATCTATGTATACTTGCCCCTAGATAGCTCATAGTTGGGTGAAATATTCTCATTTGCCCTTTAACTTATGGGAAGGAAACTCATTAGATAGTACAATGATGGATCTCAACAATGTGGCTCATTAAAAAAAAAAGATCTCTTCAATGTGGCTAATGAACTGTATTACTCTCTCGTTCCAATGAAGCTTGTCTATATTTGAATTACTACAGGTCTAACACTACTTGATTAGTTGATTTTGTTTCATGAGAGATAATCACATCTGTATAAAACAAAATTTTCTCAAGCCTTTATGACATCAATATAATCTATCCTACTGGCCAGGGTACTTACAACCGAATACTTTTTGTTCCATTCCCCAATCAACAATCCATGAGCTTCTGCCGACGCCATTATAGTTTCCGTCAACTACCCGTATAGGTCATCGACACCACTCCAAGGAAGCAAGTATTCTGTTTTTTGTCCTTGGGAATAAGCCATCTCCTGCATCAGCAGAATAGAAATACTTTTTTTTCTCTAACCCTCCAAACCACATTGAGATCATCACCACAAAGACAGAAACGAGTTCACAACCTGATATGTATACGAGGACGAGCGTTTGCCTTTACGCAACCAAACATTTGAGATGGTCATTTTCATGTATCAGATGGCAACAACCCACTACGAAGGGACTAGGAAGAAACAAAAATAAAGCAAATGGGAAAGAAAAGCAAAGCCATGTCCACATATATTGCCTATGTTAGTGGTTGAAAACTCCATTCCTTATCTGGAATGGTCTAAGCACATACATTTTCCAAAGTCTCTTTAACAGGGATGGAACCGGGTCAGGTATTGGCAAACCCAGCCTCAGAACTATTGTAATTCTTCAAACCCAGAACTGTCCCAGACCCACCACGGGTCCAGTTTCAAGGACCCAGAATTGCCCGGTACCAGAACTTAAAACCCGGACCTGCCCCGCCCCGCCTCGATACTAGAATTTCTATATCTCTAATGTCATATACATTAAACTAGTAACTTCTTTAAAAAAATTTTATGAATAATAACTCTTTAGTCCCCCTTACACGAAATTCTCTTTAGTCCCCAAAAAATGTTGAAGTGGATAAATTAGGCCATAATTCCATAAGTCGTTAAAGTTCAAACAAGGAAAAACCAAGAAATAAATAACAAATATAGTAATATGGATATGGATTACTAGTGTTCTTGTCGGTTTTGTACATCGACACATTCCAAGCAATTCAAGAATTAAATATAGAAACAAATATGGATTGCATCAGCAGTTCAGATGTATCTCCTAACTCCATGTCACGAATTTAAAACTTCTCTACTTACAGCAACTGCAAGAAGTCTATCAATCAATTCCCCTGGACCTGCCATCAAAGCAATGCACATAATTATAACTAGAAAAGGTTCTTCTCTCCCCGGCAAGAAACTCATATGCATACCATCAAGCTGGTGTATAACCAAATTAATTGCAATGTTTAGTTATCAAAAGTTTATGTTCCACTATTGATCAATATTCAATCAGATCGTGGCAGCATTTCCTAAACTTAGGGTTCAGATTGGAATATGTTTCTAGATAAACAAACATATCATGTAACTATTGGAAACAGTGAAAAGAGCGAAGATTATGCAAGTCTATTTTTTTGAGGTCTCAAAAAGAAAAGAAAAAATGTAAGCCTATCATGCATATTCTATATACTCAAAGAATTGCATCTTGTTTCGATCTAGCTTTTGCAAGGTGGCGAGACAAAATCCTGAGATCTCACCAAGATTCAGAATTCATACCCAGTTGATTATTACTCATCCTAAGCTCACTTACCATCCCTCAACATTTTACTTGATGAATAAGAAAATTGCTTTAAAACACCATACTTGTAAAACATGCGTTTGGAAGCTGAAAAACCCATCTTTCATGCTTGAAAATGTGAAAATTTTCACCTATCACCATGAAAAGTGTTTGGAAGCTCAAAGGGTGAAAAGTGGTTGGTGACAGTGATAGGTGAACATTTTCACCTTTCAGACAACAAGTTGTGTTTGGATGGTGAAAGGCTTAACAATGGCGGTGAAAGGTGACAACTTTTTACCTTTCACCCCTGAAAGACTGATTCTCACTCGAGTGAGAGCTGATAGAAAAAACTACTCATCGCCCCCTCGCCCGTCTTCGGGCTCACTTGTTGTCGCCCTCCTTCTCCCCAGTGGTGACAAATCTGGTAGTGTTGGTGGCGGCGATGGCGATAGTCTTCTCCGGATACACAATTGCCGCCATATCGTGTGTTCGATTACACGATAGTTGTGCCTATCGTATAATCGAACACACGATACGATTACACGATAAGTACGGCTATCATGATCGATTACACGATAGATGTGCATATCGTGTAATTGATTACACGATGGCAGTGCCTATCGTGTAATCGATTATCGTTATTACTGTGTAATCTATTACACGATAGTGGTGCCCATCGTGTAATCGATTACATGATAGTCACTGCCACTGCTGCCGCTGTAGATTCACCGCCACCCACCACCAGATTTGTCACCATCGGGAAGAAGGAGGTGACAGAGAGGGGCATTGAAGTGGGTTTTCGACCTGTACGGCTCCGCCGCATCTCTGCTCCGCCAAACGCAAATTACACCTGATTTTTTTTTCAGATTCCCAAACGCAAATCACCAATCAGAAATTAGGCTGACGAGAAAAGACTAAAAATAATGATTACTTTCAGGTTCCCAAACGGGTTGTCCTCAATCAAGAAAAATCCCCTTGATTATTTTCAGGCTGATATAAATTTTTCACCTTTCACCTATCAGTATCCAAATGCACCCAAAAAGGTCAAGCACTACTTAATTACTGTCTGTGAACATCCCAGCCACCCATGAGGTTGATTTTGATCTAGGACATGGGCTGCACTTTGTGCCACTCTTTATTGAGCAGCTTTCCCATTGGATTTCTGCAGAAGTGATAGGACATGAGAGAAGGGCGAGCCAAAAATTTAAAGAAAACCGTTCAGGAAGCGAGAGCAGGCCTTTCAATTGGCAATTTAATTTTTTTTAAAAAAGGGCAATAACACCCTTCTATATTATACAGTGAAAACTCCTCCACCGGCTACTTTCCAGCATCTAAAAGGGTGTTTAAACCCAAATGAACATAATCCATAAAAATGATCATGAAATACTTAATGATGTCCATTGTTGGACCGATGCAGTATACAAACTGTACTTCCACACGAGGCAGAGAAAAATAGCAGCAGTATTTGCTTGCTAGAACATGGAACATGATTATAAAATTTTTTACTTCCTAACTTGTCACTCTTTTAAGATTAAAAGGTTATATCATAACATAGTATACGCAGTCAGTCCATAGAACTGGTGATTTAAAAAATATTTTGATAGCCAGCGTTAAACAAGGTAAATATCACATGTAGTATGCAAATATAGACCGGCAATAGTAAAACTTCAAGCATGGAGCGAGAGATGACATCTATTCCATTTTTGTTCAATTTTCTTTTTCGCTGAAATAAATATGGCCCAATCATAGAAAGAGCATCCAATAACGCTACAAGCACAAAAAAGTGCGAATCTTCACAATAGCACAATTACATTTAAATCAAGGAAGGAAACTCAAAAAATGAGCAAACTTTGGAGATGGAAAGAAGAATAAAGGGAAGGGGAACTGGCCTATTTTAAAAATTTGCCAACAGAGAGGGAGGAGGAGGAGACAGAGAAGGGACTGGCGAACTGCTACGTGTGCGCGGGGCGGCGACACTGGAGGGCGACGGCACTGAAGGGAGAATTTGGGAGGAGGAGATCGACTGATTAGGGAACAAGAACAGAGAACATGATATATATATATATATATATATATATATATACTGGGTCGGGTCGGTATTTTTATGTAATATACAAACCCGCCCCGACCCGGTGGGTCGGTTCCTCTTTCAAACCCGGAACCGGAACCGGGTACTGTATAACCAAGCCCAGAACCGGCCCAATAAGGCCGGGTTGAGTCGGGTTGGGTAAAGACCTGACCCAAGTTCCATACATACTCTTTAATCGAATCTTTCATCATTCCTCAAAAGAAAAAGGTTAAAAGGAAGAAATGTGGGGCAACCACTTTATAATTGGCATCATGAAAGAAATCTACCTTATAGGACCAATGAGAAGAAAAGAAAATAGGAGAAAGGAATTTGGAAGAACCAGACAAGAAAGTAAAAGCTAAAGAGAAGCAAAAACAGTACTTCTTTTCGTTTACAAGATCTCCGAGTGCCTTCCATATATAAGTTTCCAATTTTGTGCTGTGACAAGTCTTGCTCTTGAAGACATACTCCATCATCCCAAATAATAATAAAAAAAGACATTCCCCATCATCACAAGTATCAAACTAGTTCTCATCCATCAAAGAACCAACCCATTAAGCATCCACCAAATTTGATCAAGTAATATCAGTGGGGAATCTATTTTACTGACACGGAGAAAATAACAACATAATCCAAAGTGTGACCAATAATTTACAGAGTTTCTTTCCCTCTACTTCCAATTCTCCTGAAAATTTTCCATTAATTCCACTTCTCCTCAAGTGCTGCCTATTTATGCCATCTCTTACTTGGGGCAATGCCACTTGTAAACTTGAGTCACCAAGAACATACTGGTAAGAGCCCATTGAAAAGCATCTCCTTGCATCCAAATTACTGCTGCTTGTTTCTCCTACTGCTGCTTCTACTGCCTGTTTTCCATCATTCAAGCTTCTGAACTTACCAAGCCTCATTGAAAAATTCTTCTTCTCGCCCACAATCTCCTCGTTTTCGATAGGTTTTTGTATACGGGAAAGCTCATCCACTACATAACTTGAGAACCTATCTTCTTCTATGGAAACAGAATACTCAAATACTGGATTTTCAAATGGAAGGCTAGGGACCAATAGGGTCCCTCTACATGGGCAAGCCAAATTCGAGAGAAGCCATGTGTCTATACAATGAAGATTAAATGCATGGCTACACATTGGAAGCAATCTGAGCTTATCATTTTCAGAAAATTCACTAAGACAAACAGCACAATAATGAACAAAATAACAAGGCTAATCTTGTTGCCAGAAGAAGATGTTAGCGTTGGAGACAAAATTGAATCTTTGGGATGCACATTACTGTAAGGAGTAAATGAAGTTGTAGCAGGTAGGTAAGAAGGTGAGGCGGCTGAAAAATTAACTCTTTCTTCCATCTAAACCACAACCCAATTCATTCTCAAAGACAAGCACACCAAAACTATCATCTAGCCTCCTCTAATCCCAAATGCAAATCTACCATTTAAACACGTATCATTACCTCTCAATATCCCCCTTAATCTGAATTGAACACATCACTGATTCATCAAAATTCTTCCAATTTCATTGATGGGTAGTCTTAAAAGTATCAAATTATTCTCTAATAGCTGAACAGTTTCTATACAAGGATAGTTGGTAAGAAAAAAGATGGTAAATGCAACTTACCTCAGTCCTGTAGAATCAGCCATTAATGTCATTGTTTAAGTGACATCCCTTGTAGAGAGGAAACCTATGAAGAAGAGAGATTAGAGAAGAGAGGAGAGAGAAAGAGGGGTTTACCTGGAAGATGGAGAGAAGCGGGAGCCGAGAGAATGGAGGAACATCGGTCGGGAGGAGAAGGTCCGGCTATCGTCGCTGGACAAAGCCCCGATGAGGTCGATTCGCCCTCAGAGGAGCGGTTAGGGCAAGGAGGGAGGTCGATTCACCCAAGCGCCAGACCTTTTTTTAAGTGTGGGAAAATGACTTTCGTACCTGAAAAATTTGGGCCATTTTCAGGCCTTCCGGAAAAGTAAATTTTCGCCCTGCTTTTCTTGATCCCCTAACCTAGTGAAAAAACTATTTTAATATAAAATAATTTTCTATTTCTAATTTTCATTAACCCCTAACCCATCCTTAATGTAGTCATTGTAAGGCCTGATCGAAGAAAAGAAATGCTTAATTATGTTGAGCAACACAAATAACAATACATTGTTGTTACATGTGATGTGTATGTCTAAAATTCAAGTACGAACTGTCTTCAGTGGTAGATTCAACGCCTACTAGCTACATGATCTCAAATCGCCACCAAGTCCACATGAACATTAAAGGTAAAAAGAGATATTTACACATCAGATACTTTGAGATAATAATTTTCATTCTTAATTAAGTTTGAAAATGTCGGACAGGGAATGACGCTCAAGTAAGAAACACCATAGATCATGAACTCACGGCGCCATAGATCATTAAGTGTCGTATAACTCGAGCATATAAACCGGACTCATATTCTTACAATGAGAAGCTCTTGATGAACCAGATGGGCTCCGGCCTGTCCGCTCGTGGCGCCCACAAACCTCTCCAAATTTCAAAAGCGGACATGGAACCGGGAAGGGAAATGTTTTAGTGACCGAGTTTGAGGACCTCAACCGGGAAGGCGTGCAGTGGGGGGAGTCAGGGAGCTTGTTTCGTTCATTAAAAGCTTTGAGGCCAAACGGGAGGGAGAGAGAGGGAGTTTTTGACGTCGGTCGAAGGGGAGAGTGTGTGTGTGTGCCCGGGCAGGTAGTAATGGACTGGGACTTGTTGGAGGGCGACTGGAATTTGAGTGCCGAAGAGTTGGATATGCTCGAGAAGGACGCCCTCCGTCAGATCGAGGAGCGTAAATCCTCCTCCGCCAACGCTTCCTCTGCTCGTCCTCCTTCTCATTGGAGCCCGTCCAGGAATATCCATTCCAGCAGCGTCAGGAACTTGGACCAATCCCTCCCATCTTCATTCCATCAGGTCGGTTGAATCCTTTCTCATCGCCTCCTTCTCCACCAAAACTCAGCATTTGCTAAAACCTAATAGGTGTTTCTGTCCTATTCTCTCAAATAGGAGGGACGACCTTTGCCTCCTCTCTCGTTCGTGCCGGAATCACCTAAAGGTCGTGGTAAGCCCTCTTCTTTCTCCCCTTTCCCTGATGAATATATGCCTTACTATTTATTTCTCTTACTCATGTGCTAATTTTGAAATTATGCTTTATCGCCATTGCTCACTCTCTCTCTCTCGTCTACTTCAATTCTAAGTGAACAATGCCGTCCCAGACTTGCCCAAGCTTTCAGTCAATTTTGTTCTTCATTCGAGCGGAAATGTCGCTGCAAAGTTTCAATATCACCCAGTATAGAAACTTTTTATACTACTGCATTTGCGCGTATTGTCTTTCCTATTCTAGCTGCCGCACGATCTTTTTGACGAGTGAATTATGCTCTGTGCTGGCAGATACTTGTTGGGGCTTTGCACAAAATCCGGAAAGCAAGTTGGCATGCTAAAGAAAGGTGATGCAAGTTTTCTTACGAGGATTTGAATGCTAGAATTTTGAATATTTTGGCGCCATCTTTTTATCTACTCTGCAGATTATGGATGTTCCCAGTTGCATCTTTGGAAATGGCCGAGAAAGTGTTTTCCGAGATAGATGGTGCTCATGTCGAGGTACGGCTGCCTGACAAATTTTTGGCTTTAGGAAATGGGAGAATTATTAACGATAAAAAAATGGGTGGTACATTTGATATAAATGTTAGCTGGTGGAAAGGTTCAGCTATTTCAGATAATGTAGCTGATAGGATGCATGGCACTGTGTTGCCTTCCCCTGTTCTATCATTGTATTCTGCAAATCTGTGCCAGGGATATGGATCTTGACTCCTTATCAGAATTAAGCTCCATTGTGAATAATCTTATTAGGAATGTTAAGGACAACTAGCTGAATTCGTTATTTATATTTCTTGAGACAGATGAGGACATATTTTCATCCGGGATTATATCATTGTAAGTTTGTTGGCCTTGCGTTTCACAAACCACCAAGAGCGCTATTTGGTAAACATTTGCGTATAGTCTTCCACGCCATTTATACTAGAAAGGATGGTCCACTGTGCCGTGTGCCCCAAAAATGGGTTCATTATACAACTTGTTCCTACAAGGCCACTACAATAGGGCTGTCGTAATGGCATCTCATGATAATCCTTTATACGTTTTAGGTTGACTGATTATCACCAGGAATCAAGCAACTCCTTAGTTGGTCTATACTGATAAAAGGTTGTTTTGCAATTATGGAAGTGTGTGACCTTCTTTTCTAGGTTCAAAGTTACGTTTTGTTTATTTCATTATGGTGTTAATTAAGCTATATTCAAGTCCTCATAATATACTCATATGTGTCAGGTGCACAATTTAGATCCTTTGGTGCGTTCTGCTCTTACTGCTGCTGCCTGTGTTTCAGATCTCAGTGGTATATGTTACATTTATGTTTGTGGATTTTTCACTGCAGAATTTAGACTGCAAAATTTTCTTGTGTCTTTTGTAATCTGAAATAATTACCCCCCTATGTATTGAGAAATATAATCTCTTTCTGACTTTCGTAGCATCATTTGGTTTTTGAAAACAACATGCTGCTATTGAAGTAGGATGGATGGAGTATTTAACATCAATTAGCTAACATTTTTTTTTCTGTCACATGGAATGTGACATTTTGTGATGTCACATCACTACTCATAAGCAGAAAGCTTTACTGGTCATGAGTGCGTAAGACACTTCTTCACAGATTTCCTAGTCACTAGGTATTCAAAGGAAGGAGGTGAATTTAGGAGATGATTTACTGAGATTAAAAGTTTATGCTTTTGCTTTTCACGAGTCCTTGTCTCTGTACTTGTGTGTCATTAGTTGAAAGTTTTGATGTTAGTGATGGATATTGTAATTTCTGCCTTATTTAGAAGAGAGTTATTTGTTTTAGCAATGCTGCGTGACCATTGATGGAAGTCAAAATAATCATCCTTAATCGTTAAATTGCCTATTTATTGAACACTGACTTGCACTTCTATTTGCAAGATCATTATGACAGGATGCCTAACTATATTGAGTCGAAGCTCTTGGCTTTTCAGCGTGATGGGGTTAGGTATGCAATTTTCTTCTGAATGACTTTTTATTGTACATAGAACTTAATGTTTAAATGCTTATGGGCTCTGGATTTCTTCAATTATAGAAAATTTTAAGACATGCTTCATAGTTTGTCTTTTGAAGAGCATATTATGTAGCTATGCCTTTACAGGTTCATGTTGCAGCATGGAGGGCGAGTGCTACTAGCAGATGAGATGGGTCTTGGGAAGACTTTACAGGTATATAGATTCCAGCTTTCTGTATTTCCTTGCTTTCTTCTTTTAGTCCATATGACCAATACATAAATTGTTTAATTATTAAAAACTTGTGTTGTATATGATGGCATTTCTACCTTCATATCCTTAGAAAACACAAACTATTTTCTTATATTAGTGAATATATTTTGATTATTCTTACATGAATCCAACTTCAAGTTGGAGATAGTAAGTTTGAAGCATAATTACCCAAAAAAAAGTTTAAAGCATAATAAGACGGTGTTCTGGAGACTAAAGAGTTATGAAAGGAGGGCTGAAACAACTCTAGATAGTATTGTGAATATAGAAACCATTTTTCAATTTCTATGATTCTATCCCAAATCTCTGTAACAAGCTATTGAAGTTTGGTTAAGGTGCAAATTTATGTAATGAAGCTAACCTCTTAGTATGGCATAAGAATCCTTACTGGACTGAACTGATTCTGTCGTTTAACTTCTATTTTTGAATATTTCACGAAGCTCACAATTTTTTATCCCAAATGCCAAAATCTTGAAAAGGCATATGTGACTAGCCACTATAATTTTTTAAATGAGGTTGCTGAACCAATTTTATTTAGATTCTTTCTTGGAAGTATGTTAATTAAGATTCCAGCCATTCCTGTTGATTCTTTGGCATGAATAATGCGACATCTTATAGAGATTTATGTATGGTCATTTCTTTGGATTCACAGGCAATTGCTTTCATCTCATGCATTCGTGATTATTGGCCTGTTCTTATACTCACTCCATCGTCCTTGCGATTACATTGGGCTTCAGTAAGCTTCTCTTCACTCATTTTTAATACTGACAGCTATGGCAAATTTCTCGTGTCCTGCTGGCTGAGGATATTTTTTTGTGGGATGATTTTTACCTGTCAGAAATAATTTTACATTTTGTCAACCTCTACAGATGCTACAACAATGGTTGCAAGTTGCTTCAACTGATATACTGGTGCGCTTTTTGTACATATCTGTGACATCTCGACGGTATCACCAATAATGAGAGTAGATTGAATTTCCCCCCATTTTTATAGGTCTGCATTGCAATAACATTATATTACCCACATACCAGGGATACCCCTTTCCATGTTTACATGTACATATAGAGAGAGCGTTATTGTGCAGATTACTGTTCATGAGCTGCACTTCTGATTGACTGACTCTACGAGATCATTAGATCAAGGAGGTATCAGACAGTAAGTGACGAGTGGCAAAAGATGGGGATAGGACTGGTTGGAAATATGGATCTATATGATGAATGAATAAGACCTACTTATCAAGCCTATTCAAGATTTTGAGTTCCATGTTAGCACAGCTGAAACTTTGCCAGGTCAAATGGATGGGTCCCACATATTGAAATGGGCACAAATTGGTAGACCCGCATCATCAAAGTTGATCTTTTATCCTTAATCAGTCCCGGTCATTTGACTGCGATTACAAATTAGAAATTACAACCTTAAGCATAAAAAGAAGGTGAGATTAAACTGAAATAGTAGAGTGGATCCACATGTTTAAGTGGGCCAAAACTTGTGAGCGCTAATTTTTCATTTCTGTTAATCCCCTTTGGTTAAATCCACATCCATGAAGTCTAGTAATGGTAGCAAAGACTAGAAAAGTTTTTCTGTTAAAGTTAACAAGCTATTGACCTGATAACAATTATAACCTATGGCCCTATAGGATCATATGGAGGTGGGCCACAATGCTATGAAAGAAGATTGACTAGTACCAAATTTGGGTAGGTCACTTTGATTTAAGCTCATGAAGTTTTATATGCTAAAAACTTAAACGTAGGTTGATTGTACCAAAGAAAAAGTAGGTTGAAAATCACATGCTTTGATCAGTGGGTCCCATACATCAAATGGACAATTTGGGGCCACTTTCAAAGATGTCGGTTTTACAAATATTGGATGCGCCAAAGGGAAATCAAAAGAACAATGAAATGGGGATCAAAATTCTCGGCCATATGGACATGTAGGCCCCCTTCATGAAATTGTTTTAATCTCAACCTTAAACCAATGGCTGAGATTGCATTTTTTAATTTGAGCTCATAGTGTAGTCAAGTAGGCATGGGATGAATTGGGATTTAAAGGTTATATCTATTTGACCTTGTCAAATGTCAGCCATTGAAATGGGGTTGATATTTGACCTGTTTTTATGAGTGGGTACCACTAGTCAAAATGGACCCAAGCTTCACATGAGCAAGACCTGCACGTATTCCCACCTATGCCTTGGTTCCACACTACACACCCTCCTAGATCCTATGGATACACAATTAGTTACCCTGTCCGCAAGTGCGGACAAAGTTTATTGCTCAAGCACAAGTCGCTATTGGGTTGACATGTGAAAAAGGAGGCTTCCGCTTGCCCCCTGAATTAAAGGAATCACATGGCTCATGTTTTGCAAGCACAGAGCATTAGTTTGTGCAGGCTAATGCTATATGGGAAACGTTTAAATGAGATCGCTCTCATATAGCTTATATGAGGCCAGTTCATGTCGTAGTTGTTGGATCTTGATCTGACAACTACAAGAGTGAGTTATAGTTCACACTCACCTACCCACTGATTTGATACCCACCATCGGATTGGAATCCAACGACCCAAAAGATTAGCCTTATGCTCCTTATACGAGAACGATCTCATATAAACCGATCTCTCTCTCTCTCTCTCTCTCTCTCTCTCTATATATATATATATATATATATATATATATATATATATATATATATAGAGGACAGTTTACATGAGATTGCTCTCATATAAGGAGCATGAGGCCAATCTTTTAGGCCATTAAATTCTGATCCGATGGTGAATATCAAATCAGAGGGTAGGTGACTGTGTCACATCAAATGTTAGGTGAGTTTCATGTAGTTATTTGTAGCCGTCAGATCAAGATCCAACGGCTACGAATAGAATTGGCCTCATATAAGCCAAATGAGAGCGATCTCATTTAAACTTTTCCCTATATATATATATATATGTATATATATATCTTGAGTGGAAGCACAAGAGCTTGCTTCTTGTCTCCAACTGCCTTGGGGGGACAACCGTTGTAGGTCTCCCTGCTGAAGACAACAGCAACAAGATCTCAAATGAAGCCTCCGATAGGGCAATGAATTACATTGCTATTGAAGCCTACTCCTCACACATTTAAATCGTTTCTACCAGTTTTACCTCTAATGGCTATGGTATCTTGCCTGCTGGCAAACAGATTTGTGTGTGTGTGCGCGCGCTCGTGCTTGCCTGCTGGAAGTGGTTGCAATGGGCTGCTGTGCCTGTGTGTGTATGTGTAAGGGCATGCATGTGTGTGTGTATACGTGTATGTGCGTGCATCCATGTGTGCTGTGTATACAACTATACATGTATATTCTCTATTTGCATGTTCTAAGTTATGAGGTGCAGAAAAAATTGTTATACCTTGTGACTAAGCTCTTTACAGTACTGATGTTTTCAGGTTGTTTTGTCCCAATGGAGTGGTTCAAACAGGCAAGGGTTTACCATAGTATCTTCAAATTGCAAGGACAAAATTCACCTTGATGCTTTGTTCAACATTATCTCTTACGACACCGTAGCTAAACTACAAAATACTCTTATGGCTTCAGATTTCAAGGTAATTCTTCAGTAGAGATTGCTCCTTAAATAATCTTACTCTCATGTTCTGTGCTGTTTGTGTTTTTATTCTTTCTATTCTACATGTGGGAATATATTTATTGAGAGATTTCTGTTCTGCAAATGCTGTAAAATTGTATTTGGTCAGATTGTGATAGCAGATGAGTCACATTTCCTCAAAAATGCTCAAGCAAAGAGGACAAATGCTTCACTTCCTGTTTTAAAGGTTCTTGCATTTCTTTTGTAATTTGTCATACATGCACAGGCAATTCTCAGTCATTCGTCCTCTATGAAATTTGGTTATAGCTATCAAAATAGTTGACTATGGGCAAAATTGTAGAAAGCACGATATGTGATTTTGTTGACTGGGACTCCTGCATTATCTCGGCCCATCGAACTATTTAAACAGGTATTATGGTTAATCATATGTGAAGCTTTTTTTACTGAAATTTCATACTAACTTGTTCAATAATCCAGCTGGAAGCACTCTATCCTGAGGTTTATAGAAATGTGCATCAGTATGGAAATCGATATTGCCGGGGTGTAAGTTTCAAATGTGAATGTGTTGTTTTTTATATTCTCTCTGTGATGTTACTGATACCATCAAATGCTTTTCCATCTATTACCTCTTGAATTTGATGTTTCTTTGCAGGGTGTTTTTGGCCTATATCAAGGAGCAAGCAATCATGAGGAACTTCACAATTTAATGAAAGCCACTATAATGATTCGCAGGCTTAAGAAAGATGTCCTTGCAGAACTTCCACTGAAGCGTAGGCAGCAAGTATGTTTTGGTACCTCTGAGGGAGGAAAAGAAGTTTTTTTTTTCTGTGTTCCTAGCACTTTCTCTACCTTCACGTAAAAATTGCAACAGAAATTAATATAGATATTTGGTTTATAAACGGGACTGGATGAACAAGCTAAGAGGCTGGGTAAAGGTTCCCTCACCTCTCTGTTTTCAGCCAGATCGACACTGCTTATATGTATGTGTTCAAAAGTCCATTTACGTTAGACTGGACAAGGTGTTAAGTTGTATTATGATTGGTTAAACAGTTTTTGAAAGTCAGCTATAAGAAGGTAGTAAAACTTTTAGAAGAAATACTAGAAATAGTATTAAATCTAATTCTAATAAAGGTAAAAAATAAATTTTCTTACAAGACTCACAAACTCAACAAGCAACCTACAGTCACATTTCTATGTTTCACCCTGGGTGCACATGTAAGTGGACACTCGGACTGTGGAATGCAGAGGCAAATGGGAGGATTATCACTAGCCTTATCATTAATGAAAATAAGTTTGAAATTGAAGTTGTGTATATAAAAAAAAAGTTTTTTACTTGAGAAAGAACATGGAAGCCAAATCATGAGAAAATGAGATCTGATTTTTTTTTTCTGGGTAAAAATGTGAGATCTGATTCATATATCATTTCATTTGTTGTTTCCTTTTGGGTCTTCTTGTAGGTCTTCCTAGACTTAGAGGAAAAAGATATGAAACACATTCGTGCCTTGTTTTGTGAGGTAAATTGAATTATATGGTCAAAGCTCTTCTTTTGATGTGCAATGATATGTGGACCGAATACTTTTACTCATGTAGTTTTCTGTTTTTTTTCCAAGGGGGCGGTATAGTTTATAAAAACATTGCTTTTGGTTATTGCTGTTGATTTAATGGGTCT
Organism: Houttuynia cordata; assembly: GCA_039654745.1. Taxonomy (NCBI): domain Eukaryota; kingdom Viridiplantae; phylum Streptophyta; class Magnoliopsida; order Piperales; family Saururaceae; genus Houttuynia; species Houttuynia cordata. Next base: position 148,979 of record JBCJFD010000025.1, read on the forward strand.
TAGGGCCCGTTTTGTTGGCCCAAAGAAGTCATATGAGCTTCTTGCAATGGCAGTTGATGTAAATTCTGAAAACTGACAATGGTACTTTTAAAGCCATGAAAACAGAAACAGAGCCATCATGATTTAAAACAGCCCCTGTCAGTTTTTGAAAATTACACCACATGCCATCGTTACTTAAATTCCAAACCAAACACCAATTCTACTTCATTTTGAAAATCCAACTTCACTACTTCTAAAAGTCATAACCAAACGGACCCTTAGTCAGACTTTGTTTGTCCTAGTATTAACACACGTCTATAAATATATACTTATGGACATACATATATTTATATCGATATATACATATACATATACATATACATCTATACATCTATACATCTACATACATACATATACATATACATATATATATATATATATATAAATATATATACATATACATATACATATATGTATTTATTACATCAATATATATGCACACATATGTATTTATCATTGTATATACATGCACACACACACACACACACACATATATATGTATATGTGTGTGTGTGTGAAATGTGTCTAGAGAGAGAGAGCAGACTAAGTGGCCAGAAATTTTGAACCCATTTGGACGTGTGCCCCCTGCATGGATCATTTATTTGTTACCTATATATTGGCTGAGATCGCGTTTTCTTTTTGTTGGGACTTTAGGGGTTTACCAATTTTGGGGTCATTCCACTACATGGGACCCATCCATTTGACCTCATTAAATTTCGGTCATTGTGATGGGCTTAAAATTTTGATCACACATTAAAATGGGCCCACACTTAAAATGTGTAATACCTCGTGTTTTTTCACCCATCCCCTCTGATCCCACAGCTTCTTTGATCTTTTCCTGAAATATAGTGTAAACTTCTTTCACACCCACCTGTGCACACACATACATACAGAGTCTGACAAATCTGGTCTGCCCATTGTCTTGTTTGCAGACGATTCTGGTGTCCTTCATGGAAAATATCCCAATCCGTTCACTATAGTCCTTATAACTTATTGCAATTATATCTTTCTGCACAGTTAAGGCTAGTTAAAAGCAAGATCAAAGCTTGTAAATCACAGGAAGATGCTGGCACTCTCAAGTACTCGGAAAAGAATCTTATTAACAGGGTATGAATTCTTTACATCACTTGTGCATTTGTATGCTGAGAGGACCAATTGATTACTGTATCTTTATGTGCATATTACAATTGAAAGATTCATTGTAAAATGTGACTTGAACTTTCAGATCTATAACGATTCAGCTGAAGCAAAGGTGCCAGCTGTTTTAGATTACTTAAGCAATGTTATTGAGGTAATTAATTGTATGTTGCTGTTCACTTTTCGTATGGAGACTTTACTTTTTGTATCAAGACTCACTAAGAAAGCATTTCCGCTGCATACTAGTTTGTTTCAAGATCTAATAGGGTCTGAATATGTTGTTGTGATTATTTAATTTCTTGTTGCTTGCTATGTTTATATTAACTAATCTTGATACTGCTGTATGGATGTCCAAATTGTCTCTAAGATACGATAACTGAATTTGATATCTCAATACAAATGATAGGGAAATTCTAAATGGACGTATGAGTTTCTTTGGGGACGATAAAGATTTGGCCTTCCCCCAAAGGTTTCCCATTATTCTCTTTATTTCTGTGGCTGTCATTTGAAAAAAATTAGGAAATTATGTCTTACATGACTGACATTAGAAATCATGCATCATCTGGGACTGGTTTAGACTTTTCTGCCAAATTTTCATAATTAGCAATGTCCTTTTTCGCAAATAGTAAAGGTGTTTAAACTCTTCGCCAGCTATTATGTAAAATCTCCCCAAATTTTTGTAATTAGCAATATCTCCTTTAAACTCTACTCCAACTCTCATGTAAAGTCTCATCATGCTAATACAAGTTTCTCCCACATTATGTGGGTGCTTTCTATCAGTATTATTATGTAAACCTAATTGATAACACCGCCTTAATATTATACTCCCTTTGGGCACTTTCAATAGATACAGTTGGTTTTTCATAATCATAATCATAATCAAGTAGCGCCTTTTCCCAACTATTTGGGGTCAGCGACATGGATCTTACTCCTTCATTCAAGCCTGTTTTGGGCTACCTCTTTTGTAAGAGATAGTAAAGTCAAATCCTTTTTTATTACCTCCATCCAAGTTCTCTTAGGTCTCCCTCTCCCTCTTTTAGCATCGTTTACATGCATCACTTCTAATCTTCTCACCGGGGCATCTATTTGTCTTCTTTGCATATGCCCAAACCAACGCAACCTACATTCCCTTAGCTTCTCCCCTAAAGTAGCTACCCCTAAACTCTCACAAATATATTCATTTATAATCCTATCTCTCCTAGTTATCCCACTCATCCACCATAACATTCTCATTTCGGCTACATTCAACTTATCAATATAACTTCTCTTTGGTGCCCAGCACTCCGCTCCATAGAGTATTGCAGGCGTAATAGTTGTCCTATAGAACTTGCCTTTAAGCCTTTTTGGAACACGCCTATCACACAATACTCCCGAGGCTGCCCTCTACTTTACCCACCCCGCATTTATCCTATGCACCACATCACTATCAATATCCCCTTCTTTATGGATAATGGATCCTAAGTAACAGAATTGATCACACCTTGACACTTCTTGCCCATCTATTTCAACTAAGGCTCTACTTGTAGTTCTACCTTCCTTAAAATTAAATTCCATGCACTCTTTCTTAGCCCTACTTATTTTATAACCTTTTAATTCTAGAGCATCCCTCCACAATTCTAGTTTTACATTCAAACCTACTTTATTTTCATCAATTAAAACTACATCATCTACAAAAAGCATACACCAAGGCACAATATCTTGTAAATGTCTAATAAGTTCATCCATAACTAAAGCGAAAAGATAATGACTTAAGGCTGATCCTTGATGAAGATCTACCGTAACTGGTTTCCCCTCCAACAGTTGGTTTTTCAAATGCTTTAACTTTAGTTTATTTCAAAAACCAACTGTATCTATTAAAAGTGCCCTGAGGGAATAGTATTTGTCTATTATGTTGAACACCTTTGCTTGCTTATAAATGCAAAGAAAGAAAAAACTATAATGTGCTGCGCAAGTGTGCGGATAGTGTAGTGGCATTGGAATATTTTTAGAAAGTGCAGGCTGCCTGTTGAAAATCCTACATGGAGCAAAGCCAAACTTGAGTTCAATATAGATAGTGATTCAAGAAGGATTTTTGAACTGAATATGTTTGTGCTTGGAGTTCTGGGTGGTGGGAATGTAGGAAAACGTACTTCTATCACTAAATATTTATCGCATATTTGTTTACTTGAAAGAGAGTCTCTTTAAAATGTAGAATCTCTATAGTATTTTGATTATGATGATTAAAATCGATATTATTGCAACTGTAGCATTGGTATTATTATTGTTGTAATTTTTTTTAGTAGTTGTAGTTGGAGCAGGGGAGAAAACATCGAAATTGATGTGATAAATAGGATAAATTTGGGATAGAAAAATTGGAGAGTTTCTTTGGTGTGAATGTCCTAGCTGTCTTGAAGGAAAATTCTCTAGGGACAATGTTAAGATCTAGAATACTCTATTGAGTAGACTGTTGGCCTAAAGAAAGGTTAATGTGGAAGAACTAGGAGAGATCAGATTAGAAACAAATATATTAGAGAAAACTTAGTGGTAGCACCTTTAGGAGAAAAGCGCAGGGAGATTTGGTTTGTAAACATTAGCGTACACAAAGACGAATAGGGAACACAGTGATAAAAAGGCTGGAAGGGTTTAAGTTTAAGAGAACAAGAAAGTGAGATTGATCGTGTACATCCAAATAAAATTTAGAAGCCGATATAGGAGATGTATATCAATAATAGCTGGAGTGACATGGAGGTTGGGAAGCTGCCTGGTCACTAGAAGATTGAGCATATATGGAATCCAAGTGGGCGCAGTATTCCATATCGTCATCTGTTAGGTACTTAAAAACACATTCACATGGCTCTCATACTCATGCCTAAGCAGATGATGTAAGATCCCATATGGTGGGTAGGTTGTACTTGTAGTAATAGTGGTAACAGTTTCTATTGACATGAATCATAGTAATTGTACTTAGATGCCTCCTTTTAGGGTGAAAGGACAGAGTAGAGTCAAATGTATGGAATGCAATAGACGCCTACTTTTAGAGTGAAAGGACATAGGAGGAACTAAACTGGGTTCAGAGATGGAGCCAAGGAATAATGGGTGAGAAAAAAATCATTGGTCAAGTTAGACAGAGGTCCATATCGGTATCTAAGATTTATCTGAGATTTTTTAGATATATCTGAGATACTGGGAAAAAACACATCTTTCCCCCTACCTTGGATCGGTCAGGTAGCAGATACAGATATATCTTAGATATACCTGAGAAGTATCTTAGATATTGCAAACCATGACTGTTACCAACTTAGTCCATCACCGTGAGAAAAAACGATGAATGATTCTTATATCAAGTCAAGCTAGGGCAAGTTACTTTAAAACCCTGATGGACAGGGTCACTCTTGATTAGTGGGGAGCCTATGGCCTGGCAAAGTTACTATATGATCCCAACTACCTTAAGTGATCATGGAAAAAGTCTACAAGAAAAAAAAACGCCTTGGTGAGGGGTGCCTTAAGCATGAAGCTTGCCTCATGAGGTTCACACCCCATGGGCTCTACGCATTTGAGGTGTATTATGAACACTTTGCTATGAGGCATGCCTAGAAACTTTTTGAAACTATGTTTGTACATACCAAATTTCCATTGGAAACCCTTGTCTCTTTCCTATGAATTAAATGTTTAGCTTTTCAATTATCCTCATAGATGATAGCTTCTGCTGTTCACAAATTTTTTTGTTTCAAAGGCTTAGACACTAGAGACCATGGAGCTTGTATGGCGTTTCATCAACCTTTCTCATTAACATTGTCCTGTACATATAATATTTAAGTAAAGCTATGTGGACTTGATAGGAATGCATGCAGCAAGCTCGCAGCATTTTGTGGGATCAGGCATAAGTTTTACATGGGAGCCCTCTGCATGCGTTCCAGTCTGCGAGCGCATGTAGCACTTTCTCATTTGTCTATGCTTGGGGCAGTTAACATTGTTCTACTTTTTCTGTAACTATATCAGGCAGGCTGCAAGTTTTTGGTATTTGCCCATCATCAGCCAATGCTCAGCTCAATACATGAATTTCTCCACGTATGGCTCCTTCATTTCTTGATTTGTGTTTTCAAACATACATACTCTGATTCTGTTACTCTATCAGAAGAAGAAAGTAGGATGTATTCGTATAGATGGGACGACCCAACAGTCATCAAGACAAGCTTTAGTTATGGAGTTTCAGGAGAAAGAAGAGATCAAGGCAGCTGTGGTATCTACTGCAATTCTGCTCGTCTTTCTTTACTAATCTGTAAAATACTTACTCTGAATCTACTTATTAACTCAATGCATGTGTATCTACAGCTTTCTATCAAGGCTGCAGGTGTTGGACTAACTTTGACAGCAGCCAGTACAGTCATTTTTGCAGAGCTGTCGTGGACCCCAGGTGATATAATCCAGGCAGAAGATAGGGCTCATCGCATTGGCCAGGTATCCCACTAGATTTTATTTGCTGCAGCCTTCTTGAAATCTTGTGAGATGCAGCAGTTTGATTGTTGGTGTTGCATTGGATATATAAGCTGTTGCATTGGGTATGTAGGCATGTGATTAACATAAGCCCCAGATTGGATGTACGGTTACCTGTTTGTAGAATCAATTCGAGCTGGGTGGAATTTTCAGTTTCAATTTATATGTCGTTCTACACGAATTTTATGCATCGAGAGTGAAGCAGTTCATGTGAGTAGGCACTTTTAGCAACGATGCCGAGTTCTAACAATTGATTTTACTATTTATTGTAGTCACATGATTAAAAGGTTACCATCATTATGAGGTAGGTGTGTTTAATAAAGGGGCGAGTTTGGAGTGCCACGGCATGATGTATCAAACTTTTCTACTCCTTTATCTCTCACCTCTAGTCGGTTTTTATTGTATTCTGCTGACAATTAGCCAATACTTCCGTCTCTATACATCCCATCTTCTTTCTGTATGCTATAGTTTTAACAAATGCCTGATCGTTTATGTCAATAGATCACCTTCATATTAGTTATCATCCTGCCTCTACACTTTCTAGAGTCTAGTAGACAGTGTTTACTATTTAAAGTGATAATATGCGCAATGCACGTATACTTTATCTGGCTACAGTTTTTTCAGAATTCACCGACTATAAAATGGCACTATTTAATGGTTACGTGCATACACTTGTGCAGGCGTCATCAGTGAATGTATATTACTTGCTTGCAAATGACACGGTTGATGACATAATCTGGTATGGCTCGATTCTACTTGCGATGGGCTTAATTTTATGCAAGCAAGTTTATAGTGTAATCCAGAACTCACGTTGATGCCAAAGGCTCATGGTGCAGTGAAAGTGTCTTGTTTGTTGTCAGCTATATATTTACCGTGTAACTGATTTCAGTTGGTACATTATAAATTTTGTTTGTTGTCAGGGACGTTGTTCAGAGCAAGCTAGAGAATTTGGGCCAGGTTATTTTCTTCCCTTAACTTTTTTTTGCCATTTTCGTTCGGAAATATATAATTACAAAAGAGAAAAATATGCTTTCTCTAACTGCCTTTTTGAACGAGTTTGCATCTGAGTCATATATGTGCTTTGCTGTGTGTACATAAATGTTATTTTCTTCATTTACATCTCTTCTTTTTGCCATTCTTTTCCTGAAAAAAGTTTAATTAGAAAAGCAAATAAAATGGTTTATCTGGAACTGCCTTTTCTAACAAGGATGCATCTGGATTATATGCATGCCTTTTTTTAGGAGTATATTTATGCTTTGTGCATACACATTGTTTAAGTGACAACATTTCTCAAAACCCAGATGCTTGACGGCCATGAAAATTTGTTGGAAGTCTCTATCAGCGGAACAAATCAGAGCCCCACAAAGTGTGGAACCCTCGACTCTTTCTTGAAACGCTGTCACACAACAATTGATGACAGTTCAACCAGCGGGCATCCGAAATCGAAAACTCAAAGGTTATGAGAAACGTAAGTGAAACATGTATATACATTTTGTAAAATTGTGTATTTTAAATTGCTTGAACTTCTTCCCCTCCCTCCCTCCCCCCAAAAAACACACTAAAAAAAAACTCCTAAAAGTTTGTTAGGACGTGATATAAATGGACCAGTTCTTTAGGCCTTCCGTCCTATATCATCACCTAGATAAGATTTCGGGGTTAGGAGGAGTTGAGTTCACTCTTTACCCCCAGCTATTTTTCTCCCGCATGGTGATACCCTTTCTTAGGCGATGCTAAGGTGCTTTGTTAAAAGAGTGATGATGGGCCCGGAAAGGAATGATTTATATTTTTTATAATCGGCTTATACTAAAGATGGTTAGGAATTGCATGGAACAGAATATGATCTTGGAATTCCTCGTTATTACAGAGGACTAAACCAGCCGGCTTTCAGGTGGATGGGGAATGTTATTATTTGTCATTCTTGCTGCCCTTTACAATATAAAATTGGAAAGGAAAATACGGGAAATTGAAATTGTAGGTCGCACAATTCAATTATCTTAGAGCAGCCTGTCTTCATCTTTTGAAGAAATATACAGTCAAATTGTAATTTGTTTTCAGCCTAGATCAAATGACAATCCACAAGCTTTTACATTGATCACGTAAATGGGACGTGTTCCTTAGGCATGTAGTGTTTCTATCAAAAACCATTTTACTTGCCTTCTTTATGCAAATTTTTCAAGCTGCTACGTGTACAAGTAGACTTGAATGCATGCAACATGCTCGTGTCTCCGGTCACATGTGGCTGTGAGTATGTTGGATTGTGTTCCTTATGTTTGGGAGCCAGGACTATTATATTCACAAATTAATCCTTACAAGATATAGAGAATCATTTTTTTTAATTGTAGGATGCCCTTCCCTTTACAAAGCCTTCGATTAATTGGCTAAGATGGAGGAGCTTTAAAAGTAGGATTACAAAAAAAAAAAAACTTAATGTCAAACAATGGCTACAAAAGTTACATCAAGTACAAGCACAAAGAAAGAAAAACTTAAATTTTTTTACAAATGTCCCATGTAGGGATTCTTCCTTGCATGCTTCTTCTTCATTTCAAGTTGTAAATTATCCTTTGTTTTTCTTTCTTTCACTCAACTTCAAGCCTTAATTTAAAGGATTTGAAAGTTGAGTGTTAATGAAGAACTTGCTTTAGTGGAGAAATTGTTCCTTGAAATTTTTTTTTCTCTTTGGAATTCGCTTTAAAGATGCTTGGTGCGTCTGGTTACCGAAAAACTGAAAAAATCAGGTTGAAAGGTGCTGATTGAGGTGAAAATTATTTGTTTAGTGAAAGAGCTAACAAGAGTTGTTGACGGCGAAAGGTGAAAATTTTCACCTATCAGTCAGTGCGTTTGGAAACTAAAATGGGCAATTTTCACTCCTAGCGGTGAAAATTGAAAAAAAAATAAGCAAATCACCCCTGAAAGAAGTGAAAATGATGATTCTCATTCCAATGAGCATTAACTTGAAAATTTTCTCCTCATCACCTCACACTGCCCTCTTGTTGCCACCACCGTCACAGACACCACCACCGCCCACGGCCGTCGGCGCCGCCGCCTATCACCAACCATTGCCGGGACAACCCACCACCACCGCCGTCCAAAACAGAAATTTTTCACCGGCTCTGCCAAACACAAATCACACCTAATTTTTTTTTTTTAGGTTCCCAAACGTAAATCATTAATCAAGAGTATGGTTGATGGTGAAAGGCTGAAAATATGATTAATTTTAGGTTCCCAAACAGGTTTTCCACAATCAGAAAAATCACCTGCAAATCACCTTGAAAATTTTCAGGCTGACATTTTTTTTTTCACTTTTCCCTATCGGTATCCAAACGCACCCTTGGTCTCTTTCATTTTGTTTTTTCAAAACTCTTTTTAGAATTTTGTGTGTGTAATGGCCAAAGAAACCCCTTTCCTGTGGAAATGAAGAGGTATATATAAGGATGTGAGTAGGTAGTGGGATGGGGTAGTGGGTAGGTATTTTGATTGGGAAATGAGTAGTTATTGACAATCTGGATAGTTTTTTACAATTCCAGAAGGTGGAGTGGGTGGTTATTAGTAGTTTGGGGAGTTTTATGCAATTCTAGAAAGTGGGGTAGGTAGTTGGCAGTTCGGGAAGCTTTTTGCAATTTTCAAATATAGGAGGGTTATTCTTTTTGGAAAGTGGGGGATACTTATAATTTTCTTAAAGTGGCCCCCTTTTTCCCACTCTCTCCCTCTCTTCTCCCATTGCCACATCATATTTAACTTTTTTCTTTATTTACTTTTTTTTTTTATAAATGATATTAATGAAGTGGAAATTGTTTTATGGGTCATGTTAGTTTTGAGCCTTGACCAAGACCAAACCTAGATTTTTTTTGCACAAGGCCCAACGAGCATGTTCAAGTTATAACATCCCTGCAGAGTGGGAAACAAATCGAAAACCTAGTGGATGTTGAGGTGAGAGAAGATAAAGATCAAGGAAAAATAAACAATACAGAGGATGATGAAACCTTAGAGGCCCCACCTACTCTGAGTCAGCCAAAACAGAAGGACAATGTTTCTCCTTTAGAGTCTTCTTCAGGAACCAAGTCTAAGGCTAATCATGAGGTACCTTATGTACTCCGTGCTCCATTCCCTCAATGCTTAGACATGCCTTCCCCTTTTTAACAAGAACAAAGCTAGGATGGATGAGGTGCTAGAAACCTTCAAACAAGTTAAAATTAATCTTCCACTCCTAGAAGCCATTCAACAAGTACTCGCCTATGCCAAATTTCTCAAAGACTTGTGCACATAAAAGCGGAAGTCTAAGACTCATATTTCTAAAAAGGTCTTTCTTACTGAGCAGGTCAGTTCCATTCTAAAACACGACACACCACTAAAATTTAAAGACCCTGGCACATTTATCATTTCATGTGTCATTGGTGACTATATCATTCATATGGCTCTTTTAGATTTGGGTGCTAGTGTCAACCTATTACCCTACTCAGTATATGAGAAATTAGGTTTGGGGGACTTGCAACCAACATTGGCTACTCTGCAGTTGGTCGATAGATTTGTTAGAAAACCCCGAGGTCTTCTTAAAGATGTTTTAGTTGGGGTAGAGAAATTTTTCTTTCTAGTTGATTTCTTGGTTTTGGACATGGAACCTGTGTCTAATGCTTCTCATACTATTCCAGTCATTTTAGGCCGCCCTTTCTTAGCAACAACCAATGCATGTATTCAATGTTGATCTGGAATGATGGAGATGTCTTTTGGAAACATGAAGATCATACTCAATGTGTTCCAAGCTTCCAACCAAGGAGCCACTGAAAGTGAGCAAGAATGTTCTCTTGTTGATGAAATTGATGATCTTATGGAAGAGACACTTTTGAATGAGCTCATGCCTGATGCTCAAGATCCTACTCTACTCTATTTAGGGATATATGATTCTGACTTAGAGCCACACATTGAAGAAACCCATGCTATGTCAGCCTCTCCTCCCTATCATGACTCTTTTCCTTATAGAAATAGAGTAGAGCCTTTACCGATATCTCTCAGTCCATCACTCCAACCTTCCATTGAGTCTCCTCCTCAACTTGAGTTGAAGCCACTTTTAAGTTCCCTCAAGTACGCTTTTCTAGGCCCTAATGATACTCTCCTCATCATCATTTCATCTAGCTTGTCTAGCAGCCAGGAGAGTCAACTGCTTAGGATTCTAGTTGAGCATAGGAGAGCCATAGGGTGGACTTGCTGATTTAAGAGGCATTGATCCTTCAGTTTGTATGCATCGAATTCATTTGGAGGATGATGCTAAACCTTCCAGAGAGAATCAGCGAAGATTGAATCCCAATATGAGGGATGTAGTCAAGAAAGAGATAGTGAAACTACTGGATGCATGTATCATATACCCCATTTCTGATAGTGAGTGGGTTAGCCCGATACAAGTTGTTCCTAAAAAGTCTGGCATCACAGTGAAGAAAAATTTTGATGGAGAGTTAGTCCCAATTCGTGAAACCACTGGGTGGAGAGTGTGTATTGATTATAGAAAATTGAACACAAAAACGAGAAAAGACCACTTTCCAATACCTTTCATTCAGGAGATCTTAGAGAAATTAATAGGTCAACAATTCTATTGTTTTCTTGATGGTTAGTTTGGATATAATCAAGTCCCAGTGTTTTCGGCAGATCAAGAGAAGACTACTTTTACTTGTCCCTTCGGTACCTTTACTTACCGAAGAAGGCCTTTTGGGCTATGTAATGCACCTGCCACCTTTCAACGATGCATGCTAGCCATCTTCTCTGATATGGTAGACGGATTTCTCGAAGTGTTCATGGACGATTTCTCTATATTTGGTCCATCATTTGATGAATGTCTACAAAATCTGTCGTTGGTGCTCAAGCGATGTGAAGAGAAGAATCTTGTCTTGAGTTAGGAAAAGAATCATTTCATGGTTCAAGAGGGAATTGTTTTGGGACATGTAGTCTCAAAGAGGGGAATTGAAGTCGATAAAGCCAAGGTCGATCTCATCACTAACCTGCCACCACCATCTTCGGTGAAATAAGTTAGATCGTTCCTTGGCCATGCAGGCTTTTATAGGCAGTTAAAGACTTTAGTAAGATTGATCGCCCCTTGAGCCATCTACTAGCCCAAGATGTGCCTTTTGTGTTTGATGATGCATGTAGGCAAGCTTTTGACACTCTTCGTACATCATTATCTACTACACCTATCATTCAGCCCCCGTACTACTCTCTTCGCTTTGAAATAATGTGTGATGCTTTAGACTATGCCATTGGTGCTGTCCTAGGCCAAAGAGTGAATAAGGTTCCCCATGTCATATACTATGATAGTAAGACCCTCTCTTATGCTCAATTGAATTACACCACTACGGAGAAAGAACTTCTAGCGGTAGTTTATGCCTTGGATAAATTTAGATCCTACCTTTTAGGTTCTAAGATCGTCATTTTATCTGATCATGCTGCATTAAAACATCTCTTGTCCAAGAAAGACACCAAGCCTCGATTGATTAGATGGATTTTGCTCTTACAAGAATTTAATTATGAAATCCGAGATAAAAAAGATGTTGAAAATGTAGTGGCCGATCATCTGTCTAGAATCCTTGTTGAAACATCTCACTATGAGGAGCCGCTACATGATTCTTTTCCTGATGAACAATTGTTTTCCATTTCCTATATTAAAATCCCTTGGTTTGCCAACATTGTGAATTACCTTGCTATAGGTCAGATTCCATCCCATTGGAACAAACACGATAAAGATCTATTCTTTTCTAAGGTTAAATCTTACTTTTGGGATGATCCGTACCTATTTAAAATATGCTCGGACCAGGTGATTAGACGGTGTGTGCCTGAGAATGAGATTCATAGCATTCTACATTCTTGTCATTCTCAAGCATGCGGGGAACATTTTGGGGGAAAGAAAACTGCTGCCAAGATTCTGCAAAGTGGATTTTATTGGCCAACCTTATTTAAGGATGCTCATGAGTTTTGCAAATCTTGTGATAGATATCAACGGTTAGGATCTATCTCTCGACGAGATATGAAGCCTCTCCAACCCATTCTTGTGGTAGAATTGTTTAATGTTTAGGGAATTAACTTCATGGGACCCTTTCCACAATCCTTTGGGCACATTTACATTCTGGTTGTTGTAGATTATGTTTCTAAATGGATTGAGGCCATTGCAACTAAGACAAATGATCATAAGGTTGTGGTAAAATTTTTGAAAGATAACATATTTTGTCGCTTTGGGACCCCACGAGTTATTATCAGTGATGGAGGCACTCACTTTTGTAATAGATCTTTTGAAGCTCTTCTTCGGAAGTACTCTGTTACACATAAGGTTGCCACTCCATATCATCCCCAAACAAGTGGTCAGGTGGAATTGTCTAATCGGGAGATTAAAAAGATTCTTGAGAAAACTGTTAGACCCGATAGGAAAGATTGGTCCTTACGCCTAAATAACGCTTTGTGGGCTTACAGGACTGCTTACAAAACTCCCATTAGTATGTCACCTTTATCGACTCATTTTTGAGAAAGCTTGTCACTTACCAGTGGAGTTAGAGCACTGTGGATATTGGGCAATCAAGGCTTTGAATTTTGATATGCATAAGGTAGGAGTAGCACGTAAACTGCAACTCAATGAATTGGAAGAAATGCGACTCGATGCTTATGAGAGTGCAAAACTTTATAAGGAACGGATTAAACTAATTCATGATAAATCTATTCTTCGGAAGTCCTTTCAGCCTACTGATAAAGTTTTGCTTTACAATTTCCGATTGCATCTCTTCCCTGGAAAACTGCATTCTAAATGGTATGGTCCTTTTGTTGTTACGAAGGTGTTTTCTTATGGTGCAGTTGAAATTCATAACTCAGATGACAGTACTACTTTCAAGGTCAATGGCCAGCGATTAAAACCGTACTTAGAGGGAGTTGCAACATGAGACATGACCACTGCTTATCTAGATGATCCCGTCTACCTTGAATGATTTGAAGGACCTTCTCTGGCTAAAGACGTAAAACTTAGCGCTCTTGGGAGGCAACCCAATATTTTATTTTTTTGTTGTTTTCTATTTATTTCATTTTGTAGGTTTTGTATTACCGGTTTGGGGATGCTACAGTCTAGGTTTGTGGGTGTATTTAATTTTTTCATATTTGTACTCACTCCTCATTTTTAGCTTATGTATTTCATGCTTTACATCTACCATGAGGCTCTCTATTCAAGTGACTTCTTTCCTCACTCCTTTTCTTTTACTAGTCATTGTAGTATCATTTTGGTGAATTCCCGCCAAAACTGGGAGATGAAGACCCGATCTATGTCAGATACTATAGTACGTGGCATACCATGCAACTTCGCCACTTCACGCACATAGAGTTTAGCAACAGTACGGGCGGAATACGGATGACTTAGGGCACAAAAATGGGCATATTTAGAGAGACGGTCAACCACCACCATTATCGTCGTCTTGCCCCCCCACCGCTGGTAAAGCCTCAATGAAATCCATGGAGATGTCATCCCACACCTTATCCGGAATGGGAAGGGGCTGTAGAAGGCCCGCGGGAGAAGTATACGATGCTTTGGCTCACTAGCACGTGTCACAGGCGGCCACATAAGCATGCACTGCTTTCCTCAAACCGGCCCACAAAAAGCATTGGCTGACCCATTTGAAGGTTCGAAACGTACCTTCATGCCCAGCAATCGGAGTATCATGGAAATGAGCGATAACCTGTTGCCATTGTGCACGCCGTCTCTAAGTGGTGGCCTTATTTGTTGGGCCGACGATTTCTTATTCGGACCGACCACCAACCTTTTTTGGAGCAGTGGGTTTCAACTACGTCTCAACAACGCTGGGTGAGTAAGCTACTGGGTCTACAAGAAGGGCGTTGATAATACGATGGCAGATGCTTTATCGCGCCGGCCCCAAGAAGGTGCCTGCCTCGCACTCTCCATCCCTTGTTGCCCGTTTATTCCACACTTGTGGGTGGCATATGTGGTGGATCCTCCTACCCAGGAACTGATTGGTCGTATTCAGAGCGACCCCTCTGTGGCACCCCCCTTCAACTGGCGCGACCAGTTATTATTTTGGAAAGATCGACTTTGGGTGCCGGATGTGGGAGACAAGTTTAGGTTTGGGGGTGTAGAAAAGAAGTGTTCTGTTGTTTCATTATTATTTGTTTTTATGCTTTAAAAAAATTAATTTTTAGGTTGTTTGCTAGTATTTTTATAGGTTTTGATAGTTTATCCCGTGATGATGCATATTTTAATTCTTAAGAGATTAATTTACATTGGAGGTGTGTTATCCTCTCAAATCTAGAATGTTGGACCCGAATGAGGCACGCGTGCATTTGTGCTATCATGAACCTAAAGATTGGGATGACTATGTAGATTTTGATGTTCTTTGATTAATGGCTAACACTGGATATGTGTAAAACAGAGATTTAGAATGTATTGTTACAATGTTCTACACTTTGTACTATTTATATTATCATGCTATATCATAATTGAGCAAAAATTTCCAAGATGAAAGTGTAGAATAAAACCACTTACTTGAGGGCTTCTATATTCCCGTTGATTATAAACCAAGTCCGTGTGGTTGATTTTCTTAAGCACTGTGGTTTGCATTTGAAGGGATAATAGGTTTGTTTGTTTTGCAGTGTCTTGATTTGTTCCTACATTTAGGTTAATTAGGTTAATTACACAAGTACATGTTTGTGGGTAGCATGGCTGCAAACCCTCACGAGACACAACTCGTCCTACTAGGGACACCTAGAGGTTTAACGGCTTGTTGCATATGTTCAATGCAATCGTGTTCCCTACGAAAGTGGAATTTACTTTTGTACTTTAGTTTGTTTTGTGTGATTTTGTCTTGCTTTGTTTTGCTCGAGGACTAGCAAAATGTAGGTTTGGGGGTATTTGATATCTATAAAATAAAGACATTTTTATATGCCTTTCTACCTATATGTTAGTCATAATTTTAGTGAAAGTAAAGATAATTAATGGTTATTCATATTAAGTGAGCAATTAAGAGTTTAATAAATAAATGCGTTTAATTGATTAATTTAGATGCGTTAATTGGATTTAATGGATTCACATTTTATTATGCGTCTAATTTAATATTTAACCTTATTTATACAGGTTTTAAGAGTCCAAATGCATATTGTAAAAAGTGAACGCACGTCAAAAGGGTTCTGTGCTGAGATCAAAGATTTGACGGATGCAGTTGATATGACGGGTTTTAAAGAAGAAAAAAAGAAAAAAAAAAGAAGGAAAAATGGATCGGTTCAGGTCTGTTCAGTTCTGGTTCCCAGGGATTGATTGTATTTTTAACTCTTTTTACTCGCAATTGCATGAGACTACGAATAGACTAATGGAAACGAGGTCGAACCCAAAGGACTTGGTTGATTAACCTAATTCTAATGAAAAAATTGAATTTTAATGAAATAAAGAACTAAACTTTAGCAAGAAATCAAATTAATGAAAATATCAAGGAAAAGTACCAAGGCAGCGAATCGACCACTAAACATGCAATTACTACTCTCAATTATTATCTCACACAAGTTAATATGATACGGTAACTCATGTTCTTGGTCGGACACACAAATTACCAGTGAATGCACTACACGTTCTTTGGTTGGACACGAAAAGTTTATTCACTATAAATTATGTAATTATCACATATCGTTGGGATTGGATAAGCCTTCCTCGGATTCACGATCCATCCCTCTATTGCCATTATATCTCGCTCTAACAATACTCCCATGTTGAAGCATAACTCCAAATTCCAATAGTTTTCTGGGAGTTCAATTGTAGCCTTAGTCTTTTGAGGGGTTTGGAGGATATCAACGTCAACAAGTTGGGATGAGGTTAAGCTTGTGGCCTCCTTCTCCTTCTCCTCCTCCTCCTCCTTCTTCTCCACCTCCTCCTTCGCCAAATCATCCTCCTTGGCCGCCCCGATATCCGACTGCTGCAAGGAAGAGATTACCTCATTGATGATAGAGGTCTTTTGTCGATCGGATACAGTCTCATCGGAGTCGGCTTTCGGCTCACCCGCCAAATTCCTCCTTGCCTGCTCCTTCGCCATTCTCCATATATGCTCATCTTCCCGTATCCTATGCAATTCCCTCTCGGAGATAACCCTCCTTCTCTTCCTTACCACTACACCCAGGGGGAATAGGTTCTGTCTATACGTCTGACGGTGTTTCACTTCTGCACGCTCCATATGTTGGTCGAAGTCTGGTTAGAGCTTTTTCAGAAACATCTTTGCAGAGGATCTCTTTGTAGCTCATTGAATCTTCTCTTCCTCAAGTGCGCGCTTGATGGGAGCTAAATTGACATTTTACAGAGTCGTGTCAGTAGCAGCACGATAAATTAACTAGTCGTGTAGAATGTAACACGAAAAATTAAATAGTCGTGTAGAATGTTAAATAATCATGTATAACGTGACACGAAATATTAAATAATTGTGTAGAACTTACCTTTACTCCATTTGAAGGAGTTTTTGGCTGACTTGTGCGCCAGCTCCTTTCTCCGCATATGCACCAGAGTTTTCTTCATCTGCTCCTTGTCATCGATTTTCTGCTTTGGCTCCTCCTTCTGATGAACCGATGACTTCTTCATCTTCTCCTTCTTGTCTGATTGCTTCATCTCCTTCTTCGGCTCCTCAGTCTTCTCCTCATTGGGATCCTCAAAGTACTCACCGTCTAACAACATTGATGCTATGGCGGCATATGCCTTGATAGAGTGAAGAACCTCTCGCAAAGGTCTGACACTCTTTCCCATCTTCTCATACGAAGACAGAGGAATCTCAATTAGTGACTGTATGCCCTGAAGCGAACCCTCCATTCACCTCATTCCAGTAGACTGAGCAGCCGTCCTCGAGGAAGAGGGGGAAGCTTGAATAGGAGCCCTCTTCATTTCCTGCCTCTCCATCTTCTGTCGTCGCGGAGGATGGGCCACAGAGGGAGACGAAGCAATGAGAGATGCCTCTTGTGCCATGGGGATGATTACATCGACGACTTCTTCCCATACATCGAGATTATCAAACAGTCCCTTCTAGTAATCTGTCATACGGTGCTTCTTCTGTGCACCCTTCTTGACCTCTGTAATTAGGGCCCCACTTCCTAGCCACCTTTTCACCCGTGGACTGGTAGGGCCTACGATAGCATGGAAGATTGTCGTGTGCTAAAAAAACCAAATCTGCATAGTAAGCAGATGAAAATATTAGTAAAAGGCATGGATACAAGCAAGTCGTGTACTATTATAGTCGACTATAATAGTACACGACTAGAAATTTAGTCGTCTCTCATGCAACACGATTATATACTTAGTCGTGTTTCATAGTACACGACTAATAAAGTTGTGTTGCATAAGATACGACACTTAGCGTTGTCATGTCGTGTCTTTCGAAGACACTAAAAACATAAAAATGCTAAATACCTTAGTGACATATGAGGCGCCGTTTAGTACTCTACCGCCCCGTGACCCTCCTTCAGATCTCATACCCACTTGTCTGCCTGTGTGGGTTATACCAGAAACCAACATGTTATGGATAGCCCCCGCTCAATTGTATGTGCTCAATCTTGTGAGGTCTTCAATGTAACGGTACAAACAGGGCAGCAACGTTCTAGTGCTGTGTGGAAACAACACCATGCAGAAGACGAGGCAGATGATCATCCTCGCCATGTCCTCCTCTGCCATCTTCATTTCGCCAATGCTAAGCTTCTCAATGATTTCCTCAATGTGTGGAATATCCGATCTCCTCACGGCGAAGTACTTTATGAAGAATTCACCTTGCGGTCGGCGTGGCAAGGAGGGGACGACCTCAACTGTTTTGACCTTTGCGGGCAATCCAGTGATAAGAGCAACTTCTTCCTCTGTGAAATGTAGCGACCTCCCCTTGATATTGAAGACCTTGGCCGACTTATCCCAATACCTGACCAAATGGTCCAGGAGGTTCCGAGAAACAACGACCTCCTCACCTTCAAAAATGACAGAGAAACCAGCTTCTCTGGTCAGTTGAGCACATCTTTGGTGATGCCACAGGAGGGCCGCACACTTTTTCAGTGCCCCCAGTTGACAAAACGTCTTGAGCACTGGTCGCGCATAGTATGTTCTCTTCACTGATGAGCCCATCGGAGCCTTCCTCTTCCTACCCCTCTGTCTTCGCTGTCGAGGTGCAAACAGGAATTCCTAATCTTCCTCCTCTTCCGTTGGTATTTCCTCCATAGACTCATCTCTTTTTGTATCCATCTGTAAGGAGATAGGTAGAGTGGTCAATAGAAAAGTCATGTCGGAAAAATACGAAAATATATAAGTCATGTCATCGAGTACACGACTAAATATACAGTCGTGTCGTGAGAAACACGATTGTACATTTCTTTGTAAAAATTAAAAATCCAAAAGTCAGAGCTTCTGAAACTAAAATCAGTAAGGATAAGTAACTTACCGCGGTGTAGATGTGTGTATTTCCTGTCAGGAGTCTTTCCCAGTGTACCTCACCGCAAACCGTAGAAAAAGCTCCACAAAATACTCAATCGGTCACTCCGCTGATTTCATGAACGCGCAGGGAGCCGCGGGGGAAACTCAGCAACATGAAACTCTGGAATCCCCGGAGGTATCCGCTTCAAATCATCGCCTTTGAGCACTCTCCGTCAGTCGTGTCGTCAAATCCAGCAGGGGCAGCTCGAAGTCGAGCAGGGGGACGTGAATAGGATCGTCGAAATCTGTAGGGGGCAGCTCGAAATCGCCGGTGGAGTTGCCGCTCGAACTTGCCAATGACACAAAATCGCCGGTGGAGTCGCCAGAACCCTTGTGTGTTTCGTGTCGTATACAACACGCTTCTTCGCATAGTAATGCCACGAAAAAGATAGAAGAAGGGCAGTTTCGGTACTTCAAGTCCCGATTCCAGGCCATATGGGATTTCATAGGAAAAACTAGGTAATATGAGAAAACCATATTTGGCGCCAGGTTATATGGAAAAAACTCACCTACTCATGTTGTTGAGTACAATTTCAATTGCATAAGCAGGGTATTCTCTGGGAGGATGTGTAATACCCGAAAATTTTGAGTTATTAAGGCGGGAATTCTTATGCAAGGTATGAATTTATTTCCCTAGTTGATGAGCCTTAATTCCTGTAATTTGAGAATTAATTGGTGGGAGTATCTTTTGGGGACGTGATTAATCATGATAATCCTCAAATGATCTTGTGTCACCAAGATTTCCTAGCCAAGAGGGGACGAGATGCCTTTTTGAATTGAGCATCCAAATAGAAATAAAAACTGCCATGAGCAGTTATGGAAATCAATTAGCGGATCATGTGCCTAATTAGTGGGGATCCTAACAGAATTAGAAACTGATTTGGGGGAGCACGTATTGAGCAAGTGGAAGCCTCATCCATCCTCCTTTCAGCCTTCTACTGTGATCTAAGTGGTGGTAGTGCTTGGATCGCGAAAGCAAGAGAAGTGATTCGAAGGGGACAACTCGCGTAAAAGAAAAAAAATCGGATTTTGTCTTACGAGGTAGGATGCTTTTCTTTTTACCATGAATCCATGATTTTTAGTTCAGATGTTTCATGAGAAATATGCTTCATGTGTGCTGATGGTTATGTCGATATTAAATTGACTAGTTGGCCTTGATATTGATTCATCAATGGGAATATCATCGGGTATGTGTTGAATGCATAGGTGAACCGATCCTCAGTTATGTAGTTCCTTATCATGCATGGCTATGTTTAGACCTTTTCATATGCTCGCTGGTTGAATTGAGTTCATTACACGTGCATTGTGCTGTACAATTTTATGTCCACCTAAAGTTGTCCTTTTTCCTTGGTTCCCACATTTAATCTAGTCGATGATTGTATGGTATCATACCGGATTCCAAACTGTGATTTTATGCTGAATCCAATCTCTAAAGTTTGAAACTATATTGTCATTACTTGCTGATATTTAGAAGTTCCAACCCACGAGGTCAGTCATGAGTTGTCAGATTTCATGTCTCAATAAAGTCGTTCCCTTTGAGTTATAGTAGCCGATAAAGGAATACTATATAAAACTGTTTTGTATAATATTACATACCTTATGATACTAATAGCTAAGTAACAATCTTTATGGAAAAGAGTTACTGGAGTTCGAAGATTACAGTACCTAGTTGTCTCATGAGTCAGTGTGGGGTGTGTCCCGAATTATTTGTCCTATTTGTAGGTTACCAGTTTAAACTGTATGAGTATGTACAATCAGTTTGGGAATAACAATTTAGGTAAGAAACTGATTAATTACAGAACAATTGGGGAGTTAGTAAACATCCAGGAGAGTAATATACTAAGTCTTGAATGCATTAATAAGTGTTTAATTGAGTAATAGACAGTATTGATTAAGTAAGTTTACAATTAATGCTCTCGGCCAGACTTAGTCCTGCGCCAATAGACTGTAATAAAAAAATTATAACTAAATGCAAAAAATTCATAAAATTATGCCGTTAATTGGGTTAGGAACTAGAGACTTAGGACTGATGGGCATAAAAATTTAAGATCAAAATATGTTCTGTACAAACCGTGGTGAACCTGAGAAGTGAGCTAGTGTGCAGATAACAGTATAATTACTGGAAGGTTTAAACTATACCTTATATTAAAACCTATATGATATACCTACCGTAATTGTAGTAATTACATAAAGTTCAGAGAAATGTAGCCAGTGATGTCTAGTAATTGATCCAATTCAGCAATCGAGTCATTTTAGACCGAATCATTCCTTTGTGGTGCATGGCACTACAAACCTACTATCTTTTGAAACTAAGTTTGAACCCTTAGATTTCCGGTTAGGGTTACCCTCTTAAACCCTACCATCCTGTACCTATGACTTGTAACTCTCCGTATTGTTCGAATCCATGAGGTCTTGATGGGAGCTATGCATGGTGAAGGTGTTAATGAGTCGTGTCGGACAAACCTCAGTTTCGAGTCAACCTGAGATTGAATATTGAAAATTCCTTGATTACTCCTACGTGAGTCAATCCACAGTGAGAGATTGGGAAATTCAGTGTATTCCTCTGAGAGTCTTTTTCTAAAGATTATGGTCCAGGACTCTAGATAAGAGAACCCCTTTGTTAATTCAAGATTGAATCAGTAAATTGTTTCTCCACTAAGAGTTTGATTAACACTCTTAGATTGGAACCATAGTATGCTCACGAGCCATTGCTAGATCTTGCGAGATCTCAGATTATATATGAACCTCTGTAGTTCAGCCGATGACGGCAACATGTATGCTTTAGACTGTATGACATTACGGAAGGTCTGCAGTCTCAGCCCATTGTGCCCATAAGCACCGATGGGGCCAGCATCTCTAGACGCATGGCTGGGTTCCTCTGTAGAACCTCTAGGATGTTCTGGTAATTGATGTCCATAGGGGAAGTGGACTGAACAGAGAGCAGAAATTGATATCTCCGATACTCTATATGTTTGGAGTCAGTATTCATTATTATTTCCTCCCGACTCAATGTACGTTTAGGATCTTAGTTAATGTTTATTTATTCTTGACCGTTTATGGTCTTTGATGATGATTATAATTCAGGTGAGGCAACTCCGTATTTGCTTATCTTGACATTGATAAATGTGTCTTTAATTCTTGTTACCATAATATAAGTATTCCTATTGTTATTTTTATTTTGTGGGTTTTTTTGGCTCCTACTGAGCATTTCTTCCGAAATACTCATGCATCTCTCGATGCAGGACTCAAAGTGGAAAAGAACTAGCAAGGTTCGTGCGATGGAGCCCGATGGTGGAAAGTTGTTAGAAGCAGATTTATTTCATGTTTTAATTTCGTATTTTACAGAACTAATCAGCCTGTCTGCTGAATTGCGTTTATGTTTGATGGATTATGTTAGTTGAATTATTGTAATAGCAAAGTTTTATTATTTAAGTTTTTTTTGTAAACGGGCGTTGGTTAAGTATTCTGGAATGAGAACATGGTGTAATCGAGTATTCGGTCGCGTTCCGGGTTTCAGCCTCATGATCTTAATTGAATTAGTGCTTCCGCGCTTTATTCGAGGTTTTGAAATTCGGGGCATGACAGGATGGGAACAAATGTTTTAGAAGTTTCTTCCACTTAGTCCGTTTATAGGTTTCATTATGTCATCCTTGTATTTGGTAACATAGTCTGCTTCTTCCTCTATGACTGATTAATGTTTCACCATGTGGTAGCCATTTTTTTCGGCAACACCACGCTATTGTTTGGTACTCCGGGTGTTGGCTGTAATTTTATTTTCATTGATTTATAGGTATTATCTCTAGCTTTATAGTAGTCTTTTTTTTGGATGGCTGATTTGTCACCCCAGATATTAGAATGCCCACCCTGCTCGAGAGGGAAAATTATAAAGGCCACACCTGGCCCTTTGGCACTGTTTTTTAGGAAGTCTCAGCCAAAACGGTGGTTGTGGCCAGCCATTGCCACATTAGCCTATTTTTGGCCAGAAAAATGTTTTGTTGACCAGCATTATGTGATTAGGTGTTGTAATTTTTTCCTCTATTCAGCCCTTTCTAATTCTTTCCTAATCACATGGCAAACCCTCCTTGGTGGTGATGTGATGTTGATAACAAAAATTAGTCTGGACGAACTGTTTTGGCTACAACATTTGCAGATTATGCTTCAACTAATAGAAGGTAGTATGATAATGAGGTGGGTGTTCTATTGTATGGGGTGGCTAGTTAGAGAAGCAAAGTGGGACACAAAGTGTTTTATTTTTGGAGAATTTATTAAATAATAATTAAAAAATTACCGATCGAAAAAAATTGAAACATAATTCCCGATCCAGTTGTCTAACCAACCACACAGGCCCCAGCATGGAGCTGGCCCTGCGAGGGCTTTTTTTTACCCTAACCTGAAAGGCGTCTGTTCAAATGACATCTTTCGGTTATAAAGAGAAAAGCGTCGGTTCATTGCCTTAGCATTTTACTATGACACCTCTCTACTAAAGAAAAAGGTGTCACTTAAACTGACGCCTTCTCTTCGAAAGAGGAGAGGCGTTGTTTTAAATGGCGTCTTCATCTTGTAACTAAAAAAACCAACAACGTAATGTAAAATATAATTTTTTCAAAAACTTGATAACACAATATAATCAACATAAACAATAACATATAATACAAATTCTCATATGATCAGTAAACTTGGAACATAAATAAATTAAAACGTCTATTACAAGGTTAAAATATAGTATATAATATAAATCGTCATAAAAATACAAATGTTCAGTTAACTTTCCTTCTCCTATTTCTACCCCGTCCTCGTGCTCGAGCTTCAATCTAGTCAGGCTCGACATCAGGTATAGCATTTAAAGATGAACGTAGAGCACGAAGTGCACACTGTCGCCTAGTATATACTTTCGAAGAAAGGGGCCTCTCAACTGGATCGAGCAGGCCATCTAGAACAACTGGTGGAGGGGTAAAACAAGTCGTGTTGCCCGATGATGTCACAACGTCGAGCAAAGCTTATAGAGGTTGAGAAGCCTAAAAAAGATGACCACTGTACAATCCCGGAATCTCCGTCGTAACTGGCTGAAGCAATGGCAAGCTCACAAGAACATGTGCAGAGTTATCATGTATCATCTGACATGCCATTAGCAAGCTCTCATATGATTGGTCCACCAAAGCTCCATGACACAGAGCGAGTGTCTATCTCGCATAAGTAAGCTAGAAGGAGAAAATAATATATTTTATCTACAAGCACACAATGATGAAAGAGCACTAAGGCGATGAAAGGCGTCGGTTAAACCAATGCCTTTCTCTTTATAATCGAAAAATGTCGGTTGAACAGACACCTTTCAGTTTAGATGAAAGGCGTCAGTTGTTAGGGTAAAAAAAAACCACATATGGCCAGCGCCTGCGTGGCTGGTCAGATAATCGGATATGGAATTATTTTTCAACTTTTCTCTATCGGTAATTTTTTTAATTATTATTTGGTAAATCCCAAATAATCTCCAGTTCCTTGTAAGTGTTTGGTTTACTAATAAGTAATCCTATGATTTCACCACCTTCTTATTCACCTCTATCGATTGCAATTCTACCACTCTGCCTTAGTACAAATGAAACTTATTTCTCCCGCCATCTCTACTCACAAAACCTTTAATAATCACTAACAAAATACTACTCAAATATGACAATCTATTTGATACAATGTTAAAGCTAAATCAATAGAAAATGATGATGTATTTACTGACATGTATGTATTTGTAACTTTGATTGAGAGATTGAGAGTATATTACCTACAGACACGGGCGGAGGCGCAGTTGCGTATTAGTGGAGAGGTTGTCCGAATAAACCAGCGTCTGGCCGGAGAAGACGTTGGGTGGGGTGAGGTGGAGTTGGTCAGGGCAGGATGGCCGAAGAAGAAAGGCAACGGTTTAAGAAGCTGGCCGGGGCAAGGAGGTGGGGGAGGAGGAGCTGGCCGAGGCAAGTGCGGGGGTGAGGAGGAGTTGGCCGGGGCAAGCGACAGGAGGTGGAGGAGCTGGTCGGGGGGAGCGCGGGGGTGAGGAGTTGCTGGCCAGAGGAGGAGGTGGCTAGGGCAAACGCAGGGAGGCCGAAGAAGAGAAGAGGGAGAGAGTGTTCGCCCGAAGGGGGAGGGGGTATAAAAAGAAAACGAAAGGCGTCCGTTCAACGATGCCTTTCGGTTATAACAAGAGGCGTCGGTTCCCTTTGCCTTAGAAGTGAAAGGCGTCCGTTGACCTAAGGGATTAAAAGGAGTCGATTGAACCAATGCCTTTCGGGTCATGGTAAATAAAAAAAGCTTACGCAGGGCCAGCGCCATGCTGGCGCCTGCGTGGTTGGTCAGATAACCGAATCGGGAATTATTTCTGAACTTTTCCCGATCGGTAATTTTTTTTAATTATTATTTGGTAAATTCCCCTTTTTGTAATGGTTTTTTAATAAAACTAAGAATTTTACATGTGCAAAAGCATGTGGTTCTTGATACAATATACTCCCTCTGTCCGAAAACATTTGTCCGCATTAGAAAACCCAAATTTTACTTCTTTTTGGTTTTCTAATGAGGAAAGATATTTTTGGATGGAGGGAGTAGTTATCAATTTTACCATAACTGCTCATATTAGGATTTCATTTGTGATTTCTCACAAATAATAAGGCCTTATGTTGTAATCAGTCTAGGAAGATGAAGAGTCAGTCTAGGAAGATGAAGAGTCAGTCTAGGAATATGAAAGGTCAGGAATGTTGTAATCAGTCTAGGAAGATGAAGAGTCAGTCTAGAAATATGAAAAGTCACATCTTGTAATCAGTCTTGGAAGATGCGCCTCTCCTTCCTTATAAGGAGGACGTTTTCCTCCTTCTGGGTATGCAATATTAAGAACTATTCCTTCCCTCTCAAATCTCTTCTTCTCCTCTTTTGCGGATTCCAGTACTTGTGATCCTTACGGGTCACAACACCTTAAATAGGCGCAATTAAACTCTTCTTTGCCAAATTTACTCTCATAGTAGAAGGGACGCAGAAAAAAAAAAGACAAAGGTGCACATATTAAAAATAAGGGCATCGAACGTCTCACATAATCTAATGCTATGAATTCACTAATGCACGAGCTCATGAAGCTACTCCTATAATTACTCGAAATTACATGCTCATTGTAATAACCCAAATTGGAAATAAGACTAATGGGAAGCAATTTGGAGAAAATAAGGAATTGAGGAATTCATAAAAGGAACCAGCCACAAGTGCTCTACGACAAGTCAAAGTCAACCTAAATTAGGAAACTAGATTTCATTCCAATTGGGAGTGATCATACAGTTTGTGAATGGTATAAATAAAAGATTAAAGACTCAATGAACTCTAGACACATAGAAGCCCTAGGAGAGTTCGAGAAAAAGCGAGGGGATCAGAAAAGAAGGGAAATTGATGCCAAATTCAAGGTATGACAACCAACCTCAACTGAGTAATGAGTAAATCAATATTGGATCTTAAAAACTATTCATGTCATGAATGATTCGTGAGATATTAAAAGTATTTGCATGGATACTAGTTTCTAGCATGAAGATACATGTTTTGTATGGATTGGTTGAATTGTATATGTTATGCTTTGCATGCAATGGGTTGTTATGTGTGATTGTATGTTTTGCATTGTAATGAACATAATCTAGACGAATTTAAACTCTGAGAGTATGTTGACGACAACTCATCAACGACAAGTGAATTGTTGTAGAAAAGTTGTTGGTGGTCCAATAGAGACTTAAATAAATTGATAGTTGTGTGTATGTTTTCCAAATGGTAGTGAATCAATAAGGAACATTGAAGTATATGTATGAAGGATCTACTATGGTTTATCTGTTGGACTTGCTTTTGCAGGCCAAACATGGACGGTAGCCTCAACACAACTCCCAACAATATCTGTCGTTGAACTTTAGATAGGAAAAAGTCATGTACTAATGAAAGAATTATGGACTTCATACGTGGGTTCCATTAGCACTAAGCAGTATGCTTGTAATTAAGGCCCTGCCAGTAATAAATAGGAAGGCGAAACATCATCCTCGAGCATGTTAGTGCCAAGACTGCAATTGAATAAAATATGCATGTTGTAATGCCGCTAAGTAATAATCCTGTGTAATAGAAGGAAAAACGTTGTACGTTAGACACACTACATGTTAAAGGACCTTAGTAAGTCTACATTTGAGAATTCCATATTTTGTTTGGAATGGTAAATTATTATTAAGTATTTCGATGATTTTCGAAAAAATTTGGAAAATCAAAGTAATGCTCCATATGCTTTGTTTTACCCATACGAGAAACAACTAAGGGTCCGTTGTATCTCTTATATTTATCATGTAAAATAATTTTGAAAAATCTGGGTCATTACACTCATCCTAAAAAAATTGTTGTGACAAAATTGGGATGTGAGGGTAGAAGTGAAACATAAAAACTGGTCGTATTGGAGTTGGCATTTTCTATCAAACTACTATAAAAAAAAATAGTGACGATACAACTTTGGATTTTGGACACTATAATCCTTTTTTAATAATAATTCCAGTAATTACCCCTAACAATACATGGTAATTACCCCTAATAAACTTGATCACCTTGTATTGAATGAGGATTGAGGAGAAAGAATCGTAATTCTACTTACAAAAGGATATGTTACCCGAATCTTAAACTCCTGATTCAAAGGAGTTCTATTAAGGTGATTGGCTCAAGAATTAATGAGGGAAAAAAGGACCATATGTATAACAAGAATTAATTTCGTTGAATTGTCCTTAATAAATACGTATTAATTGAGGAGAAAAAAAAAGGAATCAACATGCAATATAATAGACTCCCATTATCTTGGATTCCTAAATTTTTTTATGATACATAATCCCCACAACAAAGAAAAGAAAAAAGAAGTACAACAATTCATGCATAATATTAATCCAATAAACTTCTTTCCCTTCCATCATCTAGTTCGACACTCTTGGATAACACAATTCCTGCACTTCCGCTTCGTTTAATCAATTAGTTAGTCTTCTACAACTCAATTGCC
Source organism: Houttuynia cordata (assembly GCA_039654745.1). Lineage (NCBI taxonomy): Eukaryota > Viridiplantae > Streptophyta > Magnoliopsida > Piperales > Saururaceae > Houttuynia > Houttuynia cordata. The sequence continues at coordinate 177,088 of JBCJFD010000025.1, forward strand.
TCTCAAGCCTATGAGACTAGATAAAAAGTGCTAAACATTCTTGCCACTCAGCGAGCATGAGAAAGACGATGACCAACGTAGTCTTAAATCAGTGGAACATGAAGGCCAAACTATAAACGAGTCATAAAATCCTAAAAAAGATTTTACAATCATTGAAGAAGAAGATAAACCTTAAAGGCCCTTACGATGAGGGATGAAACTTTATTATGAAGAAAATGGAATCTAAATTCTAACAAGATAACCATCCTTCAAACTTTTCCTTGGAATCGCCTCTAACAGCTTTGCCTCGTACTACCCTTGAATCCGGAGATCAGAGAAGGGGAAATGAGCAAAGGTGAAAGTGGGGGTGTAATCGGCATCCGCATGTCCGTGTCCGTCCATTTTGATGTCCAAATGGACATAAAAATATGTCTATCACGGACACGGACAGATTTAGTCGTCTGGCAGATGAGCGGACGTGGCTGCGGAGATGACGTCCATGTCCAGAGCCGTCCGTATCAGTGTTCGTGATAATTTTTAAGGTAAAAATATCCGTGTCTGTCTGTGTCCGTATCCGTCTATGATCGAAACGGACACATGCGGACGGACACATAAGAGTGTCCGTCGGACGCCGGACAAACGGAGACCTGATTTTAAAGTAAGTGGATGGTTATGGATGTGGCTTATCTGCATCCGTGTCCGTCCGTTTACACCCCTAGGTGAAAGTAAGGAGGAGAAGGCCAACCGGCCAGGCCCTAAGGCCAGAGGTCGGTAGGCAGCCGCCCAAAACAAACGGCTGGAGTTCTGTCGTCCAAAATTGCCTCCAGAGATAAAATGGTTACTCAGGGACAAAATATAGAAAAAGCCCTGAATTCCTAATTTAGAATGAGTCTTCTTTAAGGCTGTAATTGTTCACCTTCCCAAATTAGTTGTTTGGATTAGAAAACCAATGTAAACCAATTTAGATTATTTTGGATTTCCAATCTTGACAACTAATGCGGTACGTGTGTACAAAGGAAATTCAAGGAGAGCCCGTAAAATCCTCCTCTCCTAGTGACTTTCCTACTAATTAAAGCCTATGTTCAAACATGGAAAACGTGTATGATTAATAAAAGACCTCTTGTCAAGGTCGAGAAAGTTTCTAATTCAAGCCTCCACTCACTAATTGGGTCTAACCAGCACCCGGGAGAGAAAAGGAGAGAGATTTGAATTTTCAGTTTTGAAAATTATATGGTACATTAGAAATGAATACATAAAAATATTGGCAAAAGGTACTCTCGAACGGAGTGGAGAGACCTTTTCTCCAACTGAGTGGGCGACAACGCTCAGATCGTGATCCAACAGCAGACTACTAACTTAACCCATACCTCACTTGGTTACCTACTCCAGACCTCTGTGACCAGAAACGCGTTTAAAACGCGTATAAAACACGTTTTACGCGTTTCAGCCACTTAGCCGTAAAACTCCCCGTTTAAAACGGGAAAACGTGTTTTTCCCGATATAAACGCGTTTTATCCCGATAAACGCGTTTAAACACGTAAAACACGTTTTTTATTTAAAGAGCAACTCTTTTTTTAAATGCGCAACTTTGTAATATGTTATTCTTTAACATTTATACCTACTATATTAATTTTTTATTTTTATTATTTTTTCGTTTTTTTCACGTTATTTTCCCGTATATTCTGTTTTCTGCCGTTTTGTTCCGTACGCTTACCTCGCCGTTTTATTGCCGTACCCGTACTTTGTCACTTAGCTCCAGACGACACTATTCACAACCTCGTCATCAATCTCCCCCACGCTCCTCTTCTCCGCCCATCGTGACCTTGTTCCTTCATAAAGAAACTCAGCCTTTTTTAAAGTTTTTCCCTCGCAAGCTCACAAGGCCTCCGGCGACAGCTTCATCCAGTAGGAGCCTCCCCAATTCGAACACCATGAAAGTCGATCCGAGACATGGATGTTTTCGGCTGAAGTTCAATTTCAAAAACTAAACCCAAATGTCACAATCTTCGAAGCAAGGATATATAACGACGTTGACAAAGAGGGAGATTGTGACTGCAGACGGCCCGCTTGGAGGATGAGCATCGGTGAGAGCCGCCGGGGTTAACCAAGAGCGATGAGTGATAGTTATCGATTAGTGGGTTAAATTGGGTTAAGGATGAGTTCAGTTAGAACCGTCAGATAATGATCTCATGGTCACTTACCAATTCCGATTGGAGATATGCTTTCTCCAGTCTTGCCGAGTCCCGGAACTCGAACATATTATGATAGATATTTACATACATATGGAGCATGATAGCAAGATTTATATAAAAGAGTAATCAAGTATTCCCATCATAATGTATTAGCAATGGAGTGTTCTTACATTGATGATGATATCTTTTAATTTAAAAAAATATTTTTAAACTCCTGCAGCTCGTGCATTTTGCACATGCATTCTTACTAGTATAGAAAGAAAAGAAAATTGAAGTCTTACAAGAGCCATTTAATAAAGTTGAAAATAAGAAGAAAATCTGAAATTTCTCCTTGCTTGATTCCATTGTTGGATTGGGCAAGAGCCAAGACAGACTGTACTTTTTAGTTTTTTTTTGGTGAAACGCTGTGGCCTATTTAATATTGACTGCCTACGAATCTCCAAGGACGGACCCAATAAAAACGTTTAGAGGATTTGACACAAACAGAAATGAGGTCTTACTAAATGACAGAACTGTGCGAGTCTCGTAGAAGTCCTAAATATAGAAATACTCCTTCCATTCTATATTAATTGTCTTATTTCAAGGTCCTTGTCCCCACATGATTTTTTACTAGAAATTAGTAAGCTTCTAACCTGCTTTTTCTGATGTTAGGAGCATGAAGTTGACAAAAGCAATGCAAAATTTTGCTTTTTTATGCCCTGAAAAAGGTGATTAGTTAGAGTTTGATCCCTTTGACGTCCAAAGCGGTCCTAACCCTCTATAAAATTTATATTTTTTACAAAAGGGAGTATTAAAATGGGATGGATAAATATTAGTCCTAATGGAAGTCAAAGTTAAATTTAGAACTTACGCCATAAGCTCTATAACCAAGGCTTTCCTTCTCTTTGGTTTCGTTTAGTCGCGAGATTCATGATCATTCGGCATAACTATCCCTAGGGAGAATTATAGTGGGAGCCAATGGTAATTGAGTCATTTTGGATCAAACATTTCCCAAACTAGCCCTCCTCTCTTATTGCCATGAAAGAAAATATTAAGATGAAGATTGAATGTTTCCTTCCTCTCTTCCCCTTATTCACTTAAAAAACAAATAGCATTTCCATTTTTTTGCTTCACTTACATATCCCGAGTTTATTCTTACTAAAAAAATTCCTTCTTCCAATTGGATGGGACCATATGGTCCCCTTCAGTTTGGACTTCTTTTAAGTTTCCAATTACACGAGTCAGGTATATGCAAATCAGGTGCCTATGCTTTGAACATGCTACCATGTACTCGCAGACATATATGCTCACTTTGTGCCCAAAGAATAAAGAAAAAGCTAACGTTACTATTGACTTTCAGACCTACATAATGCAATTTTTGTGGAACATGAAGTGCGTACATGATGTGTGGAACTTGAGTTACTCAGAACTACAGCACACACAATGATCTCCATGACCTTCCACGTATGCCTGGGCCCTCATGAGCCCACATTTATCGTATTTATCTGCTTCCCCATGGTAAATGGTATGCTATTTGCTGTTTTTCTGCCTATCGGTATTTCTTTTCCCCACATTATAAAACATTTCAGCCTCACCAAGACCCCTGATCCTCGCCTGAGACGTAACATATTCCCCACTGCTCTGCACGTAATTCCACTGCAGCAGGAAAAACCTGTCATGTAAAAATCCATACAGAACGAAAGTATGTTATGTAAAAATGGAATCAGAACAGTTTCTCTCTCTCTCTCTCTCTCTCTCTCTCTCTGTGAATTTTATACCTTTTGACCATAACTCTGTGAGTTATAGTCATCTTTCAAATCTTAGATTGTCACACAAGTGGCCAAGTTCAGGACGGTCCTGCATCCAAGCAGCAAACCCCATCTCATTGCCAGAAGTACAATATAGGTAGGACCTGAATGTTATAAGATAAAAGTACCGCCTGCACCAAGTAATTAATTGATTGAAATCAATACGAATACATCACGAAGAAAGTGTAGGACCAAGGAAATCTACATCCCTAGCATCCTTGCTGCAAGGATGGAAGTGGAATTTTCAAGGAGTTCCAATAATGATGTTCCAATTATTCTCACTTTATGTGCCGATCAAACATAATATTGGGAGAGTTGCCAACACTCCTTTTCAAAGATCAACATGATATGAAGAACGGACTCTTCAAAAATGATATAAGTTATATTTTCCAATAACTAACAAAAAAATGCATCTCTATTATTCTTTATTCACATATGGGAAGATCAAAAAGTATATCAAGACTACATAGCCAAAGAAACATATCTTAACAAACATATCACATATATGAAACACGAAGTTGAACTAACCTCAGGGCCTTTATACCCATGTCCATGAGATATGATCTATATTCACCATCACTGTCAGGACATTTCTCAAGTTCCTTTCTGTAATAAAATATATCATCTCTTACATGTCCAGCACCTGAACACCTTTAATTAGGGAAAGGAACAAGGATTAAAACTAAAAGCAAAAACTTTGAAAAGCCTATTATTGCGTTACAGAAAAGTGAACATTTTAATGAGAACCTAAATTTTAAGAAATGTCATATCGTGTTAGATATAGAAAGGATATTTTCATGGAAGCCTGCAAACCAAGATCTCTCTATTACAAAAGAAAAGGAAAAGCTAGAAGCTTTCACCAAGTTTGAACACTCCTTTCTAAAGCCCAATTCCCAAATCCAAACCACTAAGAAAAACAAAACCTTAAAATTGTAGAACCCTAGCACTCATGAAGCATATCCTCTACATGATAATATTTGACCTCTTCACACATATTATTCATAGTGACAGAAGCAAACAAGCTGAAAAAAGAGAAGCAAAAATGTTGATGGAGAAAATAAAGTGAGTAGGACCGACTACGAATCCTTTAATTATAGGTTTGCGATGCCTATGACTAAGTGATCCTTTCTTTTCTTTTCTTTTCTTATTTATCAATAAAGCGAATAAGATCTCTTAATTGCCTAGCAAGCTTGAGTAGCTTCAGCTCAATTTACATCACTACTTCCTCTCTCAAAATAGTTAAGAGAAGGATAAAAAGACCAACCTAGGACAGGTTAAGATTGCAGGTTAAGATTGCGACTAACTGAAATCACCATTCACATAAACAGCTGTCCATCAGCTACCATACACACTTTACATTGGAATTATATGGCACCTGCAAGCATGCTGAAGCAACAGAGTCTTCAACATGCTGTACATATGGTTAGTCAGTTTTCCTCTGCTCCTAAGATCACTTATTGGGATGATGTTCTTCGCATTCTATGTTATATCCGCTGCATTCCCTCTCCTACAGGTACAAGAATGTTAAGTATTCAGATAATTTTCCTTTCCTCAATTTAATTTTATCATTATTTGGAGCATTCAATGCTTAAACTAAGCTATCATGAAGGAAACTATATGCTTTTATCCTAAAAAACTTGTATGTTGTGCAAGTGTGCTTTTTTCCTAAAAGCATGCACTGAGCATGCAGCTAAAAAACATGCAGCAGCAGCTTTTTAACGAGAAATTTTTTAATTTTCCGAAAGAAATCAGCAAGACGTCGCTGATATGGGGAAAAACCGTTTTTCGCCATATTGAACCTCGGTGAGACATCTGTAACCAAGATATCAATGAAAAATGCCATGCCTTTCTGTGGTACCCAACATGGACACCCTGCCACTCGCATTCATGAATGGCACATCTGCTACTGATCCAATCATGGGCTTGGTTGAGGCCTTCCTTTCCTTCCACTTTTATTTTCAGTGTGGATCACAAAAAGGGATGATGGAAAAATAACAAAGCAAAGTATCTCATGAGTTAATCAACAATAGATACTTTTTGTCAGGCGATCAATTATAACTTTGCTTGATCTGTCCAAATAAGCCTCAGTTTCCATCTTTCTTATTCGTTGCGTTTTTCCTCATCATCAACAATATTTTGATTCAAGATAGAAGGTTGAATCCTGTTCATTTTCTTTGTTTTGCCCATGATGGATGTGAATGGATGGATGCACTACAAATCCCTTAGGAAGGAAAGATGAGGCAAAGTCAAGCTTGGCTCAAGTTCAAGCAATCTGAACTTCGATTCTTCCAGGTGATTTCATGCCTAAGCCACACACTTACACAGGAAGTTAAAAAAATAGCTCGCTAGAATTTTTTCTGTTCTTTAACTTTTTTGCAGTCGTCACTTGAACAAAAACATACCTGTCTATGACGATGTCAGCCTCTGCCTTGCTGTCAGGGCCATACATGAGAACTCTAGTCAGGCTTAATATGTCTCGATAATCACCCTGCTTAAGTGCTTGTTCTTCATCCACATATTCCGGTGATGAGGGGCCAATTGGGTTTGCAGATGGACAATGAGTCATGATCGGTGATTCTGAATTTTTTAATAGATATTTATCAGAATTAAGTCTAAGGCAAGTAATAGCCATTGCATAAGCAACTCCTCCATATCCTGTGTGGGATATGAAAAGATGACAGCCCGCAGAGCTGCGCAAGAAAAAACAGATGAATTCTTTTCAGAAAAGTATAGTATATGGAATTCATAATTGGGAGCTATTAGAACATAATGTTTAATATAAATGACAACGCGTTGCATACTTATCATGAAAGGATTGAATTGCGTCTATATCTGCAGCAAATGCTTCCCGTTCTCTTGTTAATGGTACCCTGTAGTAGTCAATGTTGTAGTCTTCCTCCTTCAGGGAAGCATATACCTCTGCTGGTGTCTTCACATCATCCGTTAAGATATTCTCCCAGTATCCTATGATACAGGAATGATTTGATGATGAGTTAAACTCTTCACGATGTAATAAGATGCGACCTCCAGACTCTGTTGCTTCAGCAACAATATCTTCTTTCATTCGAGCTTCCATGTGTTCCACCTATGAAAAACAACCAAAGATGATTGAACATATTACAAGAAAATTAATTGGCCTGAGCTACCTCACCAAACATTATGGTGTGTCACAGCATTGCTCACCAATAAACCGCTTATCCCAACATGTTTTAGTGTATCAACAGGCTGATCTAATTCCCTCAGCACAAAAGGAGCCCCATTGATGTAAACAACAGCTTCTTCTCTCACATCTGTGATTATGACCCTCTTAGAATAATTACTCCCTGTTATGGAATAAGCACCTAAATAGGTCAACATTTCTTTAGCTCCAGTGATGGTTGGAGTCGCCATACTGTATACTGGGTATTCATTGACCTGTGTCAAGAAGAAGAAACTCAAATTTTCAAACAATCTACTTAAACTATATGACAAGCTGCATTTGAAGCCCCAGACATCCATGGACAAGCAGCCCCCATAGCTGTCACCAATAAGTTTAATAGAAAAAGGTTCTTTCACCTTTTAGCAATGTTGTTTGGAATCAAGTCAAAGGGGCCCAAAAACAAGAATGGCACGGTCTCAAACAATGGTTTAGACAGATGCAAAAGTTCTTTCTGATCGCTATTCCTAGAAGATAATTCTGTACATATATTAAAAATACAAAATTTAGTGGTAGTAATTTTTTTTCCTTTTTTATTGCCACTTTCTTTGTATGAATTTTGTACCATTTTGATTCCAATAAGAGTCAAATGCAGTATATAATCCATGCCACCCACCCCAGATAGCTGGGATAAGGCGTATGATGATGATGTGTTAAATAGGATTCTGTGTTGTATCATTTATTTGCAGTCATTGAGCATCATAATGTTGATAATTTCATAAGTTTTTAAGTGACTCCTTAAAAAACAGTAAAAATTTGAATTAGGCGAAATGAACCAATCAGCAGAATCAGGCTAGCCCAAAATAATTCCAGTCTTGAATACAGCAGATCAGTTTGACAAGTTGATTTGGCAAGGACCAATTCTGAGTCAGAATTGGTAGTTTCCACCTATTCAAACCAATCTGATCAACCATGAATTTGACATCTAAAAACCAACAAGAATCACAATGTTATACCCAAAAATGCTAACTCATCCAACCCCCAAACAAAAACAAGGACACAAACGGGTAAAAAACTAGCACAAATGGCAAATGTTGTCGCAAATCCAAATTTTTGATGCAGAAAGGATCCTACCTAGTGCTACAAACCTACTTTAGCAATGGCCTTCCTCATAACTTTTTTTTAGCACCACTTTCTTATAGATCATAACTGCCAATGCTATTGATGATAATTTTAGAATGCTGACATATTAATATCCAATAATATTACTATATTCGTATATGTGATAAATTTCATTTAATTCTAAGAGTCACATTTATGTGTGCCCGGTTCATGCGCATTGGCATGAGCTGGGGCGTTGCGAGCCTTTCAATCAAGATCCAACAACAGTCTTTAACTCAGATGGCAGGCTTGTGATTATAAGTATTTATAATGCACATTATATTGAAGTATGGAAGGCACTAGGTGGTGTTGGCTTAACATGGTTGACTAGTTTGTTTAACAAGATTTGAAAGTCTAAGAGGATGTCAGAGGAGTGGAGAAGTATCCTCATACCCTTATATAAAAATAAAGGGGACATCCAAAATTATACAAATTATAGAGGTATAAAAGTTATGGGACATACTATGAAATTATGGGAGAGAGTAATAAAAGGATGTTTACGAAAAGTAACTAAAGTAACATAGAATCAATTTAGTCTCATGCGAGAGAGGTCAACAACGGAAGCTATATTTTTATTACAGCGTTAGTAGAGAGGTACATGGATAGAAAATAGGACCTCTATATGACCTTCATAGATTTAGAAAAAGCCTACGACAGAGTGCCAAGAGAGCTCATTTGGAGTGTTTTGAAGAAAAATAGTGTAATAAGAGGTTACATAGATATCATTGGGTTTGTGACTAATGTACGAACTATTGGGGGACGGGGCGGGGAAACCAAGGAATTTCCGGTTACAGTAGGTATTCATCAAGGGTCAGCGTTAAGTCGTTATCTTTTCGCTTTAGTTATGGATGAACTTACTAGACATTTACAAGATAATGTACCTTGGTGTATGCTTTTAGCAGATGATGTAGTTTTAATTGATGAGAGCAAAGTAGGTTTGAATGTTAAACTGGAATTATGGAGGGAGGATCTAGAATCAAAAGGTTTTAAAATAAGTAGGACTAAGACAGAGTGCATGAAATTTAATTTTAAAGAAATTTTAAGGAAGGTAGAATTATAGGTAGAGCCTTAGTTGAAATAGATAGGCAAGAAGTGCCAAGGTGTGATCAATTCCGCTACTTAGGATCCGTTATCCATAAAGAAGGGGATATTGATAGTGATGTGGTGCATAGGATAAATGAAGGGTGGGTAAAGTAGAGGGCAGCCTCGGGAGTGTTGTGTGATAGGCGTGTTCCAAAAAGGCTTAAAGACAAGTTCTATAGGATAGCCATTAGACCTGTAATACTCTATAGAGCGGAGTGTTGTGCACTAAAGAGAAGTCATATAGATAAGCTGAATGTAGCCGAAATGAGAATGTTAAGGTGAATGAGTGGCATAACTAGGAGAGATAGGATTAAAAATAAATATATTTGTGAGAGTTTAGGGGTATCTCCTTTAGGGAGAATCTGAGGGAATGTAGGTTGCATTGGTATGGGCATATGCAAAGAAGACCAATAGATACCCTTAGAAGTGATGCATGTAAACGATGTTAAAAGAGGGAGAGGGAGACCTAAGAGAACTTGGATGGAGTTAATAAAAAAGGATTTGACTTTACTATCTCTTACAAAAGAGGTAGCCCAAAACAGGCCTGAATGGAGGAGTAAGATCCATGTCGCTGACCCCAAATAGTTGGGAAAGGCGCTACTTGATTATGATTATAATTCTACAATTTTTAGTATTCTGGTTAATACTTTTCATTGAATACTTTAAGTCTGGCTATTCTCGACATTATCCAAAGGCCCACTGCATCTGTATCTCAGCTCCTTTCACCTCCCTTAAGTTCATTTTGCACTTATAAAGATAGAGCTTCCATTGATACCTTGAAAACATGAGGCGCTCCGCGTATCCTTATGTGGCTTGAAGTACGTTGATGAGGAAAGAAATACATCTTAAGTATGGAACCTTTACCCAGAATAGAACCATTCCGAGCTTTAACAATAGCTTCCATCACTGCATCACCATGCTGAGACTCATATGGGGTTCTGAGTTCTTCCTGAAATTGACAAAAAAATTAGACTTGTTTTCTAACAAATAAGCTTATATTTAGTGCCAATCAGAGTGTCTAAACCATGTGTTAAGGCATGATACCCCCCTAAATTCCCAAACCTAGTTAAAACTTTTTTTGTTTTGGCACCAACCTAGTTGAGCTTAAAAAAGTGAAAAGGAGAGAACATTACAGGTATGGTAAAAAACCGACCAGGACGCAATCTGATGCTCCATTTCATTGACTGAACCTCAGGCCTATGATTCAACCAAGTTTTAAAAGTTATCTTGGACATGCCTTGTTCACAAATTCCATCAAAGGCATCACTTCCAAGATATGCTGCAAAAGCTATCAATCGGAAGTACCGCTCCAAGTATTCTCCTCCACGGTTCAATGCAACCCTCCTGACTCTTGGCTCCACATGCTGTTGGTTGAAAACCTTCCTGTAATCTAGAACAGCTTGTCTTATGTTCTGCATTGCAGAGCATCTATCAATAACAGCATCCAGAACCTCACGACATTCAACACCATTGTCAAACAATCTCGTTATCTTCCTCAACAGCAAGATGTCATCTATTCCAAAAGAACGATGCTGAGGGTCTTTCCAGCTTCCTGTTTTTGTTATAGCAATATCTGATGCTGACCTAGATAACATCGTCGTAGCAGTATCATCACATCCTGCAGCAACAATCTCTTCATCAGTATTTGAAGAGCCAGAATCATCAACCTTCTTTTCAAGGGATGTTAAATATCCAAGATGCATCTTAATGGGTCTCCCATTATCAATTCGCAGTTTGACGAGGCAAGCAATCACAGTTCCTGTCGTTGTCCTCCCCCTACCCATCTGTTGATACATAAACATGAATTTTGGTGAATCTGTTGTTTTGAGATACTGATAATCTACTAAATAAAAGGTAAAATCAACTAAATAACTACTACCTGACAATTGAAAACAAATGCAGTATCTTCAGAAGCAGAACATATATTCATTGCTAATGTGTCAAAGTCAGAGCTTTTGGGAGCTTTTCCATCAGTAATGGGCACACGGGCATATTTGATTGGGAGACCTTCAGCCTCCAAACAACTATAAACTTCCAAGGGAGTCTGAATACCTTCAGCAGTCACATGTTCCCATGCATCAAATATTTGGCCATCTTGTGTTTCATGGATTACCATGATAGCATCAGCATATCGTTCTGCTTCTCTCAGAATGTCTGCTTTTAATCGGGCTTCCATTCTCTCCACCCTCTCACAATCAATTCCCTGGATGAAGGCAGTCAAATTGAAATGTTATGTAACTAAAGTACTTGGAGAAAAATGGTGATAGCCTAATGTTTGTTCTAATATTATTTTTGAACGCTAAACTTTATTCTTAATTAAAAGCTATAAGATACATATACCGTGTACTCAAGCATATTTTTGTATGGTCTTTCCACCTCACGGAGCACAAAGGGCTTGCCATTTATATAAATGACAGGCTCTTCTCTCATGTTATGCCAAAATACTGGACGCCCGCCAACATGGCTGCCTATTCTCTGAATGACAGCTCGGATTCCATCAACAGTTGGGTTGGCAACACCATATACCGGGAATCCTGGAACTTCTCTAAAATTGGGTGCACCTTCTACTCTCTCAGGTAAAGCAGCAGCTTGACAGCCAGGGCAGTGGTCACTTTTTAAAACAGTCTGACTTCCAAGAACAGCTCCATTCCTCAAGGCTGCAACAACGCTCATTTCATAAGGGCGTCCATCAGCAGATTCAGCAATTTTCATCAGTGATGGTTTCATGCTGGCATAACCAAGTGCCCCCATTGGATCTCGCCTTAACAGCCTACATGATTAAACAACAAAAGGACAAGCATTAAAGGTTGCTCTCTGATACAGACATTGTACCACGGATTTTGATCTCTTATGTTCATTTGTAATGATACAAATAATGAAGGACCATGGAATGCCACATTTAACTTGTTTAACCATACAGAATTGAGCTGTACAGAAAAAGCTATGTGAGAAAATCTGTTATAAGGTTGATCCATGAAATAGTTAATATGGATGACTAAGCATAATTTGTTCCATAGATATCTAACTACCTCCGAAGTATGCTATAAAGTTCAGGCCTCGCTCTCATCCACTCAGCAAAGCTGGTCTGATGATCAGATGACATGGGATGAAGGGCTGTTCTCTCTGTATGGATATATACAGCAAAACAGATAAGAAAATAGTAGCGTTCCAAGTACTCCACAAACAAAGAAAGGGAAGCCTCCCTTTTCATCTCATCAGCTTGACGCAAGATACTATTACGATAAGTAGCAATGGCCTCGCGCAGATTCTGTACATAACCACAAAAACATGTACTTCATATAGAGCTAGAATTCTATGTTCTTTAAGGCAGTCCAAACAGAACTTGAGCAATATGTTAAGGAGATGTTGCACCTGCATTGAAGCGCACTTGTCAATAACTTTATCAACTTGCCTTTTACCCTCTACTCCACCCTGAAATATAAACAGTAAGTTCAACATCTTGTTCACCACCATCATAAGAAACATGGCTTCTATCCTTGTACGAGCCATTTGTGCACACCTTGGGTGCATCATCAAGTGTGTCCTAACCAAATCCATCTCTCTTCAGAGGCCTCTGGGTGATGGTAGAAGGTTTGCAAAGAATATTAACGTTTATAGATTCCATACCTCCAATACCCGAATCAGGCTTCTTATAACAGCATATTCACCTCTACGAATTGCTTCCTCAGAATTCGGCATATGATCAGCTATATAAGCACTCTTATCAGCGACTCTTCCTATAGAATTCGACCTAGGAATACCTATTTGTCATGAATATAAACAACATTTAGATTATGGCCAAATTCTATAATTACCTACAGTATTAAAAAAACTTTTGTTTTTAGCAAGAATGAGAAGAATGAGTTTTAAGGGTAATTGATCATTTTACCTATTCCATTAGTGATTTCTTATTGTCTTGCAAACTATAAAAAATATTTGTTTGCCTCATTATAATATTCTAGAGCTTAACATTAGAGAAAGACAAAAGGAAACACAAAGAACAAAGAAGAAGATGCTCATCATATCACTTGCATCTCCAATTATGGCACGGTCTGCCTAATTCAGGATAGAACTGTGTCAAACTTTGTTGATTAGGGAGATATGTATGAGTATTTGGGAATATAGGTAGATAATAGAATTAAACATGTAAAAAAGAAAGAAAGATATTTTTTATCGACTCCTTTTTAACTAGAGCTATGCATATCCTTTCTACATCAGAAGAAAACCCCAGACCAGTTGCACTAAACTAACATCTCTAAATAACTCAAGCCTCCCAAATTAAATATCAAATGTTCCCAAAAGAATAAAGGTATATAAATTTCATCACCATGGTTCATGTAATTAGTAAGTAGGTTTCTTTCAACTAATAAACATTATCCAGAAACTAATGTGAGCATGGACTGGTAAATGCAATTGTCAATAGACATAATCATGCCTCATCTATCTCACATGCTAGCTTAGCATCCTCCAGTTCTGCATGCGGAACTTCTCCATAGTTCGTCAATATAATAGACTGATGGTCATTCTACTGGTAAACGTTGTCTCTACCCTCCCAAAAGGAAGAAACAAATCTTTTGTTAAAAGCGCTTTCCTTGTAAGATTGATTACTTATTATTATTTACCCAGAAAAGTAAAGAAGTAAGAGAAAATGTTTTGAATTCTTAGTACAGATAATCCACAAAAAGAAACCAGCCACACATGCTCCAGTCATTTTTTTAAAAATGCTCATGTCCCATTTATATGAACACATGAACTCATATGATTATTAATGGATTGATGAGAACAAAAGCAAGGAACTTAAACAAAAGCAAAACCAAGGAAACAAAAATACAAAATACTTTCATATTGCATCAAGCAGTGTAAGTATGATTACATGATGCACCAATGCGGTTCAAGTAAATTAAAGTAGCAATCACCATCCCAGTTGTTGTTCGTCCACGACCCATTTGGCAGTTAAAGACTATGTCTGTATTTATGTCTGCTTGTGAGATTCTAAAAACCTGAAAAGAAACTGTTAGCACTAAGAAGGTATCATCTGTTATGTCTATGTATTAAGTTTTAAGAATCTTTTTGATGTGAGCCAATTAAGCCACACATATACATAGCATATAACAATGCTCCACGATAACATGTTGGTGTCTGTAATGCATTTTATCATAAGCAAACATATTCCTGTAGAAAAGCTCAGACCTGAACTATTTATTTCTCTCATAATCAATAGCGTCAGTCAGAAGGTAGGGGGTTTGCTTTGTTTGAAAAGAGTACTAAATATAGAAAGAAAATGGCCCTTCTATATAAAGGTAGATAGATGAATATTATTAATAACAATAATCAAGCAGCGCCTTTTCCCAACAACTTGAGGTCGGTCATCGGTGACATGAATCTTAAGTGTCCATTCTAGCCTGTTTTGATCCAACTCTTTAAATAAGAAAAGTGTGTTTTGAAGAAATTAAACTACTGATTTCTTCCGCTGAAAATTCTCTTCTCCACCCTGCCCTCATCCCGTGATACAGATCAAGTTGGGAGAAAGATAGATTGAACTAAAAACTGAATTTCTATATTGGAATGTAGAGAAAAGAAAAAGTTAGAGAGGTTTGAATCCACAAACCTAACTCAAATCCATGAGTTTACAGAGATTTACAGAGATATCATGCTGAATCCACAACATAAATATCTCCAATCCATGAGACAGGAAACAGAGGCACAAGCTCTAGAACAGAACCTAAGTTCAAAGGGGGGGTTTTTACAAAAATCATCAACTGCCTTCAACAGAAGCTCACAAGCTATTTATATTTGACTCTCTTAATGGGCTTCACTGAATGGGCTGGGCTTCATGGGCTTTAACGAATGTTGCTAGCATGTTCTTTAGTTGAGCCAAACTGGTCCTGCATCATCCCCTGACAACTAATCTTTCTCCCATTCTTTCTTCTAAGTTCTAACCCTATATATTTACTCCTCTATCTTCTTCTTTGCTTCCAAAGTGAGTATATCTTATTTCAAAACTCATAAAACCCAAAGATCAATGAGAGTCTACAAAGAAATAAAGTTATATTTCATTCAATTGAAAGTTATCTAATTTTACAGTGTTTTATAACTGTTTTTTTCAGAACAAAGCTAAGCAATTGCTACACTGAACTTGAATAGAAACCGAACTGATAGAATTAGGTCCTAAGCAACTACCAAAGCAAGTAAAGGGCTTGGCAGGCTTATTCATGTCTTCAAATCTCTTTTTAGAATGCCTAACCAGGTTTGCCCCCTAAAAATTGGCCAGCAGGAGATTTCCTTGATAGATCTGCGGCTGTTTTCCTTCCAAAACTGATTCAGTTTTACTCCCTTAATCCACACGAATTGGGCCCAAGGGAACCAATTATAAACATGTTAGTTGTGCCTCCTAACTGCACAAAATATGGGCTTCTCTCTTCATGTTTTGGAATTTAGACCAGTAAAGTAGGCCCAATAGAGCCAATAGAACACTTAGTATTTGCAGCCAAATGTGGGCTTCTTCTAGGCAATTGAAAGGGCATTAAGCACCTTTCTTAGCATCCAATTGGCCCCTTTACTCTTAGGCTAACTGATCTTCATCACAAAGATCTCATCAGAATTCAAAGTACCCCTCATGAATACTCCTTCATTAATAAATAGTATAAGAATCTTGTTAGAAGGACCAAAATGCCCTTAATTAATGGATAACTTCGTGAAACCAACCAAAATGCCCTCAGAGACGGGCCCATGTGATCAGTGAGGTGTCATTTCATGTTCCAATTAGGGGAAATTGCCAAAGAGTGACACCTACAACCACTTGTAATAACCATTCTTCCCTTGATTTCTTCAAGGGAACTAGACTGCAGCCAGGTGTCGGGCAAATAAAATAGAGGGGGGGCATTCATTCCTATAAAAAAAGGAAAAAGGAAGACATCCCCCTCATCCAGCCAAGAGAGGGAGAGGGAGAGGGAGAGGTAGGAGGAGAGAGAAAAGATGAACATAGAGAGAGAAAGGAAGAGAGAAAAAGGTAAGAAAAAAGGGAGGAAAGAAAAACATGGTATGCAATAGGGGTGGGGGGAGGTTCTGCTTCACCAGGACTTTTATGTACTTCAATTCCCATGTTTCTTCTGCTATGTAGTTTATATATGCTTTGTGTAGAGAATGAGTTTTTAAAAGCAACATTATCTAATTGTAAGAAAAAGTTGATTGAGGTTGTTTGACCATGGTCAAAGGAAATTATCGATAAAAGAAGCCCATGATGTGAAGAATATAAAAGCAGGCAAAAAAAGGTTTTCCTTGAGAGGATTCTTCTTCTTCTATGTTTTCTTTCTCCTTCCCATTTTTACTTTTTAGTTTTCGAATATTCTTCTATGATTTTTGATGGAGTCATCACATGGAATATTGTTAATTTTAGAAGTTTCCTAGTTTAGTTATGAGTTTTATATAGCAGTTGCTTTTGTAGAGAATTCTAGTTAAAATAGGAATTTATTCCCTTTTTTTTTAGGCAAATTTTAAGTTGGTTTTATATTTCCTTCTTGAAGTAGAACTCTCTTTGTAATAAGCCTATTTAAAGGCCTTAACAACAAGAAAAATAGAGGAGGATGATTTGAATGATTTGGAAAAAAAAACTCTACATAGTTCTCTGTTGATTGAAACTCTTTATTCGGTGATGATGCTGAACAACCATGGGGCCGATGCCATGGTCCACCGTCCGGTGTCGATTCCGGCGGTAATCTCTAGTGGTGATTCTAGAGAAATTTATCCATTTTATCCCTCTATCCCCTTCGTTTCTCTTCCTTCACGTGCTGTCCGCTTCCCTTCTATTTTTCTTTCCTCTAAATCTCTCATTTCTAAATAGAGCATCACGAAGTTAAGAGTTAAGTATAGGTTTCTTTTCCCTCTCATGGGAAGGAAATATATCCATATTTTTTCTTCATAAAATATAATATGCTATTGCAGCTGGGCTTTATATAATTTGCAACTGCTGCTTTTCTCTCTTGGCAGCTTTTGGCAGTTTTAGTGGTTTCAAATTTTCAATCACTTACAACAAAATCATAAAGCATGTGGAAAAGGTTTTGGGTTTATTAAAATTAAGACTGCAAACACGAGCGTCTCCCCAACTTCAATTGATCACTTTGCATTGGCTACACAGATTCAGAGTCAATAATTCAAAACTTCACCTGCATGTTGACATATCTAAAGTGTCCTGGTTATGTTTCCGGAAAGTTTCTTAGTCACAATGTTGACCATGCCCTATTTTAAAGGATTACGTTTACATGTCCACTTCTGTGCTTCATTAGCGTATTTGCTTCAAGGAGACAGACAACAAAAAAACCAAGAGGAGCGACGTACCAGGAGGTCAAAATCTCGTTCCTTTGGTGATTTTTCGTCAGTTATAGGGACACGTTCATAGTCAACAATGTAACCTTCAAATTGTAGCTCTTCATAGACCTAGATACAAGAAAACTATGGTTGAAAACATAGCAAAACTACATCTAGTTGTTCATTCTAGATTTAAATTCAATTTGAACATGCTAAAATGCTCAATTTATAGAGCATGCAAGCTTCATGTTCAGCACATAACATAAGATTATATACCTCCAAAGGAGTCTTCACAGAATCAATGGTCACTACTTCCCATTGGTCCACCATCTGACCATCTGGCAGTTCATCAGTTACAAGGATCTTATTTCCATATCTGCTTAATCAAATTTTAAAAAAAAAAGGAACTATTATGTAGCAAGATAATTAAATGCTTAAAGCTAAACCCTTGCAATGGCCAACATTAAGCATTTGTATAAGAGTAATACCGTGCAGCTTCCTGCAAGATATCTCCTTTCAAGCGATCTTCCATTTGTTCAACCCTAGCTCTGTCAATGCCCTAGTTGGATACAAACATTTATTTCAATTTCTTGCCAAAAGGAGAAAAAGTATATTAGATACCATGATTAAGGTACACTCATTGATGAAATATTCTAAAACCACACTGTCCTCATCAGAGGAAAATAAATGAAAATGGCTGCATATATAACACCGTTTTAAATTTTCATTATAATATACTACATCACAAATATATTATTCACAGAATGATATTTTCAATTTTTCCTGTGTAATGACAACAAGGTGAGTTAATGCAGCAGACCTTCATTATAGTAAAATCAAACAAGGCAAACTCAAACCAGCACAAAACCCAGTGACAGCGAAAAAAAAAAGAAATCATAGCAGATATGCTTGTATTTCGCCAATTTTAAAAGTGTCAACAAGCTGAGCCTGGTGGAAACCTTTCCCAGCAGGCACATCAACCTGAGCCAAGACACTTGGCTCCTCTTCATCACAAAGACAGAAAATGTGATGTTTCTTTAATTGAATTAATTGGTCAAATATTTATTCTTAGTTGTTTGGGTTAACAATTATTAACCGTTGAATTAGATAGTATTGTTGTTAGATGCTTGCCAGTTATATAGTTAGTTATTTTCTTTGGTTAACTACTCGCGAGGGGATCGGTGAGATCTCACCTCAGTGACTTTATGAGACTCGAGACAAGGGAAAACCAATTTTCCCTATCTCTACAACCTACCCTAAACCCTAACATGCGACCATACTGCTACCAGCACGTTCAGAAGGCAAAGATTCAATGTCTTGTTGCTGAAATGCTTGATGCCGGTATTATTCGCCCAAGTTGCAGTTCCTATTGTTCCCCCGTCTTGATAGTGCACAACAAAGATGGAACTTGGCATCTTTTGTGAGGACTACCTTGCCTTGAATGCTAATCACTCTTCAGGACAAATATACCATTCCCGCTATTGAGTTGCTTGATGAGTTGTCGGGTGCTCATGAATTCTTGAAGCTTGATTTGCGTTCGGGCTACCATCAGATCCAAATGCATCTGCCGCACATTCACAAAACAGCTTTCCGCATATGGCCACTTTGAGTTTCTTGCCATGCCATTCGGATTGACTAATGCGCACCCTTGCACCATTGTGTTCTTGTGCTCTTTGATGATACATTGGTCAAGAACTCCTCTTCGGAAAGCCATCTCAGCCCCCCTACATTGGGCTGACCAGATACTACAAACGCTTCTTTTCTCAATATGGTACACTAACAGCCCCCTTACCACCGCACTCCTGAAGACCAATGCATTCCATTGGAGTCCAGCAAGAACATGCATTTGGCACTCTCAAAAGGGCAATGACTTCAGCACCTGTGTTGGCCGTACCAGACTTTTCATTACCATTTGTAGATAAGACAGATGCATATGATACCGGACTTGGGCAATTCTTCTTTAATCTTAGTGACCCATTGCCCTTTTCAGCAAAGCATTATCAAGGAGAATACTTCGAGAAGGTGCTTATGAGCAAGAGATGCTCACCATTGTCCATGTCTTGACCAAATGGCGTCCTTATTTATGGGTGTGACGATTCACTATACGGAAGGATCGCCAACCCTTGAAGTACTTTCATAACCAGTGCATCTCAACATTTGTACAACAGCGCTGGTCACAGCTATGACTATGGAATGGTGTATAAGAAGAGAGTTGATAACACCATCACCAACGCCCTCTCGCCGATTCCACAATGGAATTTCTTTGCTGCTATCCATAACAACTTTTCCTTTTATGGATGACTTGCTTCACTCCTATACAGAGGATACAGAAGCTCTTTTGCTAATATAATAGCACGCTTGGAAGCTGAAGCTCTGGCCGAGCCAGGGTCAAGCTGAGGCAATTACCTTGGGGTTGATATAGTATAAGCATAGGACTAGTATTATAAGGTAATTTTGTAATCGCCGTGCCCTTCCTCAAATTTCCTATATTGCCTCTAGTATGTGGGCCCACAAAGTTGGCCTTTTATTGGATTTAGTAAAAAGACCAAAAACGCTGAAATATGAGGCTTGGCTTGTGGAACCTTTATAAGGAAAACATATTAAAAACAAAGAAAATCTACTTTATACTAGGAGTCTAGTTATCTAGGCTACGCCCTTCTTCCAAAGAGTGAGCTTCGATACAATTCTCCCCCCCCCCTCCCCGGCGACCAAACAAAGAGAGAAAAAGCTAGAAAAAAAATTCTTGCCTGCTGCCCCTTTATGTTGCTATTGCTGACCAATCGCAACTCCCTCTCTGTTGCCTATGCTTTAGAAATAAGAAATTCTCAAATATTAGAACTTACTATAAAGTATACATATGCTCAAAACCCTAATCTTTTAATATACCAAAGGATATTGATGTACCAAATATACATATGTAGATTTCTATGAAGAATTCAAATATCATCTATTTTTATTCTTGTTGCCTCGAACAATTTTTTAAGGTACTGTTTTACATTATTTGTAAACAGTTGTGGACCTGTGATAGGTTACTTATAATTTATTTGTCTATTTTGCAAATTACTTTCTAGGTTTTTCACATAAAAATCAACAGTATAGCTACCCATCCAAAGAAAAAGCATATAGAAATTAATTTCGATGACCTCCTGCTGATTCTAAACTATGCATTAAAATATCAGACTGTCACCCAAATGATCAAGATTAGATTTGTCCAGCATAACTTCAAAAGAGCCCTTGTCAATGTAGAAATTATAATTTTCTCCAAAAGAACATTGGAGGTGTAAATAGGCAATTTAATCAAGCTTGGTTTGGAGAGTTTCCTACTAGCTGCAGTATAGCATAACAAAATACCCGCATTTTCTTTGTGTTGGAATTTTTTTATAAAATAGACAATAGAGATCAAGCAGGTGGGGTTACATTTGCAACTACAAAATTTTCAAATCGGAAGAAAAAAGACACTTCAAAAACATGTAAGGCGCCATGATAGGCAAGAGATACATGTTAGTACATTGAAGAGTTTGACATTAATGTTCTCTTATCTTATTGATGTCCTTGAGATTGTTATGGAAGATGGTTCAAACTCAGATCAAAGGGCTGAAGCTAAGAGGCTGTTGGAGAATTTGCAATCTTTTGAAATTCGCATATAACTTGCATTTGATGGAAAAACATCTTAGGGATAACACATGAGTTGCCTCAAGCATTAAAGAAAACGAGCAAGAAATCATGATTGTATCTAAACAAAAGTTACAAAGAGTGGGAGATCATGAGCGGGGCTCGTATTGAAAGAAGCTTTGGCATTTTCTGAGAAACATGATACCACCATTCCTGATATTGAAGCTCAACGCAGATCAAGAAGGAAAGCTTCTAAAATCACAAGTGAGAATTACTATTGAGTTAAACCGTTCTACACAGTCATAGACATGTAGCTTCAGGAATAATCGTTTTACAAAGGTTTCCACTGAATTGCTTCTTGTGTGGCTTGCCTAAATCCAAGTGATTCATTTGCTGCACTTAACAAGGAAAAGCTAATCCGCCTAGCAGAGTTTTGGATTGCTGAATTTTCACAATTAATGAAAGCTTTAGATAATCAACTCGAAACATAAATTATCAAAATCATAATCATAATCATAATCATAATCATAATCATAATCATAATCATAATCAAGTAGCGCCTTTTCCCAACTATTTGGGGTCGGCGGCACGGATCTTACTCCTCCATTCAGGCCTCTTTTGGGCTACCTCTTTTGTAAGAGATGCATTATGATATTAGATTTTTAGCTTTGAAATGCATTTTGATATTAGATTTTTAAATCAGAATGCATTTCAATAATGCATGTTTCGATTTGAGTATCTAAAGCAAGAAAAAATGGTTGAGACTCAGAAGGATGACGTACATCCATTGGTTTACTTGCTTGTGGCATTGATTCTCTCTATTGCAACAGTGACAACTGAGAGGGTATTTTCTGCTTTAAAGATAGTAAAAAGTCGATTGGGGTAGTAGAATGGGAGATGAATATGAAAAAGATGTATTTAGTGAGGTTGAAAATAAAATTATTACCTAACACATAAAAAAATGTAAAACGAAGAGGACAAGTGTTAAACTTTATACTTTATGATATTTTATTTTTATAGATTGTCTTGGTTAAAACACTATATTTTGTGGTATTTTATTGTCATACCTTATTTTATTACATTATATTTTGGGCCGCCTATCTTGCCACCCACCAAAGTTGCATGCGCCCCATGTTGTAGGGGCCCCCATTTGTTGTATCCATCATTTGCATGAGCACCTTTTTTTGAAGAAAAAAATAGTAGCCACTACATGACTGCCTTTTCTGCACCTTCGATTTAAGATCCCGTGGTGAGTACTGTAGGTATGTTTCTACTGGTGGATGCTCTCCATTTTCTCCTATTTTTTATTACTCACCCATGACCACCCTCTTCTTGTCTAAACCTTTTCTGCCCTCCACAGCTGTTGTAGAGTGGCCACTATTTTGCATTACATTTTTTCCTGTTTAATTTAAGATATATTTTGTTGAAAAAATAAACGAACAGTTGTCTCACCTGTCTTGCTCCTTATAAGCATCTCTCTATACGATCAACCCAAAATTGAATATTGAATTTATTTGTTCATTAGGAGGGAAAGGACAACAATACCAATAGATGCCCAACTCTTCTGGGCTTGATAGAAAGATAGGAAATGTCAGCACTGCCTATTTTTGTTTGTGCATGAGAAGTAATAGAAAAGGGAAAAGGGCAAGGCAGATTCAACAGAGGGAAAAGGTGGGAGTATTTATGACTTTGATATCTTTTGTTGCTATATGTATATAGGTTTAGCCTATATGCAAGGGGCACCCATGTATGAAAAGATTTTTTTTAGTTTCCTTCATGAAATATATCATTATTTATGTATATATAATATGTTTTAATTTCCTCTTTGGCGTGCTTAGTTGTCATAGAGGCTTATTAAATGCTCTTTCTACTATTGTTTGGCTATTTAAAGATGGGGGCCCTGCAAAAACCATCGGAGAGCATGGGTGCCCCCATCAATAAAAAAATGCTTGAAATTTTTTAGAACTTGCCATAAGAGCCATAGAATACGGGGGCACATGCAACTTTGGTAGGTGGTAGGATAGGCAGCCTATATTTTGTCGTTATTTGTCTTGGCAAAATTTGAGGAATTCCCCCCCCCCCCCCCCAAGTGAAGATTCCTAGCTCTGGCCCTGGGCTGAACCAAATTGCTTACTCTCTTTTCTTTTGCAGGGAGAATGTATTTTCTCTCATTCTTCCATGATACACCACTTGATTCATAAGGGATCCTTTTGCACATACAAAAGGATCAGCCAACACTTCCTTTGCCATGGACTCAAAAAAATTGTTCAAAAATATGTGGCAAATATATATTGTCTGTCAAATATATTGTCTGTCAGAGAGCAAAGGCATCCACCTCCACACCTACCAGCCTTCTACAGCCTCTTCCTATTCTTGATTGTGTCTGAACTCTGAGGGAGTGTCTTTCGATTTCATTGAAGTTTTTCCATGGTTCAAGGCAAATCTGCCATTCTCATAGTGGTGGATTGCCTTTCCAAGAATGCACAATTCTACACCTTAAACCACCCTATACATCCAAGATGCTCACAGAGATTTACGTCCGCAAGGTGGCCAAACTCTATGGCGTGCCTCGCACGATTGTTTCCAATCGCGATTGGGTCAAGTCTTCTTGTCTTGATGTGAGTTCTTTCTTTGCAGGGAACCAACCTTCACATGAGCATGGCCTACCACTCACAATCTGACAGTCCGACGGAAAAGGTGAACCAATGTCTAAAGCAGTACTTGCGCTGCATTATAGGTGACGGACCTCGTCGTTGGTTACATCTTCTTCCTTGGATAGAGTGGTCATACAACACAGCTTAACACACCTTTACGGGCTGTACCCCATTTAAAGTGGTTTACCGCCAGCGCCCACCCATGATCCTCGCCTTTGTTCCTCTCATGCTTCTATTAATGAAGTTGACTATGCTCTTCAGACCCATGATGAAGTCCTTCGTCAACTCAAAGCCAACTTAGCCACTGCACAAAATCAGATACAACAGGTTTATGATCTCCGCCACAACAACTGCGAATTTGTTGTTGGCGACCTTGTATATGTTAGTGTGCTGCCCTCCCACCAGAGCTTCTGTATCAGCCCACAAACACCAAGATGGCCCACAAATTTCATTGGGCCCTTTCTTGTTGACAAATGAATTGGCCCTATTGCTTACCAATTATGACTACTGTCTGCTTCCTAAGTTCATCCAGTCTTCCACGTGTTCCGACTTCGACGTCATGGTGGCGACCCCTCCTGCATCTCCTTGAATGAGCCAACACCACTGCTATTACCTTCACAACCCCTACACACGTGTTCGTGCGCTAGAGGACTTTGACGAGGTACTGATTTCTTGGCATGAACGCCCACTTGAATTTTCCAGATGGATGCTCGAGGATGACTTCTATCGTCAGTTTCCAAACTTTTCGCTTTAAAGTCAAGGCGAGAGTGGCGCATGGTGGAAATGTGATGGTTGTTGAATTAAAATTAAGTACTTATTCTTAAGTGTTTGTGCTAACTATTATTAGCCGTTAAATTAGATTTTGATTGTTGCTAGATTGTTGTCATTTATATAGTTAGTTATTTAGTTCCTTGCTTTGGCCCACTACAGGCCAGACTATGTAAGGTGGCCTTTGGCCCTAAGGGTGGTTACAAAAAGTTGTTTCATATTCAATTCGTCTCACCTCCTTCTTCTCCCTTCCTCTCTCTTTGTGTTCTTATAGTACATCTGTGCCCCCTAACAAAGGAGGGTGGGAGCACAAGTAGAAAATAACAAAATTACTCTACCCATGCACATTTTTTTTCTGATTTCTTGGACTAGAATCCACGAGTTACAAAATTGAAGAGATGATAACATCAAAACACTCTAATCAATGCGCAAGCTTATAAGAAATGAACAGCAAAGCATTTTCACACTTAATATAATTAATTTTCTAGTTTAGTAGAATAGCTATACAAGTGACAAACCGTGTACTCAAGATTGGAGAAGGGCCTTTCCACATCACGCAAAACAAATGGTCGACCATTGATGTACACCACCTATTTCAGAAATCATCATCATCATCATACGCCTTATCCCAACTATTTCAAAAATGCAATGTGAAATTAAACACAACCATTTAACGCAATGCAAACCACCTATTTGAGTGAGAACACACGCCCACAGAGAGAGAGAGAGAGAGAGAGAACTTTGTATGAAATTTAATTAATGTTAATAGAAGCAAGCTTGCTAACATTTTTCAAAAATTGCAACCGCATGAGCTTTAAAAAAGAAGCATATCCTCATACCCACACACATATGTTTCACCTTATCTCCCTCTTAAGTTGTTTTGTAAATATGCATTACAGACAATAAGCAAGATATTCTATTATGCTATAATGTACTCAAATATTCCTTCCATCCAAATAAACAGGGCTGCAGTTGAAAAATTACGGATCCACCATTAGGTGCCTGGATTTGTCCTACATGCCAATAGATCCTCATGAAAGTGCATGTGCAAGGGTAAGTGGATGTTTGAAATGCTATGGGCCCTAAAGGCCAATATTTTTAACTCATTTTCAAAAGGTGCCAGGATTTTTTGGACGGAGGGAGTAGTTATGATAATTTATGGAATTAATGAAATTCTACATCAAAATATTCAAACACGGAGGAATAGAGCCAAGAACAGTGAAAGGGGCTACATCAAGAAAATGGATAAATATAACTTCATATAGGGCAAATGTGGAAGTTGTAAAGGTTGGTGATCAGTTTGTCCCTCTGTCTGCATATGTTTGTGTGGGACAGTCTGGGGCAATGGATACATTATTGGGTTGCTCCATAACAGCAAAAGCTTTTGAAGCAACTTGGTTTTTAACAATACTTAATCAGGCTTCAAACTTGAATGTCTTTACGACAAAATCTAAACAACTCCAAATGTAAGATTACTCAAGCAATTAGAAACTACAGAACCACTTGTATTTTTGCTACAAAATTAGAAACTGCAGAACCATGGTAGAGCAGCTAATTACATCATTGGCCATACATGTTTCAGCCTAAATATCCCTATACTCCTATGGAAAGATACGAGAGGGGATGAAATAATAAACAAATGAGGGTCATTGCCTTCGTTTCTTTAAAACATCTTCTTCCTCTGCTAAGTTCAATACTATAGCATGCTTCCAGCCATATATTTTTCGCAGTAGAAAGAAAAGAAAATATTGCTCAATGGCCACTCATATTCCAAACCTTTGAACCAAGGTCCATATCCATTGGCAAAAGCCATATGTCAGCTACTACTCCATTGAATTTAATATACCCTAGACCCTTATCGCAAATACTCTTCCAAAGAGGGCGACGGACAATTTTTGGATGTCTTAAGCTCGAGACTATCGCCATCCAAATAACCAATTAGGAGTACTAAGAGAATGCATATTGAGGAGTTCACAGCAGTAACCACTGAAGAGCTGATTAATAGATAAATTTAAAATTTTAACCTTCCACTGGTGGGTTCCAACTACTTAAAATAAAAAACTCTCTCTCCCGCTCTCTTTTGCTCTCTTGGACACAATTAAACAATTTGTAGTTTTAAACCTCGACAGTGTAGGGAAAAAATTATGTAAATGCAATCATATTTCAAACCTTTGAACCAAGGTCCATATAAATTCCCACAGCCATACATCTGCTATTGCTTTATTGGATTTAAGAATCAACTCAGAGGTTCAACACAAAGATTTGAGCTCAGCTTCTAGACTGTAGATTAAAAAACATAAACATACACACCAAACATTTATGGTGCAGTTTTAAAGAAAATTGATTTGACTTCAAACTTCACCCTGACATGTATCAACTAGACCAAGATACCATTGATTTCGTGAACTTCAAGAGCATTCATCTACCTTGCATGGTTCACTACACAACATAAAATATTCTACAAAAGACAAACGAGTAGGCTGTCGAGTTGCATTAAGCATTAATCACTCCATCCCAATTCAACATTCCCAATTGGTTTACTACTTCATTTTGGAAAAAACAAATGGGACTACTAATGTAATACAGATGGATTATCTGATATAATTCCTTGTTTCTAACAGCTCCAGAATTTGGGAACATTAATTATTTCATACAGGTTTTACTATTCGGATGCAATTAAAACCTGGTACCAAAGTTATTAGAGTTATAGGTCCCCACTAAATAGTCAAGTTGCACTGTGACTTTTGTCATGCCTAAAGAATCCTGCCATATTCCATATATGAGCCAAACTTGAAGAAGCAACAAACCAAACTTACAGGTTCTTCACGAAGGTTATGCCACAGAACCCGCTTTTGCATTCCATTCTTTAGCGCACCAATATGATCAAGTACATTCTTGATCCCGTCAATTGTAGGCATAGCGACACCGTGAACACGCAATGCATCAGCCTGGAGGGAAATGATAATGTGGATATAAAGGAGGACAAAGAGAGAAATGAATAATCTGAGAAGCAAGAAGATACAAAAGTAGGAAAAAGGAGTGTTAATATACCTGCCTATAATTCGGAGCCCCTTCTATGTGAGGACTCAAACGCTTGTTCTGGCAACCGGGGAAGTGATCGCTCTTAAGAATTGTTTTCTTCCCGAGGACAGACCCTCCTCTGTAATTCATTACCTGTTCTGGCACCCTGGACGGGGACGACGCCGGCGACATCATCTCAAAAAGACCAATCAGAAGAGAGACGGGCGGGGTAAGCGCAGCGGGACGACCACAGTGAGACGTTTTATAAATCGACCGCTGGTTTTGGGGCCTGCAGCCGATAAGAGGGCAAGAGAGAGGTCGGTCACTTCTGGTGGAGAATCAATGGACTGTCCCGCAACTTCTTCTAAGATATCTTCGCAGCTGTCGGGCGAGCACACTTTTTTTTCGCTTCTTCGATTCCGTTTGCACGATTCTTCCATCCGCATCTCCTGTCGTGGGACCCACTCTCTCCACGATTAATCCGAGCCCTCACTGTAGAGTAGAGATTCTTTTTTACGCTGCTGTACTAAAGGGGCTGTTTGGGACGCCATTGATGACTGTAAGTTGGTAAACTTTTTTATTTTTTTTCCCAAATAAAATAAAAATGATAGTTTGTCCCATTTTTTACATTTTTCTTTGAGTCATTTAGAAATGTAAAGTGTTGTTTGGGAGGTTCATTTGCAAACCTATTTAAAGATAGAAAATATCATCTTTATCCTTGAGTGCTATTTTCACCTAAAGCATCTCAATCGACCGTATATTGTAATGCCCTGTAATTTTGAATATTATAAATAAAATGACTTGTGTGCTTTTTTTGGGAATTTGGAATTAATTTAACTTTTCGACATTTCGGGCGTGCGAGCGCGTAATCGTGCAAGTCGTGGGACCCAAGGACGTGTTTTAATTGGTAGACGCACAAATCGTCCCCCATTTCTATAAATATCCCCTATTACCCGTCTCTCGCTCACATCTCATTTCTGATCCTAAATCTCAAGAGAGAGAAAAGAGATTAAAGAATGGGCATGGTGTAGTATAACTAAATAGTCCAGTCCAACATTTTAACAAATTACAAAAAACCTACCCTTTAGGTAGAACTATAACAAAAAATGAATTATTTTTTTTTGCACTAACCAAAACATGGAAGTTCTTCCCAAAAAGAAAGCGATGAGAGTGGTCACTGATTTGAGCTATAAAAGACTAGTATTTCCTATATATTCCAGTCCAACATTTCGGCCACAAATTCTACTTCTTTTGGCTGAAATATCTAAAACAAAAAGTTTCGGATCTATACTATGTCAAGTTTCTGGAGGCAACCCATAATAGACACCAATTGCATCCCAGATTCCATTGCGAACAATAACCATTGATGCATCATCATTTACAATCCTATATTTTCTTCTTCCTCTTGAGCAGGAACCATATTTTTGTCCTCCCATTTTTTGAACAAAGCATCAACAAGATCCGGATCATTTGCAGCTCCTTGTTCTTCTTGGATGAAATTATGGAGTGCTATGGTGACTAGCACAATCTTGCATTGCTTTTTAAAGCTGTATTTTGAGAAATCGGACAAAATAATCCATCATTCCTTCCAAACACCAAAAGTCCTCTCAATAATGTTGCGCAAGGAAGAATGATGGTTGTTATACCTCTCATTTCTTCCTTGATTCCCACGTAGGTAAAATTCTGGGATATGGTATCTAGTTCCTTTATAAGGGCCAAGGTATCCTTTCATATTTGGGTATCCAGCATCAACCATATAATATTTAACTAATGGGGGATGTGGAAATATCAAATCTGTGTCATTTATTGCATGACTGAACACCTTTGAATCGTGTGATGAACCCTCCCAATCTGCTACTGCAAAAGTGAATCGCATACTAAAGTCGCACACTGCCATTATGTTTTGAGTCACCTTCTTTGTTTTTACCCTGAAAGCTTGCTCCTCCTCTAGTGGTACTCTAGCTACTACATGTGTTCCATCAATAGCTCCTATACAATTCATAAACCAAGGATAGTATTTCTCCTTATTCCTAATGTATGAGGGTGTATGTTCATGACTCAGAAGTGGAACAATATTTTTTTCATAACCTTGTTGAAATGTCGGTTTATTATTTCTATTGAGTGCAACATGTGATGTCCAACTACCCGCTGCCCTTTTCTATGGCCACAAAGCTAAGGAAAAAATGCAGTTGCTCCTCAACTGCCACATTCCTTATGTCCTTGAGACAGTCACCCTTCCTCATTTCATAACACAATTGGACAAATGTCTTCTTGTTCATTCTACACATATTGACACAAATTTCATTTGAGTTGGTCAACTTGTCATACACTATGGTGTTGCCCCTGTTCCTGTGCATGTGAACAATATTCCTTTGTGGCCTTGGAAATAGTTCACCAAGGTAATGTAAAACAACAACTTCTTCATCATTGTCGTACACGAGTTCTTGCCAATTGAAAGCCATTGATCAAATCTGATTGCCAACATAATTCACACACAATTAAAAAGATGCATTAGGAAATCACACACCTACGATATTAAAATTAATGCCACACAAACGTATAAATAGTCACACACAACTTAAATATAAACCTAGGAATAAATAGTCACACATATAAGCTAGACACAAGCTAACAAGTAAATAGTCTTACAAATATAAGTTAAACACAAACTAACAAGTGAATAGTCTTAGACATAAGTCGCAAGTCGGTCTCATACTAGAAGAGAACATCAACACTACAAACAAAGCCAAAGAATACTATTTTGAACCATGATCAAGCCCATAAACTAAAAGAAACATCAACGCAAAATCAGACTCGACCATCAGACTTGCCTACATTGCATTAGAAAAATGTTAGGTTCACTTACTAATTTACGAATATTTAGTGGAACAATTTCCTAAGAATCGGGAATTTTTGTGGGAATTATCTTGCACACATCTGCATTGCGGATTTCCTTACCTGAAAATAGAATATAAATTTTAAAAACTACACCGCGAAAGAAAAAGAAACACACCAAAATATTGTGACCTGCAAAAACTAGAAGAGTCATCCCTAATCAGTAGATCATGTCCACTACCGTAATAGAAACCCAACACATAATGGATGGAAATGACACAGTAGGGCTTTGTTGCTAACAACAGATAAGTTGATAACTTTTACCCACCACATCATAACCAAAACAAGAAAAAGACAAGGAAAAATTGATTTTAATGCAGTATAAAAGATTTGATTTTTTACTTGTAGCTCGTGCTTGTCTTCGCTCTCCTTGACAAGCATTTTCTTCACCAATTCTTTCACATGTTCGCCTCTCAAGGGACCAGGACCAGAGGAGAAGCAATGAGGAGCAAAGACAAGCAGGGAGAGATTTTGGGGATTCAGGAGGGAAAGATGGGGTTCTGCGGGCGGGAGAGATTTTAGGAATTCAGAAGGGAGACTGGAATAATCAAGGGTATTGAAGGTCTTTTTTCACGTGATTCCCATTTAAAAACCCATTCGACATGTGAATCTGGTAAATGAGAATAACCCCCTAAATGGCCTTAAATGATCCTTTACCATGTGAATGTAATTCATTGCTTAAATGTGCCTCCCAAACAGGTTTTGGTGGGAAATGACCTTAAATGATGTGGGAAATGGCCTCTCAAACAGCCCCTCAATACCATGCTAGCTTGTTGAAAACAAATACTAAATCCAGAATTACCAAAAAAAAATTAAATACACTCATAATAACAATAAACATAGGAAAACCTTATTTCATTCACCCCTTCCCCCTTGTCTCCCACATTGCCACTTTATCCCACTCTTCTATTTGTGTCACGCCCCAGATTTCCAAGACCCTATTTACGCGGAAGCGACATTCCAATGAAGGTCAAGGGTAGGAAACCAGGGACGGACCGAATACTCAAGACTTCCACTATCCCTTTTTAATATCAGGGAACATGCAGGATCATCACGACTTAAACAATAATTACTTACAAAATATGGAATAACTGAAAAAAAATCTAAATTGTTATTACAAGTCTTGAAACGTCTTAACACAACATAAAATAAAGTAAAACGGCGCGCAGGCCGCGAGTTCAAGCATCCAAATCACAATAAAATAAATAAACAAGTCTTCTGTCTCCATCGTCCACTCACGTTGCTGATTGCCGTCACCGCTGCTCCTCCTTAATTCCTGCATCAGAGGATGCATGAGTATTCCATAGGAAATACCCAGTAGGATACAGAAAAATCACAGTGGAACAAATGGTACAAGAGATGACTCCAAAACAGATATAGGTCAACAGACTTGGTTTAACAAACTGATTTCACGTATCTGAACATCTGACATCCTCGACTCATCATAGTCTAGGAATTAATGGTCAAAGACTCCAACTTACACAGAGTAATGGAGATAAAATATTAACATAAGCTCTGGACATCTAAAGTGTCAGAGGTAACAATTTCTGCTCGCAAACTGTCCATTTCTTCATGGAAAACAATACCAGAACATCCTAGAGGTTCTACAGTGGAACCCGGCCTGCGTCTAGGGATGCTGGCCCCATCGGTGCTTACGGGCACAATGGGCGGAGATTGCAGACCTTCCGTAATGTCATACAATCTAAGCGCACGCGGTTGCCGTCATCGGCTGAACTACAGAGGTTCATCATCATCAGAGATCTCGCAGGATCTAGCAATGGCTCGTGAGCATACTATGATTCCGACTAAGAGCTCTCAGGAACGCTACTTAGTGGAGAAACAGTTTCTTGGACAACGGGTTTTATTCTGAAAAGGCTTAACTCAAAGCTTTCTGAACTTCAACTCTTCATAGGAGTAAAGTACAATTATCGATCACAATTCAAATAGACTCACTAAGGAGTGTTTGAACATCTCAGAACAATTAGGTCTGGGAACTCGGTTGAGACCCGACCGAAAGACTCATCAAAAGACCCATCACTGGTTCGCCAAAGGTCCATGCTCCGCCGTCTTCATCGTCATGCCTAATCCTAGGGTTGACAATCCCCGACACAGAAATAATGAAATGACATGTCTCAAATAGACCACGTCAGAGATTCTGAAAAAAGATTATCACATTGAATACCCTTGAGTTGTGAATAACTCAAGAGAAGAACACAAAGGACAATTAAAAAGGGACACCCCGTTCGACTCTAGGATCCGCTTTACACTTTGAAGCTCACTGGTCCCAAAGTCTTATAAGTAGTATCACTCTTAATTAAAGTCTTTAATTATTATCTTGAATTAAGTTTCTTAATATTATTAGGGTTTAAGGGTTAATACGCGCAGAAAACCCGTTCTGTCCAAACAGAACAGCCCACTTCCGAAGGTCACTACGCCTTGTACCCAGTGAACTAACTTCTGAAATTTTTATCTCAGATTCCCTCAGATGTCTAGTTTACAGATTGACAAACGGTTTACTGTTTGGATTTTTCTACAATTAGTTACTATTTTTAGAGTGGGGTCTGTCTGCGCAGGACTGCTCCTGGCCGAGACCACTTAACACAAGTTATACCCATTAATTAATTGTACAACCTTTTATAATTCCCTAATTACCCTTACTGACACTCTTAACCTCTTCTTAATGTATTTTACAGAGCCTAAGGGTTCTGGAATTATTGATTTAATCTCAGCATTAGGTTACACTTATCACCCGATTGCTAATCTTTTAACTTGATTCTTATATAACAAAAGTATTGAACAAGCCAAGTAAACTTGGACACCTCCACGACCCAAACAGGCTCTGACATGACGTCAGACCACTTCTGGCCCCACGGAGATGGGTCTAATTAGTAGATAAAAATTGATCTTTTAATTAGATTTGTATGTATATCACCAATTCTATTACCCGATCCATGTATAATTGCACTATTAATCGATTAACAATCCATACCTATATGGATTGCCTAAAACCGGACCTAAGACGCACCAACATGAACTGATAAGCTGCAAAGGTCTCACCTTTTTACATCGAAGAGCATTGTAAAGCAAAGGAGTAATGAATTGGGTAGCATGATACAAAAATCAGGGCATCGATTTGCATTATACAATGAATCATGACATGAATCGATGTGAGAGACTATAAAGAAGCCAACTTTCGTTGGACAGCAATCAATATGACATTACTTCGAGACACGATCAGCAATAGATGACAACAAAATCAGTGGGGAGTCAACTAGGATCGGCATGGGAACACGAACATAAGCATTATTGCACACTCTAGCATATACTATATGAAACATGAATAGAAATCGCATCGAGTGATAGCAATTTTGTAACACACAAATAGAACATGATGTACGCTATAATATTAGTCATACACCTTCTCAAGATTATGCAAGAAATCAGAGATATAAATCAAGAGAAAAGAGTATCCTACTTGCTTACGAAGAACCGACTTCCGACGAGTGATATATCACCGGTTGCACCACACCAACGACTCGTTGATCCTCCACGCGCGACCACCACTTCCAGGGGTGTCACCACGATCTTCTTCAAGGTTGGCTACTGCTGGTCGAAGGGAGAAGAAGGTGGGGTCGAAGTGAGGGGTCACCGGGGTCGGTTTAAAGTAAGAATGGCAAAAGGGTTTGGCCGGTCCACTAATGCAGCCTTTAAATAGATAGTTTCGGTTAATCACCACCGTAGATCTATTCTCCAATCAAGGGCCTAGATTGAACCTCCAAAAAGCATATTCTCCAAGCTCAAATCCGATCCCAATTTCTATTAAGTAGGTTTCCAAATTGACTGGGTTAATTGCCTTGAGTTAATTGGGTAATTCCCAATCAAATCCCTCATTAATCACCATCTTTCCAAACCTAGCCCATGCCACAAGGGCGCCCTCCATTCATATGGCAGGGTCCTTGATTGGTCCAATCAAGCCCAAAGCAATCCACTTAATCAAATTCCAAATACGGTTCAAGGGGGCAAGTTTTTGAATTAATAGATTTAATTAGCTTGGATTGATTTGATAACTCCTAATCAATCCCTCCCTAATTTTTACAAATCCGATCCTCATACTATAAGGGTCAACTAATTGAATGGAATATGCCCTAGCATCCTCCATTAACCAATTTCGAATTTCTTGATTAGCTTAATCTCTTCAATTCTTCCAAATCCGGAATTACACCTCACCAATCAACATGATTTGAAATCAATTTGGATAAGGCGCCTGAATTGGATTTGGAATATACTCAAGCATCTTCCTTACTCCCACCCTAATTGCCAATCAATCTCCCCTAATTATAACAATTAGATGAATTTGAATTTCAAATTGAATTGATTGCCAATTAGGATAAGTGATTTACTAGATAAGGTAAGATATTTAAATTCAAAAGGGATTTCAATCCCCAAAAGCTTCCCACGATTTGGTCCTCCAAATCGTGGGCCCAAGGGTGTCCACATCAACACGTGGTGGCACACCACTACAGGGTACACGTGGCCCTTCCCTTAATCTTGCACGTCTAACAACACAGATCGCTGATGAACGGTTAAGATAACTTATACGCGTGCTGAGCAGTTCCACCGTGCACGAGTCCTGTCCTGGTGACACATCCACCGGGCCCCGTCACACGTGCACTCGCTCACGTGACTAGCCCTAGCCCTGACGCTCGACTGGCCCTGGCGTCAGGTGTATCAAACCCTGGCGCCAGATAGGTCACGGCGCCAAGCCCAGTCCTCGCGCTCGGAAAAACCTGCCTAATCTGGCTAAACAATTTTATTTGACCCAAAATCATCAAGATAGGGTTTCATAAGGCCAAAACGAAATACCAGATCAAAAGGCATGACAGATACGAAAACTTTCCTATTTTAGACCAGTTTCCTAAAATAGCACTTTCCAAAAACGTACCGATTTTTCGGGTGTTACAATTTGTGAATAATTGCGGACTAATTTTTGGGGCCCACATTGGCCCAACAACATCATCATCTATGTCATGCTTGCATACATGTGTTTTTTTAGCATTTTGGAGTCATTGTTCTATTTACTTGGAGTCACTTTGAGATTATGATTTTTGGGGTTGATGAAAACTGCCTTCAATGTCTGTTAACAAATTTAAGTGCATACATCAAGACGCAAGGATGCAAACCTTTATTCTTCGCTGCTATTTTTGGGATCAAGGGATGCCAACCTTGATTTTCGGGTCTAAAGTGTGGGTTGCATATACAATCTAGGGGTCACTTTCGTCGAGCGGCATCGTTGTCTTGACTTATATGTTTATAGGAGATTTTATACTAGTTTTATGATTACAACACTATATGAGGTTTACTTGTGGACTTAATTCATAAGCTCACAATCTGTATTTTCCTTTTCCGTTGTTGATGTTCTCAAATTAATTAGGCATTTAGGGGCCGTTTGGGGCGTGATTATTGTAAAACATCCTGACTGGATTTTGGATATCCACTGTAGCATCCATGTTTTTTTTACATCCAGCTGAAACACGTCCTAAGTTGTTTCAGCTGGATATATAAAATACCTGGATGCTACAGTGTAGCAGAACATCCAACCAATCTGGATGTTTTGCTTTTAATCACGCCCCAAACGTCCCCTTAGTTCTTCAAACTTCAAATTAAGCAAGTTTACAACTACCACGTGACTGGATTGGTCAAATGTAGAAACGTCATCTAGGAATAGTCACCATAACGACAATGTTGAGCAAGGCCCAAGGGGTGTGATCGTTGCAAATTTAACCCTCACAAACGCACAAGACTATTAGGTACATGGCACATATGAGAGTGTCGAACAACAAAGATGGGGTTAGACCAAGGAAGTGGGCAGTGTATCCATATCTGATACATATTAGATATTGATATGGCTGCGACATAGTTGTGCGTGCCACAACCATTTTTATTTAAGAAAAAAAAAGGATATGGGCGGACACTAGCAGGACACAGGGGGGGCTTCCTAAAGCTAGGTCAGGAGACTCAGGACTCTCTCGCCATCGCCGGTCACCCTGTAGGTATTCTCTACCACCGCTTCTCTCTCGTCGATCATCCCCTAGGTTAGAACCCGCACTTCTCCTTCGTCACTGGTGATCAGACTCTCTCCTTCGATTCCATCCCCTCTTCTTCTTCGTCATCACCTCATCGATGATAATGCCCTTCTCCAACGGGCGAGATCTACCTGGGGCCCTGGAGGATCGAGGATCAGGTTCTTCAGCGCTTTGCCTTTAAGTTTGTCTTTAAGATTTTGGATATGAGATTTTGTTTGTCTTTTATTCGTATTTGGTGTTGTGGGTAGTGGGTATTGTTAGATGGTTTACAAGTTCTCAATGTAGCTATAGGCTAAGCTTTGTCTATATCTCTATTGCTGGTTCCTTTTGGTGTTGCCTCGCTAATAAGCATGCCCGATAATGTGGGTCTCCCGTATCATTGTATTTAGGATGCTTGTTTTTTATAGAACTCCTGGTGCGACCTACGTTTCAAACGTGTAACATGTTCAATTGGTCTATAATATGGTGCAACTTGTTCTTATAGATTCACATCTGTTTTTCTGCATTTTCTAGTGAAACTATATATATGGACAACGCATATGCGGTTTTGTTACTTCTGTTTTTTTTTATCAAGGAAAGGTCATTAAAGATATACTTTTCTATCTTAGCGTTGTTTCAGCTGGGACTCCTAGTTTCAATTTTGAATATTGTGTGGTATGTGATGTTGTGGATTACACTAAATGCTACAATGCATGATATTACTATCAATTGTTAATAAGGATGGTAGGGGGGACAACAACCTCGTCCGATTGCTTTATTACCCTTTTCTTGTCAATAAATGTTATTTTTTGTATATGTTTTCATTCTCTCCACTCTTTTTTTATTAACTTTTTAATCGTTTATGAACTATAATTAATTACATGCCAATTTATATTATGCTCTATTGTATTTAAGTCCATGTGTTTGTATGATGCTATCTTCTCATGTTAGGTGAGCAATCTATTGCATAAAGCACCCATTTTTTGTTTGTTTGATGCACTGGTTTCATTTCGTTAATCTGTTGTTGATATAGATAGATGTGGTTGGATTGTGTTTATTTGGATTTGTGGAGTAATTTGTTACTTGTTTATATCATGCCAGTTTATATTATGCTCTATTGTATTCAAGTCTGTGTGTTTGTATGATGCAGTAATTGTCACAACATTATGGAATCCACTAGTTCAATTGGTAGTAGGGAATTTGATGAAATTTTTTCTCTTTGAAAATATGTTATTAAACTAGGAAGAGCAAGTGAAGGGGGTGGTAATGCAAGGTTCACTTGCAACTATTGTCAAGGGTCTTATAGTGGTTCTTAGTCTAGAGTAAAGACACTGTTATGGACTTAATTAGGCTTTCTTAGTTTTATTAGGAGTATGATTCCTTATCTAATCATGTTTCTTAGTTAAGAATTACTACTTGTACTATGATTATGTTATTTTCACTATTTAAATATGTAAGGCCTATGGCCAAAATGGGATTAGAGAAATAATGAAGAATTAAATTTATTTTATGTATTTTACTTAGTTATAGATGTATTCCTCCATGGATTCGCATGTCACCGTCTACATCAGGCACACTTACTCAGGATTAGGAATTCATGAATTAAAACATGTCCTAAGGTTACACAAGTGCATATTTATGAGATGACCAATATGAAAGAATAAACTGAAAAAAGGAAGAACCCAAAGCAAGCCCCTTTAGCTAGCACCATGGTAGCTCAGCTACAGGTACTAGTGTAAATGTAGGAATGCTTGGAAAGAGGAAAAAAGAAAATGCTTTGGAGAATGCATGGAATAAGGAAGATCGTGATACTTTGACAAGTTCAATTGCTAGGATTGCCTTTCTACAAGTGGTTTGTCATTCCATTTCGCTAGGAACCCACACTATGTTGATTCCTTCAAGTTTGTAGCAAATAGACATTTTCCAGGTTATGTTCCTCTCGGCTATAACTCGTTAAGGACCACTCTCTAGCAAAAAAAAATTCTAATATTGAGAGGTTATTGAAACCAATGAAAGCAACTTGAAGTGAAAAAGGTGTGAGCATTATTTCCGATGGATGGAGTAATGCGCAAAGAAGGTCTCTCATCAATTTTATGGCTACATCAGGAACAAGACCTATTTTTTTGAAAGCAATTGATGGCATAATAGAGTACAAAGATAAACATTATATTCCTGGCTTGCTTAAAGATGTTTTTTATGAGGTTAGACATCTTAATGTTGTTTAAGTAATAACTCCGTTATGAAAGCAGTCAGATTGATTGTTCAAGCTGAGTACTCCCACATTTTTTTGGACACGTTGCGTGGTGCACTGAATTTAGCTCTGAAGAATATATGTGCAACAAGAAATATAGAGAGAATTGCTCATGTTTTTGAAGAATATTATTAGATTACCCAGGTTGCTGATGATGTCTCTTTTATTTAAACTTTTATTATGAATCATTTTATGAGGCTAGTAATTTTCAAAAAATGTGGGGGTATTCCAGATCAAATCAGCGGGTTGAATTGGAGGCATTGTAAAAGGCTAGCAATTCTATGAGGCTAGCAATTTTGAAGCAATGAAGTGGCGTAGAGCTTTTTTTCCACCCGACAATGAGTATTTCATATGACATTGTAAAATGTAGATACTTCAGTTTCCTTCTTGCCCTCATGCCAAAATATTGTTTTCTTCAAATTTGTAATCATGGTATATATCCCACATATCATACACTGTGTGAAGGCGCCTTGAAGATGGATCAAGCGGCTAAAGGAGTATAGGAAGTTAATAGTGTTTTTAATTATTGCAAATTTTTTGGTTGAAAAACTTGGTATCCAGAATGCGTTTGGTTAGTGAAAAAAAACAATTTTTCACCTTGAAAGGTGAAAATTTTCACCTATCAGGGTGAAAAGTGTTTGGAAGCTGAAAGGGTGAAAAGTGGTCGGTGACGGTGATAGGTGAAAATTTTCACTTTTTCACCTTTCAGGCCTGAAAGGTGTTTCTTTGCTGAAAGGCTGAAAACTGGCCCTGAAAGGTGAAAGGTGACAATTTTTCACCTTTCACCCTGAAAGGCTGAAGTGAGAATCAGGCTGACGAATTGATCGTCACACCTCTTCAACGAAAAAAAAAATCAACTCTCTCCCAGAGGTTCGTCCCCCCCGGTGAGTACCCCCACCCCAATGGTGCCCCGTTGAGCCGAGAGAGTTTGTGCCCCCCGTCCCCGCCGCCGCTCATTGAGCCCGCCCGGTGGCCACCATCGCCGCCGCTGATTGAGGCCCCCACCTGGCCGCCGCCGCCCTATTGAGCTGAGGGAACCCGTGCCCACCCC
Source organism: Houttuynia cordata (assembly GCA_039654745.1). Lineage (NCBI taxonomy): Eukaryota > Viridiplantae > Streptophyta > Magnoliopsida > Piperales > Saururaceae > Houttuynia > Houttuynia cordata. The sequence continues at coordinate 217,044 of JBCJFD010000025.1, forward strand.
TCCCGGGCAACTGCTTGGGTTGTCCAAAGCCGGTCACCCCGGTATTTGCCCCAACGCCTCCGCCGCAGCACCGTTAAGCCAAGGGACAGCCCCCCCTCCCCGTCATATCTCCCTCATTTTTAGATACGATCGATTGTTGTGAGTGCGGATCGATCGTTGCCTTCAATAACACTATTTTGCGGTTAAGGCGATCGATCGCGTTGAATGGCCGATCGATCGTAGTTACTGTTCATAAATTTCAAACGGCTATAACTTTCTGCTCCGAACTCCGAATTGCACGTGATTGGTGGCATTGGAAAGCTGATTTCTTGAACTTTAACATGAAGCTTGAATAAGTCTAATCAGATATTTGCACATAAAGTTATGATGATTTAGCCATTAAAGTCTATTTTCACCTCATTTCTGTGTATTACTCTTGTTTCCTACAAAAACTAAAAACTATATTAAAGTAATAGAAATTCTAAATGGACACAGGCATAAACATAAGTTTATGATATAATAAAATGTATATTTTATGTGTAGATCACTCTTTCTGATCATCATAATATCCTAATGACCTTGATATTTTATTGAAAAAATCCCATAAAATTCACAATAAATAGTACGTGGTAGCTCGACATCTTTATGATATCATCATTATAAGAAAAAGCACTAAAAATGAGGAAGAATGAAAAAAATGGGCCAAAACGGATCAGAAATGAGTAAGAAACGCATCGTTGAAGTTTATCCCATTAAAAAGCTATCATGTAATCGATTACACGATTGCTCTTCCTATCGTGTAATTGATTACACGATACCCGAAGCTGACGAATATTCCTATCAGCGTGATTTATTTTCAGTTTCTAAATATATTTCACCTTTTACAAATCAGGCACAAAAATTTTCACCCTGGCGCTTGATTACTTTTCAGGTTCCAAACAGTTGTCACCAATCAGAAAATATCAGCATGATTATTTTCAGACTAATTTAAATTTTCAACATTTCACCTATCAGCATCCAAATGCACCCAATCTCATTAGCAATGAAAGAGATAAAAACCCAGTCCCTATAATGTTCATGAACAATTTGCAATAAGCCCATATTTCCCTAATGTAAGTACCCTCACCTTAAATCGGTTTAATTTAGTGTTAATTATCAGTTATCGTGTGGTTTAAGTGTTTTCCGATTTAACTTAGTGGTTTTTGAAAATAAATGGGTTTACAAAGGTTTTAATCAAAACCAACTTCACAATTATGAGTTTTAAGTGATTTTGGATCAAACCTAAATTTTTTAGATTTTTCTGATTTTTCACCGATTTTCCAAAAATTAGGGTTTGACGGGACCCCTGCGGGCCCCGTCGTCCAAAATTAGTTTTTGTGACCAAAATGCCCCAGACATTAAAGAAAGTCATTATAAAAATTTTCAGAATTTTATGGACTTAATTTCTGATTAAAATAGCCAAATTTTCTATTTTCACCCCATATTTTACTTAGGGTTACCCCAACTTTTTCTATAAAAGGAAATTGTTGTGCCCTTTCCCAATTTGGGAATAGGCTTGGCTGGGAGATTATGAGCCTCTTTCCCTATTGCTTGAAAAGGAAAAGATTAAAGGTATTTAGCCTAACCTCTCCTTATTTCTTTAAGGTTTTACTTAAGCATTCCTTAATCTTGATTTTTTCATTGTTTCAATCTATTTTGAAAGCATAAAAACTACTGTTTTATACTTCTTTACTAAGCCCTAATATTTAAAATCATGCGTTTATGCTTTTAAAAGCCCTATATCTAAGGTTTTCATTTAGTTTTCAAAGCTAAGTAGTGATTACTAGATTATTAATATAAAATCGTCTTTTTGGAAGGTGCTGGAGGTGATTGAAGCTTCATTCTAATCAAGTCAAGGTAATGGGTTCTTCAATCTCAGCTTTGGGTAGTGAATGGTTTGTTTTAATAATTTTTACTTGAATGGGTATTCTTGTTTAGGGCTCTAATGGTGGATTTAATAAATGCTAATATTTTGTTATGATTTCTTGGGGTTTCATCTTAGAATATGTGAATATGTTATGAAATGTTTGATGGCTTTTTGTCAATGCTTGAGGCATGTATTAAGCTTTCAAGATCTGTTAATGGAGTCTTGGTTTTTGAATATTTGAAAATGGAAGAGATGACCCGCGATCATCTTCTCGGTTTTGATTTGCAGCCCGATTTTCAAATGGTTATAACTTTTTACTCCAAACTCTGAATTGAGTCTGGTCGGTGGCGTTGGAAAGCTGACTTCTTGAACATTAATATGAATTTTGAATAAATTCAATCAGAGATATTTGTATGAAGTTATGAATATACAAATATTAGAGTTACTTTTTACCTTATTTTTCCATCTTACTCTTGTTTTCCTATAAAAAAACCAAAACTACTTTAAAGTACTACTAATTCTAATCAAACACCAATATAAACATAGGTTAAAGGCTTATGAAATGCACAATTCATATGTAAGTCATATGGTTTATGAGTAATTGAGGTGATCATGCTATGGTTTATTGTATGGTAAAAGAGCATGCTTGTAGGAGTAAGCCTTCAACTCTACATAGATGGATTTAAGCTTGATGATAGAAATTGCTTTGATTTCGGTTTGGAATCCTTATTTTAGAAGGTATTTAAGCATGTAAATATTGCTCAATGAGTTTATGTCGAAGCATGAATCATGTGATTAGAATGTGCATGAACACACACACACACACACACACACACACATTTGGGAGTTTATCATGATATCATAGTTGATATATAATTTGATTATGATGCATGAGGGGATGGATTGGGAGCACATTCTATGTGTTGGAACCCACGTGGGATTGCTCACGGATATATCATGATAGCATGCATCATGTATCGGACTTCATGGATGAAGTTTTATCGTTGTTTAAACGGAATTAATCGATTGTATACAATGTGTGAGATTGTATGTCGGATTAATCGAAACTTGGTTGGTCCGAACGGACATGTTTTCGATTTCGTTCCCTCCTGGAACAGGTTCACTCCCCGGGTTGAGTTTGATTGAGATATATGGGGGGCGAGGGATGGACTCGCCTTGCGGAGATTTGAGAGGTAAAAAACTGGACACTGAGCACCCGGGTGGTAGGCTCTTGTGCACCAGCTACCACGTGTTCTAGTTTTTCTGTAATGAGATTCAGGCTCCCCCCCACCGCAGGAGACTACCTAGGGTGAACACACCTACTCTAGGTTCTCTATATGAGATTCGGGCATCCTTGGCCAGGATTATCCAAGGCGAGCAGCTTGTTGGGATTGACCACCCCCTTTGTTCCTGTGTAGGAGGCAGACCGTGATACGCCTTCGGGCCTTGATTGTGTCCCGCCTTCGTGGCAGATTGTGTTACTCCTTGATGGAGGCATTCACCATTGTGATGATACATGTTTATTGCGATGTTATGCATGATTGTACCATATTTTGGTTACATTAGACATGCAGGGTGAATTTATGAGATATGAATGCATGATTATAACTTTGGACATGCAAGGTGAATTTATGAGATATGAAGCATGAAAATGAGATATCTTTAGGCAGAATTATGTGTTATGAATGCATGATATGGAAGTATGTAAATGAGATACTGTTATGCAGGATTATGTAATGTACATGCATGACTAGAAAATGGGATAATCATGTTGATTATGGATCTACTGCTATGTTATGATGCCCTATGATTTCTTATTATTGTCGGTTGTAATTAAAACTATTATTGAGTTTTATACTCATCCCTATATCCGTGTTTTGTTTTGGGGCTGTGTGGTGCGACACGCAGATGAACAGGATCCTCTATTTGAGAAGCGATCGTAGAGAGAGCGGGATTAGGCGTGGATGCCTTGGACTTGGTTTAGTTTATCTCTTTAGAGTTGTTTTATTATTGTATGATGAGACTTGTGACCTATACTTGTGGACCCTGTAACTCGAGCCCAGTTTGATGGCTCAAGTTTGTAGTTGTGGGTTTATTGACTTGTCGATTTCTTTGTGAGTTAAACTCTATCTTTATTCCTCTTATTTACTCTTGCTCAAAATTGTTTGTATAACTCTGTTAGATAGACCGCCCGTATGTGAGGCATAAGTCTTCCACTATATTTCCTTAACGACGCCCCCGTGTGCCGGTTTGACTCTTGGACCGTATTCGGTTCGGATCGGGCGGTGCCCGGGGTGTGACACCTAAGCTAGTCACAAATGGTTGAATATATATAGGTATTTAACATGACAAATTACTAGATTATTTTTATTGGCAAATTACTAGATTCAGATTATGATATTTACATCATCTCCTTATAAAGAGAGATATTTTTAGTGCGTTCCGCCAATATTTTTGGCGGGCGAATGAAAATTGGGTTTCGCCCACCCGCCTCCCGCCTTCCGCCTTTTCTTATCGAATCCAAAGGACTTTCTCCCTCCCCCCTCCCTCCAGAATCTGGACCAGCCCCCCCTCTCGTTGTTCTCCATTTTAAATCAATCCATCATATTCCCCACCTTCCTCCTCCTGAATCCATCCACCCGCCACCTCCTCTCGCTTTCCGCCCAATACTCCTCCCCGGAACACGCGGTCCTGAAAGGGGCGGGTATGGGGAGGTGCAGATAGCGAGTGAGGAAGATCCACCTCCATTTCAGAATTTAAACACCCATCTACTCCTTGTGCTGTCCGCCATCTCGCCAACCACTGCCCCCCCTTCGAACGGTAAGCACGCCTGGATTTTAGGATTGGACTTTCCATCTCTATTTCTTTGATTTTGGGCTTGGATTTCTTCCGTTCTCTACAAGCCTGAAATATCTGGAGGCAGTAGCGATTGTGGGTTCCTTTTTTTTTTTGAATCTTGCATATGAGATATTGATTTTGGGTTTTTTCTTGCAGGCTGAAAATTACACTCTTGAAATTGCATGTGGCCGAAGTGGCAGAAATTTGAAGAGGATGGGAGGTGCTGTGTTTCGAGGGCCAATTTTGCTGCAAGTTATTTCGTAAAATTTTAAATTTATGAAATGTATATGGTGATATTATTTGTTTTTTTTATCTAAGCGACTTGTGATGCGACCTTTTGATTCTTCGTTAAGTGGTAAAATAAAAAATAGTTTAGATGAAAGTCTCTTTCAAATTTAGACACTCAAGAAGATTTTGAATGTTGGTTATATAGGGGCAGTTTGGATGCATTTTTTTTTTCCGAGATAGAAAGGATATTTCATCTTAGAAGTTCCTTTCTGCCTAATTTACATTTGTTTGCTTCCTTTCTCCTAGAATTTTTTCCTCCTTTCTACCGTAACCTCTTCCTAAGGGGAGGTTTCTAGTTGCATGTCGACCGCGCTTGCGCCGCCGTGGGCGACTCCGTGTACATGGCGGGTGACCATGATAACAAAAAAAACGCTCTCTAATCGGCCGAGCTCTGTGACCCCATCGCTGACGAATGGCGGCTGCTTTCGGACATGGCCGAGGAGCGCGACGATTAAGGCAGAGATGGAGACAGATATGGGTGAGGATATATGAGACCTATTTTATTTCATTTATTATAAAAAATGTAAAATATTGAAAATATGTCTTTCCAAACATAAAGTCTTTTTTTAATTCTTTTAACAAATAAAAATGAAGGAAATGTACTTTCATTTTTGTCCCAAAGTGGCATACAAAGAGGTTTTCTTTTTGTTTTTAGAGTGAAAAAGCACACTCTCTCTCTATTTTGGCCAAATTTTATCTTTAATCTTTCAATTACTCTCAGAGGTAAAAATATGGTTTTTTTTATTTGTAAAAAAATGATGATTTTAGTTCCATAGATTTGCTCTATGGTACTTAAGATTAGCATTGGGTGTGGTCATGTAGTTCTCTTCAGTGCAATTTTTTGTTTCATTCAATACATTTTGAATATAATTTTTTTATGTAATAATTTTTTTTAAGAAAATACTTGAACAAAGATAAATATGAGAAACAACATATTGTATTCAACTGCTCATCATGTGTGTAGGAGCTAAGTACATAAAATACTACACTTGCTAGACTATTCCTCATTTCATTGTCTCATGTTTTTCATTTACTTTCAACACTTTGCTATGGAAGAGGTAGGTGGAAATGGGCAAAAATGCATTGTTGAGTTTGGATGAGTTTATTAGATATTTACAAGATAATGTACTTTAGTGTATATTTTTTGTCGATGATGTAGTTTTAATTGATGAATGTAAAGTAGGTTTGAATGTGAAATTTGAACTATAGAGGGAAGCTTTAGAATCAAAATGTTTTAAAATTAATAGGACTAAGACATAGTGCATTAAATTTAATTTTAAGGAAGGTAGATGGGCAAAAGCCTTAGTTGAAATAGATGGGAAAAAAATGCTAAAATGTGATCAACTCCATTGCTTAGAATTCATTATTTATAAAGAAGGGGATATTAATAGTGATGTGGTGCATAAAATAAATGCGGGGTGGATAAAGTGGAGGGCAGCATTGGGAGTGTTATGTGATAGGTGTGTTTCAAAAAGGCTTAAAGACAAGTTCTATAAAATAATCATTAGGCATGCACTATTCTATAGATCAGATTGATTGGCATCAAAGAGGAGTTATATAGATAAATTGAATGTAGTTGAAATGAGAATGTTAAGGTGGATGAGTGAGATTAAATGTTTACAAAAAAAATTTCTCATTCTCTCTTGTTTTATGCACATGCCTAGATTAAAAGGGAATTTAGCTCACAAAATTGTTTTACATTTCACACAACTAAAACCATCTTTCATTGCTAACATGATTAGTTACCAAGTTTTTCAACCAAAAAATTTAGAATATGTACTACCCAAAAAAAAAAATTTGTATGTTTACTAAAATTGATTGATCTAAAATAAGAAGTTTTGATGCTTGTTTAGATTATGATTTGTTATGTCTTGCATTGTGGTGTTAAAGAGCGCGAAGATAGTTTTCCAACGTTATTGATGGTGTGTAATTTGGTGTTCAGAGCAAAAAGTTATGCTAGTTTGAATTTTGGTATGCGATCGGGGTATGTGATCGATTGTCGGGGTTTAGGGTTTAACATAACCTAGTTAAAGTAGATATTAAATCCTAACTAATTAAGGAGGATTAAGTTTAGGACGTCTCTTGTATCTATGAGAAGCTTCTAATAAGAGGATTTAATGATTAGATTGAGAAGAAATTTTAAAAGAAAAATATCCTAGTTAGTATTAGCATAAGGTCTATATAAAACACTTATAAGGGGGTTAACTGGTGTTTTATCACAATAGAGAGTTTGTGAATGCCCCAACCTTATTTTTCTCTCTTTTTCCCTTGTTCTAGCAACCATTTCACTATTTTTCTTTATTCAAATAGTGATATTTTGTGTTGCACTATTGTTGTTGAGACTTTATTTTGATATTCATATGGTGAGTTGTGTTATAATAAGGATAAAATAATCTCCTTTGATACTTCTATGGTGAGTTGTGTAGTGATAGAGATAAAGTTATATTGGTACTCCCTTAGTGAGTTAGACGTTGGAAAGAGTATTGAAATCTTTGTTGTACTCCTTTTGTGAGGTGGTTATCAGAATAAATGTGTTTTTCATAAAGGATATATTTATTTTGAGTAAATAGTTGCTCCAGAGATCTTTTATAAGGATGTTGTGTTGTTTTGCTCAAGAGAGGCAATTAAATAAGTTTCCCAAGATGAGAGATGAGAAGTTTCAAAAGTACCTGAGTGAAATGTTGGAGGTATGACTGGTAAAAGCCATAATAGACTCCGTCCAGTTGAGAGTTGGATAATATTTAAAAGCACTTAGATTAGGAGAGATTCCTTCTAGTTGAGAGTGGTATGATACTCAAAAGCACTTGAATTAGGAGAGGCTATGCTAGGATGAGAGTTAATAATACTCAAAAGTACTTGTGTCAAGGGATTTTGCTAGGGTGAGAGTTAATAATATTCAAAAGTACATGTATTAAGAGATATTGCTAGGGTGAGAGTTAATGATACTCAAAAGTACCTGTGTTAAAAGATAATGCCAGGGTGAGAGTTAAAGATACTTAAAAGTACATGTGTTAACAGAGTATATTTTTGGATTTTTGTTAGGTTCCCGCCCAAGGAGAGGCATTCCGTAAGCATTGATAGATCCAGTATTCTATACATGACTGAGAGTTCTAAGGAGAGAACCTCTAGGGTAGTATGGCAAGAAACAACGAGAGAGTGATGACAGTTGAGAGTAGAAATTGTAGCTTCATACACTTGTGATAGTTGGAGTCTTGATGAATGATGTTCTTCCTATACACTTCCGATATTTGGATTATTGATTATAGATATTCTCTCCATATATTATAGCTGTTTTGGAATCTTCGTGAATGATGATGTTTTATGGTAATGCAATCCTTATGTATAGTATGAATATTGCAAACCTATCAGTTGTGGTTTAAATCTGATTTATTGTTATATATATATATTATATCTACTGTGCTTGTGTGGGTTTTGCATCATGCTGGGTATTTCTTCGGAATATTCATGTATTTTGTGATGCAGGCTTGGATAAAGAATATATTTGGAGAATGTTGCAGTAGAAGGAAAAACTCGAGGATTGCAGTCAGAAAGTTATGAAGTTTATGTTTTCTTTGAATTAAATAGCTATGACATTTTTGGCCTATGTGCCAAGAGACTAGTGATTTTGTAAGAGATTTTAATGACTTATTTTTTTTGGATAATTTGAGATTATAAATTTTTATTTCATATGGTTTAATGATGTTAATTCATAAGATTGAGTGGTTTCAATTATGCATCCTTTTGAGATGTTATAGTTGACTGGTGACTGGGTATTCAGTTGTGTGCCTGAATTTCGGCTTCAAGAATTTCTTGCTTAAGGGTCGACTTTTGTACTCCGTCAAGGCTTGAAATTTCGAGGTGTGACAGCGTGGTATCGGAGCCCTTCATTGCAGTCTTGAACAACATTGTTAACATATGAAGTAATGTAGTGGAACTTAGTAGAGAGAGAAGACTTAGTAGAATCTAGATGATGAGACTAGTTAGAACATAGATGGAATTAGTTGAGACTTATCTATATGGGAGAGAAAGTCTAGTACACTAGAGAATCTCCGGGACTAGGTTTATGGAAAAGACCATAAGTAAATTGGTGAACGGAGGTGAAAAGCAAGATGTTAAGAAGTGGTGGTTAGAATGGAGGTTAGATGGTATCAATCGAGGAACTAATAAAGAGCCTTACCTGATAGATATAGAAGAACCCTTCAGGATTGGTATTGAAGGACCAGATCGAGAGAACCCTAGTATGGCAATTTTAGAAGTTGGACTTCATCGTAATAGAAAATTCCCTTGACCCATATATCAGGGCAGACTAAGTGTTAGAAATCTCTAGCGAAGAAATCATTAAGAAATTGATTTTTGACCTTTGATTTTGCTAATGGATTGTTTTGTTTTGGGTGTAATTGGTTTGCTTGAAAGATTGTGGTTTAAGAGGTTAATGAATGGATAGATGAGTTAAAATTCATTTACTTTTGTTAACCATAGAAGATAGACGATGGAACAATTTTTGAATCAGAGTGCGCAGCGAAAGCATGTTTAGCCTAAGGATTGAGGGTCAATGAACAGATAGATAAATTAAAATTGAAATTTGGTGAGATTTTAATTCATCTTCTTTCTTTGATTGTAGATATCGAATATGGTGAACTCAGGAGCACGTGGTAGGCGACCAAATCTTGCTGCTAACATTTGGCAGGGGGAAGATGCCAGCCAGAATGTTTCAGAGGTAGTTAGGCAGCTTGTGGCTGAATTACGGAATGGTGGAGGAGAAAGCATTGAGAAGGCTCCAACTCTGGAAAGATTTAAGAGAGTTGGACCAGAGTTCTTCGGGGAGGATAACCCAGAGAAGGCAGAGCGGTGGATAGTAGAGGTTGAACGATTGCTTAAAGGAATGAAAATGACTGTAGTTGAGCGGGTTATTTTTGCGACCTTTTTATTTGTTGGCGAAGCAGTGTTTTGGTGGGAATATGCAGAATGCAATTACTTTGTGGAAGGTTATGACATTACTTGGGATGAGTTCAAATAAGTTTTTAATAATAAATATTTTCCACCCTACGTCCAGCATCGCTAGGAAAAAGAATTCTTAGAATTAGTGCAAGGTTTAATGTCGGTACTCCAGTATGAGACTAAATTTGAGTAGCTATAATGGTTTGCCACAAACGCCTGTCCTAGTGATTTGGTTAAGGCTCAGCAGTTTGTGGATAGATTGAAGGATGGGTTGAGAGCGAAGGTATTAGCTTCTCAGCCTACAACTGTAGCAAAGGCGGTTGAGTTGGCATATATCTTGGAGGATGACTTCAAGAGGACGCAAGAGAGGAATATCGACTTCATGAAAAATCAGGACAATAAGTTTAAGCATCAAAATGGCAAACATTTTAGGAATGACAATGAGAACAACAATTTAAACAGCAGAAGTCGCTGCAACAGCAAAGTAGGCAAGAATTGTTAGATCGTGAAGCCCTATAGTTCCATCAAAAGGAAAACTGTATCCAAAGGATCCTAAGAGATGCTACATATGTAGATAATGGGGACACGTCTCAACCTATTGCCCAAATAAGGAGAAGATGAATGAGGCTGAACTAAATTAGAAGACTCAAGCACGGATATTTGCAGTGACGTTAGAAGAAGCAAGGGTTTTAAATGAGGGTAATGAAGGTACTATGTTGTCCATGCTTGATAGTTAGAGTCGGGAGTCTGGTTGATGTATTTGAAGGTTTATAGAAAACCCTACTGTAGTAGGGGATAGGGTTTTAATTGTTGTGTTGATATTGATTATTGATATGATTTCAATTCTGTGCTTAGTTGGATGAGTTAGCATAATATATTTGATGAATGCAATTTGCTATAAGAAGAAATCCTACCTTAGAATATTAGGAGAAGAAGAATCGTACGAAACTATCTTGAATTGTTAGAAATTAGTAGCTGCATTTCGAGGACGAAATGTTTTTTTAGGAGGGGAGGATGTAACACCCGAAAAAAAAAATGGTATGCTTACTAAAACTGATTGGTTTCAATTACACATTCTTTTGAGATGTTGTAATTGACTGGTGACTGGGTATTCAATTGCGTACCCGAATTTTGGTTTAAGAATTTCTTGCTTAACGTCGACTTCCGCACTCCGTTGAGGCTTGAAATTTCTGGGTGTGACAGAATACTATATTACTGTTAACTTACTTCACCCCTAATATAATAAAAAACTTCTTATGTTCCTAAATATCAAAGAAAAAGTAAAACTTGCTATACTCCTTTAGATAAAAACCCAACCCATATAATGTTCATGAAATAAGCCCATGTATACTCCTTCGTGAGGTTAAGGGGCAGTTCCCAGTGGCCTTGATCTCACCACCGTCGGAATTACATTACCCCAAAGGATACCGGCGGGGCGTTCTTGACTCAGGCCGGCGGAGGCGTGGAGTTTGAGGCAAAGATCACGCCATTCTCTTCATTTGATGTATCATGAGTGCCCCTGCTTTTGGTTCTACAAAAACACCAACATTTGGCGCCTCTGCTTCTGCATTTGGGTCAGCAAGTTCACCAGCATTTGGCACCTCTGGTGCCACAACATTTGGTGCTTCAGGTACTTCGGTCTTTGGATCTTCTGCTACCCCGGCATTTGGGTCCTCTTGTTCAACTTTTGGTGCGTCCAGCAATCCTTCCTTTAGCTTTGGGTCATCTGGAGCATTTGGGCAATCGGCTTCTACATTTGGTAGCAGCCCATCGCCTTTCGGTGGCCAGAGTTCTCCCTTTGGTAAGGATGCTGTGCATTAGAGATAAATTGACTCAATTATGAAATTAGAGTTTACGCTTTATCTGATAGTCCTGTACGTTTTCCTAATGCCTCTGCATTCTCCTTTTAATTTTTTTTCTTTTTCTATTTTATTTATTTCTGCAGGTTCACAGAAATGTTGGTTTTGGTCAATCAGCCTGGAGGAAGCAGAGTGGCTCCTTATGCTCCTACACCGGGCAGAAGGTGGCACTGCTGGTACCCAGCCAGCTGGGAAGCTGGAGTGTATATCTGCAATGCCTGTGCACAAAGATAAAAGCCATGAGGAATTACGGTGGGAGGATTATCAGAGAGGGGACAAGGGTTCAGATGTTTGATTTATCCTTTACTTTGCTACCTTCTCTATATAACTTCATTCTTTTTAATTCGGTCTGTGTTCTCTGTACTTTTATTAGGGTTTGATTTAGATGTTCTATCCCGATTTGTGGTTAGCCTGACTCACAGTTGAAAAGATTGTCTGTGGCTGATCATTCATTTTCACTACGTATTGTGTTCAGAAGCGCGTTCATCGACTTTTAGTGAATTGCAGTGACCTTAGCCTACCATTCAGTCGGTTCAATCCCAATTATTGGATTTTGTCCTTTGCTTTTTTCTTTTTTAACTTTTGTATGTCATATCATATATTGCGAAGTGTTGTCAGCTATTGGATTGCTCTACAATCTTGAAACCAATTTGTGTGTTCTCCTTGCGGTAAAGCAATCACACTTTTTTTTAGGGCTTAGGCTCGGTTTTTATAGAGCTTCTTGGTATAATCGAACTCCAAAACTGCCCTCAATAATGCCTGCAAATGCAACTTTCTCTAAAAAAATATTGGAATAAAAGTTTAAAAAATGATAAAAAAGCCAAAAAATAATAACAAAGTATTTCATCTCGCCGAGATCAGGCTGAGTTTTATTGAAAAAAAATATTTTAGGAAAATAATAAAAAAGTATATAAAATAAAAAATATAATCTCGGCGAGATCTGCCCCAAATTTACAGAAAAAAATATTTTTTTAAAAATAAATTTGACAAAAATCACACAAAAAAAAATCACATAAAAATAATTAAAAAATATGTAATCTCCCAGATCTCTGGGTGATCTAGGGGAGATCCGGCAGAGATTTATGAATTTTTTTTATTTTTTGTAAAATAAATTCCAAGTACATTACACAAAAATACTAAAAAAATCAG
>JBCJFD010000026.1:0-223315 GCA_039654745.1 Houttuynia cordata
TTTGCATGCATCATCGCATCGCGAGTTGTCTATCTGCGATCCTCTGGCACATATTAATATATTGGGCACCATGAAGTAACATTTGCTTTGACGGCTTCAGATTCGACTACAAGATACAATTGTAGCTAGTAAAATTGTGCATGTGTGTTTTTTCAGATGATATATTTTTAGTTGCTAGAATTAAAGTAAGTTTGAATGCAAAACCAGAGTTATGGAGGGAAGCTATAAAATTAAAAAAATTTCAAATAAATAAGATTATAAAATTAAAGTTTATGAATTTACTTTTAGGCAAATTGAAGTATACATGGAACCTTAGTTAAAATGGATGAGCATGAAGTGCCAAAATATGAATAATTATGCTATTTAAGATCTATTGTTTGTACAAAAAGGATATTGATAGTTATGTGATGAGTTTACATGAGATCGTTCTCATATAAGAGCATGAAGTCAATCTTTATTGTCGTTAGATTCCGATCGGAGGGTAGATATCAAATCAGTGGGTAAGTGAGTGTGTCACATCAAAGAGTGGGTGAGATCATTATAGATATTTGTAGCCGTCAGATCAAGATCTAACGGCTACGATTCAAAGTGGCCTCATATAAGCAATATGAGAGCGATCTCATTTAAACTTTTCCCTTATGTAATATATAACATAAATGCATAATCGATAAAGTGGAGGGCAGCCTACAATACTCCAATGTGGACATGCACGTTCTAAATTAGCTTGTTCGGCTTCAAAATTTGAACTTAGCCAAAATAAGAGTAATATGTTGACGTGTGGGATAAGCTTTTGCTTCTAATACATATTTCTATCCAACATGGTATAAGGCCTCACGAGGTCTATCTTTGATATTTATTATAAAGAATTTTTGTCGTCCACCCCAAAGATTTGGGATTTGGCATTATGAATAATGGAATTACAAGGGAAGAATTTGCACTCAAAATTTCAAACAAGAAACATCTATGATGGACACTTAAAATTGATCTTGCACACTTTTTTTTCCCAAATACAGATCTGTACACTCACTATCCATTGATGAGAAAATTTTCTCACTTACACCGCCGGAGATGGTAAGAAAATACAAGAACAAATTACTACAGAAAAAAAAAAACAAGCTAAATAAGAAAAAAAACAAATGCGCTTCTCTAGCCTACTACCAAAACAAGATTTCACATGTGATTTATATGATTAGGCGCAAGGTTTTTTATCAGATCCAAGGAAAGGAATGGATGCAACTGCCAATGCCCCAAACTGAACCAATATTTGCGAAAGCTGAGTCCTCCAACTCCACCTTAGTTCGAACATCACCAGTTGTTGGGCACTGCTAATGTCGGTTACATTGCTGGGCACTTTATTTGTGTAGTTGCTAACCTTCTTGCTGCAAACTCAAACATGTAAACTGTGAATCACTATGATAACATAAGAGTAGCGCAAGTCTGGAAGCCAGAAAAATTGAAGCGTTTGAAGTCATGAAAAACCAAACACCTCCATGCAAATGTCGTTTGTTTTGCAGATTTGTATTGGCATCCAACATCCTGACTTAGGGAAATTGTGGATGGAATTATACAAAGATAGCATTTTCATTTTGGAAACTACAATAAACGAATAACAATTTCTTCATTCATTGTGTACTAAATCTACGATTAGACTTAAACTCCCTAGCAGGATGTCGACCACAAAAGCTCTCATGGCCGAAACAACGATGTTAAATCCTTCAAAACTTCTTCCTTTCATTATATTCTTCTTTCTATGCCAATCCTTTAAAATTTGCTAACAAATAGAACAGTAATCATTATCAAATAGAGCCTTTTTCCAACAATTTGGGATCGGCAACATGGATCTTACGCCTCCATTCTAGCCTATTTTGTGTCATCTCTTTTGCTTCAAATAATATCAATTCACTCGGTATAAACATCTTTCATAGGCTATTTAGGAGATTTTAAACTAGTATCTCTCCATGTAATTGTTTATGTGTGTACCAAACCTAATCATTCATATTTTCAAGCAAACATGTTATGAACTTATAATTTGTCCAATTTTACTTTTTTTGGCATATACTTATCAAATTTTACTTTTTTCTTCTGATGTTGTGGAGAGCAGTTGTCAAAGAAATGTTTGTGGACAGTAACTTATCAGGAGTAAGGCCAAAGGTGTTACCTTCCAGGAAAGATGCAATCCCCGTGACCTGCATCCAAATTCCAAAAAATGATTAGAAGGAAACAAAAGAGCAACAGCATTTGTACCAGAATTCCAGCTCAAAGGCTGCAACACTTGTGCTTTGCCGAAGCGAACCTTCTTTTCTACTCATCACACGTGACCTTTACCACCCCCCACCATAATTGAATATTTTGCACCAAAATCAACAACACTGCCAACTCATCTAGATTCCCACTCACAACATCATCCCATTCCTAAACATTCCCAATCCATAAAATCAGATGATAAATAAATTTGACAAATTGTATAAAAAGCCAATTGCCTCCCAAAGCAAATACCAATCTTCTACCCAACACAAGTGGAGAAGTAGATCTATCTCGCCGACCATAAATTGTTTATCATAAAAGGGTCACTACCTCCCAAAGTACCATTCATGAGTTCCAACCCAAGTGAAAATGAGACCTATTACTACCTAATTAATTAAGAACAGAAGTTCCAAAACAGTGAAGATGATACAGTTCCATAATGACGGCCGACCGGCAGTGACCCTAAGTCGAGGCTGAAGTCAAAAGGCCTCCGCGATGAAAGGTGATTTGCTCACTGGGAAAGCCTAGGCTTTTGTTGTGAATCCCACATTTCAATAAGATTGACTCATTTTGTGATAGTCTCAAATAAAAGTGAGCAGAGGGAGTATTACATTAACCATAATAGAAAATAACAAAAATGTATAACAGTAATGGATAGACTTATAAAAAAAATGAATGATTCATAGACTGAGAGGAACTTACTAGGATCAGTGGTGGTGATCATGGCAGCCCCCTTGAAATCACAGGACCCTGCCACCTTCCCCTCCATCTGGTAATAGCTATCAAACGCATACGACGCATGGGCCTTCACGTTATTCGGCCCATAACACGCCTCCCCTGGCTGGATCTCCGAACAATTGGCCCGGCCCGGCCCACAGGCCCAGTCCAGCGCCGCCTGCAACGTCCGCCCGTCCACCGTCTCCCCCGCCACGCAGAACGTCCGGTCGGTCGTATCATTGGCCAGCAATCCCCCCGTCGCCCCTGCATGCAACAAATACGACGGCGTCCCATTCCCATAGAACAAACCCCAATGCGCCTCCGATGCCGGCCCTGGCCGCAGGTCCTCATTGAACAACTCATAAATGTACACACTAGACGTGTACTCCGGTCGGGCCGGCGTCCCCGCCCGCCCGAGCACCCGCTTAATCAAATTCGAATTGTACGTCGCGGCATTATCAGCCGACGCATAGTGCGTCTCCCGCCCGTCTCCCTTGCTCGGCCAGCCGGTCTCGGAGACGACGACGGGGACGGACGTAACATTGAAGTTCTTCATGCATGTATAGACGGCGTCTATCATGGCGTCAAGGACGTTGGTGTAGTGCAGAAGGGTGTTCGGGTCGACCTCTTCCCGGTTCGGGGTGACCGGTCTGAACAGGGCGTTGTCCAGCGGGACCACGGCCCGGTTCTGCATGAAGACGTAATATGGGTACAGGTTCATCATGAGAACCGACCCGGTCCGGTCCAGGAACTGAACCAGGGGGCCGAGGACCGGGGCGAGGGTCTGGTTGAAGAAGGCCTGGGAGGGGGGAAAAGGGTCGGCGACGATGGTGGCGGAGTGGGGGGTGGAGACTTTAATGTCGGCGGCGAGTCCGGCGGCGGAGAGAGCAGCGTGGAGGGACTCCATGGCGGGGAGGAGGAGCGGGGCGGAGGAGGGGGCGGCGGTGAGGGCCTCGTCGCCCACGGCGACGGCGGAGATGCGGGTGGCGGGGTAGTGGGCGAGGACGTTGCGGCGGACCCAGGCGGCGGCGGTGGCGTTGGAGGAGCCAATTGAGAGCAGCTGGTTGTTGGGTATGCCGAGGACGACGCGTATTCCGGTCCCGGCAAGCGCCTGCAGTATATCCCCGTCGGCGTCGTAGAGCCGGACATGCTGGATCTTCTGGAGCTCCAAGAAAGCCACAAGGTCCGCGGGGGAGAGCAGATTCGATACATCAGTGCCGACATTAACGCCGACAAATGGGCCGTCGTCATCGCCTATTTCCGACTCATCACCCATGACCCATTTACCATTTCCATCCCTCTGATGAAGCCATAAAGTTGCTGTTGTATTCCACAAACTTTATTTATTACAAGGAAAAAAAAAACACTTAACATGAATGGTGGTGCCGTGTAGATAAAGTGATGGAATGAGTACTCAACAAAATTTTACTTACAAGAAACAAGGTACTTACATGTGAATGGTGATGGTGTTGTTGTTGGAGAAGATGACAGGGATGCTTCTAGAAGAGGGGAAAAGAGGAGGAGGAGGAGGAGAAGGAGGAGGGGAGTGAGGTCCATGGGAGGGAGGAGGAAGGAGGAGGGGGATGTGGTGTGAGCATTATTATCTTGGTGGCTGCTGCTTGCCACTGCTACTAACCTGAACTGATGAATGATGATTTGAGTCTTTGGAGTTGAATTGTGTGGGATTTTGGTGTTATTCGGCCAAATTCAAATTGGAATTTGGAAGATCGGAATTTGGATTGCTTAATTTTGGAAATGGGAGTGGAGCTGAGGTCGGCCATGGCAGAAGGGGTGGAGTACGGAAGAAGGGGCTCTGGTTGGGGTGAGGTGGAATGACGGAGTTGGGGCTGTGACCGACGGAGTGTGAGGTGAGGGATGGTTAGGGAATGTGGGGATTGTGTGGGGGTAATTTAGGTAAGTAGGTTGGGCAACGGGGAGAGTTGGGAGTTGGGACTGAATTACAGGCTGGCGAATTGGGTGAGACAACTCAGACAAGGGGGTAAGTGACGCACGTGACACGAGAAAGCGCGTGTGGATTTTGTCGATGGTGAAGATTACCATGATATCCTCCTTCCAGTCGATGATTGCAAGTGGGAATGAATGATTTTAACTTATCAATGATTCAGAATATTGCTGGTCACTTGTACAATAATAATCTCCATCCACTACCTTTCTTTCATAAGCATTGTGTACTGGAGCTGATAGTGCAGGGGAATTCCTATTCCTTGGTGAGTTGCAAATTTTGGCTCCCAAGGCTCTAACTGCTACTTTCAGACTTGCAACTCGTTTTCAATTTTTACAATTTTAACATGTGTACCAAGAGGGTATCAGGCGACCGATTTTATTGCCAATTTTGCGCTTGATAGGTTCAGTTGTACATGCTGAGTTTCATGATGTACTTCATGCAGATAGACTCTCATGTACTATATCTCGTTTTGTATATACCAAGGCCTAAATGTAATAGGTTTTTCGGGTTAAAAAAAGCATTGTTTATAATTTGGTCACAGAATATAAGCATTTATTCGGATCCAAAACACGTCACCATCGCTTGGTCAATGTAAGAAACTGCTTAGATACAAAATCTAATACTTCTTCCATCCAATGAAGCCTGTCAGTATTTGAAAATTGGATAAATTTAATGGACTCTAAGGCCAGTACAAAAAATTGCCACACCTATTCCACGTTTTTTTTTATCGTGAGGAGCAAAGTCAGCTGTATACTGATGGACCTGTGTTTTTTCAAATGCAGGCAGGCTTCATTGGACGGAGGGAGTATAAAATTTTGGAAAGTTTGTTATGACTTATGAATTTCAGTTAGAATGAGGAAATGGGCTTCAAAAGTTTTTTTGAAATCCTTAAATCTCCTTGCTATGGAAGGAATTTTCTACTAAGATTTAGTTGATTCTTTGCAGAAAAAGGATTTTGCTAGATTCTAGAACAAAAATAAATTCTTGAACTTTTTCTAGCTCAAAGAAAAGTATTTTTTCTGGAATATGTATTCTTGAATAATTATATTTTATATACAAGCATGTCCTAAATTTTTTTAACCGGTGGTTAAGCCTCCTCATGAGCCGAGCCAGCTCGTGAGTTTTTTTGGCTCAGCTCGACTTGGCTTGATTTTTATCTCGACTCGAGCTCAAGCCAACCTACAACTCGACTCGAATTAACTCGAAGCTCGACTCGAGAATCAGCTCGAGTTCGACTCGACTTTCTTTTCTAAACAAGGCCCATATGCCTAACCAATTTTGGTTTCCCTTTAATTAGATTGAAAGACTATCATTTCTTTCATTTATATAAGAATATGTATAGCCTTAGATTCATAGTGTTAGACGATGTGAGACTCTCATACTAGTTCATGACCTCTATCGCCCAATGCTGCCGCCCCCGCAGCCCGCCATCGTTGCCGCCCACCGCCCCTTGCCGCTCACCAATGCCGCTGCCCACCACCCCCTCCGTCGTCACCTCCCATCGTCGCCCATTGCCTCCCCATCGCCGCTTGCCCGACACAGCCACTTGCTGACACCGCCCACCACCCATCGGCCCCCACTGCGATGGGAGGTGGTGGGCAACAACGGCGGGGGTAGTGGGCGGCGGCAGTGACGGGGAGAGATGGCAGCAGGGGTGTTGGGCGGTAGTGGGGGCGATGAGAGGTAACGGCGGCATGGCGGGCCCAAGGGATGGTGGGAGGTGATGGGCGGTAAGCGGCGGTGGGGTGAAGCCCACTTCAAATATGTAATAAATATTTTTTTTGTACAACCAAAATATAAAAAAGATTGTAGTGTAAGTGGTTAAGGTGTCGTGTATTTTTTAAATTTATATAGGTTCAAATCCTCACAAAGACAAATTTGAATTTTTGCCTCGAGCTGAGATTGAGCTGTCAAATTCTGTGACGAGCTCGAGCCCGAGTTTTTAAACATCGAGCTCGTGTCGAGCTGAGTCAAAATTCGACTTGACTCGGCTCGTGAGCAACCTTAGACTGGTGGTGGATTCCGAGCTGTCAAATTCTGTGACGAGCCGAGCTCGAGCCCGAATTTCTAAACATCGAGCTCATGTCGAGCTGAGTCAAAAACTCGACTTGACTCGGCTTGTGAGCAGCCTTAGACTGGTGGTGGGTTCCGAAGTAGATGGGCAGTCACTGCATGAATGAATTCTATTTTCTACGGCCCAAGTGCTGAATTCTTTGAATGATTTATGTTTTTTTTGGAGGGTTATAATTATATGATCATTGGAGGGTAATAATTTATGTGTTGCTGATTTGATAAAAAAAAAGTTGTGATTTGTGTTTTTTCTGGCTATTAAAAAAAATAACAAGCCCTAATTTTTTAAGTCCCAGAATCATATACTCCCAAATTAAAAATCACTATCAACACTTTTTTTATCAAATCACTATCAACACTTCGAAATTTGAATAGCCAGAAAAAACACACAAACACATCACCATCAGGTGCTCTCTGTTCCATACCACAGTCCGCAACACTGTAGTCGACAGCATCAAGAAAACATTAAAGTAATCTGCGAAGTTTGGCATTGAAAGATGACAATTTTGTCACATGCAGAACGGTTCAAGGAAAGGCCTACGCAACTTACATGTAAATCTAATTGGCAGTGGAAGGAAGATACTTTACATGCAGATTGGTTCTCAGACAAGATCTATACGACTTGATTACATATAAATCTAACCCTAAAAAAAACATATCTAATCCAATACGCACCAAGAACATAAAGAGAAAAATAAACCATAGCTCCAATGATCTAATACTGACAAGATTAATTGATTTACATGAGTGAAGTTTGAGGGAACTCGGGCTTAGCCGCCAAGCCATTCGAAACTTTATACTACACAGCTCAACTATCCATAACAAGCACTGATAGTACACCCTATAACAAGTACTGATAGTCTTTTTGTATGTTTGCCATATCAAAATTGGTGCAGCTCTCATTGAAGGGCTCTCACAAAAGCAAGCAAGGAGTCCGCATCCCTCTTCTCTGAGGGGTACTTGATTGGTTTTGAAGCGTGCTTGGGGAAGAAAAGTATCGTGGGGAAGCTCCCCAGCTGCAACTCTGTCTGTGCAAACGCCTTCTGGTCCCCATCTGCCCGGAATTTTCCCACTTTTACACCACTCTCGGCCAACTTCTCCGCCGCCTCCACATAAGAACCTTCCATTGCCTACATAATTTCGTGCGAATTCAGTCATAAAATTCACAAGGATACAGGATACTGATCAATTCCACCAAAGTGAACAAGTTCTTACCTGGCAGAAGCGGCACCAAGGGGCATAGAGCACGACCAGCCATGGATCCTGCCGGTTCTCTAGCCGGGCCAAGTTCTCAATTCCTGTTCTGGTCAGGGCCACAACATTATCTGAGTTTATGATATCAGGATTCTCCACAGCAGTGGAGACAGCACCATTTCCATTTCCATTCAGGTGCGCACCATTCTGCTCACTCTCAATGTTGCCCTTGTGTAGGCCACACTCCTTGGCCTTGGCATCCTCCCACCACCACCGTCCCTCCCTCTCATGCTGGCCAGGAAGTACTGGCCTTGTGCAGGGCTCGCACCCAATCGACACATACCCCTGTTCCAACAATTAGCCACCCCAATAAAATTAGGACATAGAACGCAATATCTCCCATATTTGATCAATTTACTTTTCTAAAGTTACATTTCTTCATAAAATTCAGACCTTTTTCACGGACGTGGGAGTATGAACACAAATGTATATAGACACTGGTTTATATGAATTGATTGATACCTGAGAATGCAAGGAGTTGATGGGGACATTCATGGTCCTGAGGAAATTCCAGATATCCTTTCCATCCACATTGGCAACTGGGTTCCACTTAATCAAGCTACCCGCCCCACCATCCAACCCTTCAAAAGAAGGATCCACCTGAACCACTGGAATGTGGGCTCTGGTGCCGGGTGACTGGTCCTTGCGCTGGCCGGTGATCCAGGCCTTAAGACCCTTGAGGGCCCTCCTCAGAGGCCGGACCTTCCTGACCCTGCAGCACTCCTGGTGTCCATCTTCATAAAACGAAAAGAGGCCCTTGCTCCTTACCAGGGCCTGCACCTCTACTGCATCCGGGAACATGTATTCAATGTGAATGTCGTAGCGCTTCTCGACCTCATCAAAGAACCGGTACGTTTCAGGGTTCAGCCGGCCAGTGTCCAGGCTGAAGACCCGGAAGGGCCGGCCAGTCAATTTGGCATACTCAATCAGAGCCACATCCTCTGCACCACTGCAACACAGTAAAAACAGTAATTAAATTCTGAAATTAGAGCCTCTGACTAAATTACAATAGCATGCTCACAAAGCACTGATAACTACCAACCAACTGTAATTGCCAAAAAGAGAACCAATTCTTATGACATGAAATATGAATTGCCTACTCCCAACTTGTGGCTTATTTAATTTTGATCCTAATTTTTCCCTTCTAGTGTTGAGACCAGGTAAAATCTGAAACCAAGAATTTCAACTACAAACAGTATGAGTGCCGTAGTATGAGATGCACGCCTCACACAAATCCAAGGAGCCAAGGCGCCACAGGCCATTCAATTTTGATTGGATGGCCGGCATCAAATTATCAAGGTCATGGCGCCTGTGAGCCGTGTCTCATATTAACTTTCTCCCAAAAGTATTACCAGCCTAATTAATTAAAGTAAAAAACAATCTATAGAAATATTGTACGGAATAATAGATTGACGTGTGATTCAGGAAAAAAAGGTTTAGATAACTACTCCCTCTAGTCAATACAGTTTTTTTCAAATACACTAAATATTTAGTTCATTTGAAAAAAATGTATCTATTAAAAGTGAACGGAGGGAGCATATTTGAATTGACCAGGCGCATGATGGATACAGGAGCCCGTGTTATCTCGTGAGCACTTTTCAAAGATAATAACAGCTTAGAAAGGGATTAAAGAAAGCTAAAATTAGACGCAATTAATCAACAAACAGTGTCTTAATAGAAATTAGATAATCAAATTTTTTCCAGCCAGTTCCGAGCCACAATAATGGAGGAATTAGGGATTACCAACCCCAAATTATAGGATTTATTGATTAATAAAAACAACAGAACTTAAAATATCATGTAAAAATTTTTCAAAAATTAATTCACCTGAAGGCTATGGCGATGTCGCTGCCAAATTTCTCCAGCGCTCGGTCCATGATTTCGAGCGGCGATGCGTTCTCCAACTCATTCGCCAACACGTCATAGTCCTCTTTCTCCACCTCTTCCCCCACCTCTGCATCACCCCCAATTCACCAATTTCCGAACCAAAATTAGGCCTTCCCCATTCCCAACATTCAAAATTTAACACCAAAAATCAACAGTGCCAAGAAGAATAACAAGAGGAAGAAGCATTACCAGGTGCAGCAACAGACGAAGCCTGAGGAACAACCGAGTCGCTCCGTCCAGGCTGCGCGGCCCTCGCCGGCCTCGCCATCACCCGCCTCCACCCCGAATTCCCCGCCGGCACCTGCGGCACCGCAACCCGATCGATCCCACGAAACACACCAATTTTCACCCCTTCACCGCAAAAAACAAAATTTATCAGCCAAACAACCTCCAAAAAATCACCAAAAAATCGCAAAAAAAATGAAGATACCTCCAAGATCCTGCGAAGAACCCGCCGCAGCGTACGACGTAGCAGCGGAAGTAGCAAGAGCCATTGTATAATCTGCTTGTTTGCTCTGAACAAGAGTGAGAACAAGCTAGAGGCAGAGGGTTGATAAAGGAGATGGCGGGGAACCTGGTTCATTGAACCTGGACGGGATTCCGGCCAGCAGCCGGGTTTGTATTGACCGTAACGTGGCAGGAGGTGATTGGTGGAGGAGAGTTCGTGGCAAACTCGCGAGCCCTGCCAATCTGGGGCCGGAGTGGAAGCGTCACTGATGGCTTCATATTTTGGTGTGGTTGAGATTAAATTTTAAATAAATTTCAAATTTAGTATAAACAGCGTGCCCAAATTTATCGTGTTTGGTTCGTGTTTTACGGTTCAGAGCCGTCAGATGTTGTGGGGTCCATGGATCACGCCCCTGAGCACGTACTATACTTGCAGAAAAGAATTAAATAAAAATATATAAAATAAAAATACGATGGAGATTGGAGAGGCAAAAAGAATAAATTGTGTGGGCCATGTGGGGCCTACGCATTTTGTGTGAAGGAGGAGTCTGTGGCTGAACTTTAGAGGGGTTTGGATTCGATGTGGACCGTCGGATGGGCTAAAAGGGAGGCTTTTGGGAATATTCTTGTGATATATTTGGGTGGTCACACTCTATGGGACCCACTTTGGCGCCAATAATTGTGGAGATGAAGGCTGGCTGGGTCGGCTGTCTCGATTAAGGGGCCGTTTGGGGCGTGATTAAAAGCAAAACATCAGATGGGATGTTTTGCTACACTGTAGCATTTGGATATTTTATATATCCGGCTGAAACACCTCAGGACGTGTTTCAGCTGGATATAAAAATCCACCTGGATGCTACAGTTTTTATCCAGAATCCAGTCTGGATGTTTTGCAATAATCACGCCCTAAGGGCCGTTTGGTGCGTGATTATAGTGATTATAAGCAAATATCTACCGTAGATTTTCCACTGTAGTATTCATATTTTTTCCGTATCCAGCCAGCTCGTGTTTTACGCTGGATACGAAAAAACGCTAGATACGGAAAAAACATGGATGCTATAGTGTTTTAATCACGCCCCAGGCCCAAAGGGTCCTTAAAACATATTCTCTTTTGTCCTTGTCCCGTTTTAGATGCTCCATAGGCCCATTTAGTGGATTTTGAAGCTCCGCCTCCCCCCTTTCAGTTGGGGTATCCACCGTTAACAATCAACATTTTTTTAGATGGAGATATTAAAACAGGAAGGAGGGAGCATATGGGAAAGAATATTCTTTTTTGCATGGGAAAGATATATTCAAACTTCGGAAATAAGAGCTGGTGGAGGGCTTCTTGCAAATAAAATGTTGTGGGCATATAGTATTTTAATAAATATTTTTATGCTTATTTAATACTGCCTTGAAAGAAAGATTAGAAAAAAGTAACACTAGTGCCACTTGCAGCATGCCCATATAAGTTTAAGACTCGGTGGTATTACTGTTGCAAGTTGCATGTTGTTCTACCATTTTTATGTTTTAAAGATTAAAGATGAGGTAAGCTTAATTTTATTTTTTTTAAAAAAGATGAGATGACCTTGGCTGCATTTCTTTCTTTTTCTGGGAATTGCTTGCAAGATTGAGCAACTCGGAATTTCTCAAAATTGAGCTCCTTGAGCCAAGACCGAGAGCCTTAGTATGAATGACTTTCAGTTTTTTTCTTTTTTCTTCCTTTTTTTTTCTCCCACAAGCTCATGTTGGATTATGTATTCATAAAATTAACTAATGTTTAATATTTCTAAAATACATAATAAAAAGTTAATTTGTATTTAACTATGTAAAATGTTAGCACAAATAATTTTCTAAAAATAGTCTCATCCTTTATTCTAAAAGGAAAAAAGTTTAAATGAGATCGCTCTTATATAGCTTATTTGAGACCAATTTAATTTTTAGCCGATCTTGATTTGACAGTTACAAACAGCTACAATGAATTCATATACCCACTGATTTAACACATTCACCTACCTATTTATTTGATACCCCACCCTCGGATCAGAATCTAACGACCCAAAAGATTGGCCTTATGCTCCTTGTATATGATTATACGCGAACGATTTCACGTAAACCGTCATCTTTCAATAGTCTTGAATTGGCTTTCTTAAACATCACTTAATTTTTCCAAACTGGACTATTAATATGGAATCTAGAGAGTAAAATCTTCATATTCATAATTAAGTCGAATACTTGTAAATGCGTCCAAATATGCGCTTACAGTTTACACACAAAGACCAGAGTACTGTTTTGTACAAAAAAATAGTGTGTGACAACTGAACCAATTGAAGTCCAGTTTATCTACAATAGATCGAACTTCTTTATACTAACAGTCTAACACTTCGTCGGCCCTGGTAATGTACTTGATGTTCCTTACTGCCTGCACTCATCATGTGTCTTATTTTTTCTTGAATATAAACTTTTGGCTGGATATTATAATACAAACTACTCCCTCCAGTCACTTTTAATAGATATGCTTTTTTCAAATACACTAAAAAACTAGTTTATTTGAAAAAAAAAATGGTTTCTATTAAAAATGACCAAAGGGAGTACTTCAATTGTTATGGAGTTTTTTTTCCGCATTTGCTGTGTTTTTCTACACAATGCTTTATTTAATTGTTATTGTTACTTGTTGGTACCTCCAAAAGTTGGACATCGATCTCTAATGCTCATTATAAAAGTTGATAGTCATATGATTGAATTGACGCGAGTCCCCACTTTCGCACTAAGCTTCTTCTTGATGGTAATGGGGCACAAACACGAATCATACTGCGAAAGTTTGGACAAATGCTCAAACACAAACACAAGTCAACACAAGAAACGGAAATACTTAAATAGTTCAATTACAACTATATATGTTCTTGTTTAGTAGAAGATGCGTTTGAAGATAGTTCAAAACATGTAGTCAAGTAAAATGGCTTGGTAGAATTTCCCGAAAAAATGAGACATATTTAATTAGAACACCTAGTAGTTGTGATTGTTAAAGTAATCCGATTTCGCTGCTGTACAAAAAACAAGTGACTTTCATCCGGGTCTGGCTTCCTCCATTGGCACCGAGGACGTTGGCAAATCACGGAAGGCTTGTCATTTTAACTTTAAAATAGAGGATGATCAGTGCAAAGAACAAACACTTTTTTTCTCTGTAAAGGAGCAGAAATAATTAAATGAATAATTTTTTTTCATTCAACTTGTCTAGACAGGAGTATGTGGGTCCTGTTAGTCCAATCTAACATGTTTTTTTGTAAAGCTTATAATAAAGTTGAATGGAACCTTCTCCAAGAAGTGCTTCCTAGATTAGGATTTGCTTGTAAATTTAAGCTGGTCATGTGCAAAAAGTAATATTCCAAGTTTTAATTAACGACCATCCAACAAGAAGTGCTTCCTAGATTAGGATCTGATTGTAAACTTAAGCTGATTATGTTCTGTGCAAAAAGCCATATACCAAGTTTTAGTTAATGACCATCCACCTTCAAATTTCTCACCAAATAAAGGACTAACGCAAGGTAATCCACTTTCACCCTTTGAGTTCCTTTTATAATAGGAATGTTAATGTTGGCTTTAAATTCTACATAACAACATCATTTTGTCCATATAATCAAGGTAAGCCCCTCAGCCCCCTCCATCAGACATTTAGTTTATGTTGATTATTCACTACTCAGGGATTACCATTTTTTAATACGGATAAAGTTAGTAACTAAAATTTTTAAAATATGATTGGGCATGAAATTAATCGGAATAACTTCAACAACTAGTTTCGAAACTTATGTAAACCGTATGTAAGCCAAGAGACCTTTAGGAAAATACCCGAGGGTACAAATTCTAACATTTTTTGATATATGGGAAGAAATTGTAGGAGCACTAAACTAGCATCTTGGAAAGGGGGATTGCTCACTTGCAAGTAATTCTAGTGCACAAGGCTAACATTCGCTAGCATAAAGGCCTTTAATATCGATGATTGGTTTACTCTACGAATGTTTACAGGATATCCTAGATGATACTCTAGGAACGCTCCAGCTTTTCTCGCATTGTGTCGTCGATCTTGGAGATCAAATGGCTCTTGCAAAGTCCGAATAGATCCCATGTGGTCAGCCTGTTGTACCTAATAAGTTATCCACAAGGCTTCCGCTTTGTTTTGTAAAGTTGGGAAGCCTTTGTAGACGTCCGCAAGGATATCCTCGATTAATGGCAATCATCGATCATTACAGCGCACAAGGTAATGTTGTATGGCGCACAGTGCTAGCGCATGCGCCATTGATCCTGATCTTGGCTGGACAATAGGCCAACAGACACCACGAATGCGGACCAAAAATACTTTGCATAAAGGTGATGTGGAGACCGCACTAGCAACCACTTGCCCAAAGCAAATTGGACCAGCCACATCGTATACTCAGGTGCGGGACCCACAATCGATCCCACGTGCAAAATCCCTCCGGTCTACCAACAAAACGTGCTCCCCTCCTTCCGTTCAAAAGTACCTGTCTGGATTAGATAACCAAAATAAACTAATTTTAGTTAACATTAATTTTTTCATCCAGACAGGTACACTTAAACGAAGGGTGTACTAATCCATATCTGTCCATCTAATGCACTATCCACACCTTCTATTTATATCACTATCTCCATATTTGTCATTTTTCTCCCTTGTCACTCCCTCAATAATCTCAGATTTTCTCCATACACTCCCAACAGGGCTTCCAAGAAGGTGGAATTGGCTTGAGATCAACGAAGTGTCCATATCGTCCCACATAGCCAGTGAGATCAGTGCTCCACTTCTATAAATACCTCGTCCACTCCCCTGTGCTTCTCTCCGATAATTCAATTTCAGGGTTTTTCCTCATCACTGGTAACACATCTCTGATCTCTCCTTTGATTCAATTCATGTTTTAGTAATTTTGATTTAAATTTCTGAGATGTTTGGATTGTTGTCTCCTTTTGTTGTTGTGATGTCACAAAATGAATTAAAGGTAAGTGACTAGTGAGTGATCTCCTGTTTGTAGTGCTCTATGACGAGATCTTCTGTTTGTACTTGATTTATACTGTATTTGGGATATTTGACTGAAGCAAACATGAGCAAGTTGTGTATTAGGGGTTGTGATTGTTATGGATTGGTTTAATCATCTTTAGCTGTCTTAATCACTGTTGTTAGGTACGGGCGGTTTGGATACCGAATGGGCGTAATGTGCATTGAAGTTATTCTATTTGAATGTGGGCGGTTCACATATGCGTTTCGGTACAGAATGGAGAAATTCACCATTCGGCTGAACGTGGTCGAAATCAACGATGTATTCATTTGTCTTTTCGGCTGAATGACATTCAGTGCGCATCCGATATCCCAACAGTCAGCCAAATGGGAGCATAATGACAGTGAATGAGGCCCCCATTCGGAATCCAAACGTAGGCTTATTAAAACACATTGTAACAGATGGGTTTCCATTGCCTTTTGCTTGCTACTGATATGCTACTGTGGTATTGGAATGTTGAAAGACAGAATAGTCTAGTTTACGAGCTCCTAAGATGTCTCTGTGCTGCTGATTGGTAGCAAGAATAATCCGGTTTCCTCCGTAGCCACCTTTCTGATCTTTCCTTGAAACCTTTTCTCATAAATGATTAAAATTTTGGTAATCTGTTGCTGCAAGTTCCCATGCTCCCATGTAAAAGCAAACTAATTTTCATGTTACCAGCTTTGTGATGGAGGATGACTATATTAATATTTCACGTGCAACCATCATGTCATGAAGCCAATCCACATATTTGGAAAGTTGTGATGAATATGATGACGTTGAATCTTCTTATCATCATCCCTCTTCAGACGGTTGCGTCAGGAAGGGCATCCACGTAAAAACTTGCTACTATGTTTCCTTGTATGGATTTGTACCATTTTGATTCCGATAAGAGTCAAACGCGGTATACAATCCATGCTGCCGACCCCAGATAGCTGGGATAAGGCGTATGAAGATGATGAGATGATGGTGTTGCTGCAAGATCCGTATTCATTTGTTTGAACCGATGAAATTTCCTTGACTTCTGGTGGTGGTGTCATGTTGCAATTTTTTTCCTTTTTTTCTTCTTCCTACTTTGCTTGTCTCTGCGTGTTCTATCTCTGGTTCTCCTGCAGATGCAAAGCATACCTTGCATTGTTTATTTTTGGATTCCAGATATTGTGATTGCTCTGCTTAGCTCTTATCAGAGAAAGCCTGTTATGTTGCTAATATTTATAGTTATCTAACCTTGATGACTTGGTAGTGTTTAGGAATGGCGACTAGCACTGAAGCTGAGAATGTGTTGGAGTGGGTGAAGCAGGACAAACGTCGGATGCTGCATGCTGTTTACCGAGTGGGGAACTTGGATAAGACTATAAAGTATGCTTCTTCCCTCTTAATTAAAATAACTATCATACCTCAAAAAAAAACTATCATACCTCAGTTGCTATTTCTTATACTTTTTTTTCTTTTTCTTATACTTTTTTGCCATTATGAGTAGCTTTTACACAGAGTGCTTTGGGATGAAGTTGCTGAGGAAAAGAGATATTCCTGAAGAGAAATATTCAAATGCTTTTCTTGGATTTGGCCCTGAAGAGACGAACTTTGTGGTGGAATTAACATATAGTATGTTTAACGTTCAATTTCATTTGCAATTTATCAGTTTGTGAAGTTCTTTGGAGTATGTAAATTTAGGAAACTGCTATGTGTGAACATAATGGTCAATGTGTTTGCTTTTACAATTTTCAACAGCAATTTCTATACTTCTGAAGCTCAGGAAAAAAATCAAATGGACAACATGATCACAATTGATGCGCATGGAATGAGATTTTTACTGAAGAGGAATATATAAATCGAATTGTAGGAAGTCTCATTTATGCTAAGTTGGTTTCATGAATATAAATAGACTTTAGCAGTTCACTTTTTAATATGGATAGAAGTGATTTTCTGATCTTGTTCCTAGGTATTAAATCCAAATTGGATGCACAGGTTGGAAGCATTAGATTGACATGATAGGCTCTAGTAGTGCAGTTCATGACGGAATGCTAATGTACCTACCAGAATGCTATAGCTTTCATTGATGTAGATTTTATTTTTAGTGTTAATGCTTTGAAGTGATTGACAGATTATGGAGTGGACAAGTACGATATTGGAACTGGATTCGGACATTTTGCAATAGCTTCAGAAGATGTATGTAGTGCATTATAGTCTGGATACAAGCGAGTAAAATAAGTCAAAATTGAGAGTTTGATCGATTAGTTGTGCATGCCAGTAGGAAATTTATGTTTGCTCTTTAACCTGAGGAGGTATGTATCTTGCTCATTAGGTGTATAAGCTGGTCGAAAAAATACGAGCCAAGGGCGGGAAGGTCACTCGTGAACCAGGACCTGTTAAAGGTGGTACTACTGTAATTGCTTTTGTTCAGGATCCTGATGGCTACACTTTTGAGCTTATCCAAAGGGGTCCCACATCTGAACCATTGTGCCAAGTCATGCTTCGAGTGGGCGATCTTGAGCGTTCCATCAAGTTCTATGAGAAGGTAGTTAAATTGTGATTCACATTCCAGTATGAAATGTCATTATTGAGAATTAACAGGTTTGTTAATGCTTTTAATAATTTTTTAATGAATAGAGGAAATGTGGGGAGTGATAGTTTGTTCAAAATACTGTTAGGCAACTGAAACTTTCGGTGTACACAATGCAGGCTTGTGGGATGAAATTACTGAGGAAGAAGGATGTTCCAGATTACAAGGTAAACACGATGTTTTGCCTTATGGTGTATATAATCATTTGCTTAGCTTTTTTAGACATGACGTTTCATTTTTTGTGTGTGTAGTATACCTTAGCGATGATGGGCTATGCTGATGAAAACGAAACAACTGTAGTAGAACTGACTTATAATTATGGTGTGACTGAGTACACCAAGGGAAATGCATACGCTCAGGTCTGTATCATCTTCTATTCTAAGTCCTGTTGTATTTTTTGTTATTGGTAATGATGTTGAACATTTTGAACAATTGTAGATTGCCATTGGCACTGACGATGTATACAAAAGTGGTGAGGCTGTTAACCTTGTCACCCAAGAGCTTGGAGGAAAGATTACTCGGCAGCCTGGACCTATTCCTGGAATCAACACCAAGATTACATCCTTCCTTGACCCCGATGGCTGGAAAGTGGTGAGCATATATCTGCCTTCTATAGGAATCTAGATGAAATTCGATTCACAATCTTTGCTTTCTAGTGGTTTTTTGAGATCGAAGCTGAAGGAAGTTTATTGATGGTTGGTGTGATCTTAATAAAAATTGATAGGTTCAGCTGTCTAGGTAAATTTTTTGTCATATATGTGTCAAAGGATTTTCCTTGTCATATCGCTCTTCTGAATGAATATTGGAAGGGCAGTGATAACCCTACAGCAGATTCCTACACATTTCCATACACAGCTGATGTGTATGGAAATGAGTGGGTGAACTGATGTGGGGTCATATCAGTTCACCCACTCATTTCCATACACATCAGCTGTGTATGGAAAATGTGTAGGAATCTGCTGTACAAATATCATTTCCCATATTGGAACAACCAACTTCTACATAGAGTTCAGTTTAATTGGATCTGACCCAAGCCCCCAATATGTCCTGGGCAGTTGATTCATGAATCATGCGTGATGAAATCAAATTTATGCAATGGAAGATATGTCACCTGATCTGGTTGTACTAATAGCTAATACACTGCCATGTCCAGACCACTATGTTATGATATTCTTATGGTTAACTTCGAAGTTTTAACCTTTTGTTTTCTATATAGACCTACATTGTACTTCAACTTCAAAGATCTTCTCTCAAGTTAAAGACTGTTCATTTTAGGAACATAGTGTAGGTTAATTAATCTATGAGTAGCTTATGAGTCATATTTTGGTGCTTTCGCTTTCAGGTATTGGTGGACAATGCAGATTTCCTGAAGGAGTTGGAGAAGAGTGAATGATGCATTCAGTATATTTTAGAACGTGGTGTACCTGTATTTTCTTAAACACGTAGTTACTATCCTCGAACAAACTTAGCAGGTTGAATAAATAAATCACGGTGCCTTTTATACCTTTAATCCCCTTTTGGTAACACTCCATAGTGCCTTTTATCAGCTGCATGGAATAACCCACCCTTTACTAGAAGACTATACCGTTATATTCTAATATACTTATCATCCGTTTCTTACCAGTGGAGGATTAATGTAGTTTGCCGTCAGGTCGTGATCATGGATTTTCCGTTATGTTTACTGTAGGCATGGCAGTCATCAGTGCACCGTCAAGAGGGGACACTGTTGAGGATGACACCTGCAAACCTATTAAAGCGGGAACACTTCTTGTCGTTAATTGCGAAGTGAGCATTTCATTAGCGCCACAGTAGTGATTTAGATTCCAGAGTAACCTTCATTGGCATCTTTCATGGATAGAAAGGCAGGTTTGTTCTTTGTTCAAAGTGACCCTGTTACTTTTTCTCAAAAAAACAAGTCACCCTGTTGCAGTTGTTTTGGTGAATAGACTTAATAGGCTTCAAAGATTCCCTTTCATGTGTGGTCTATACTTTGCTCGTCGGCTCCAGAGAATGGTATCTTACCATGACGTTGCAATCATCAGTGAAGTCTACAAGGATTAGGGTGTATTTACAGAGTAAACCCAACTTCACTTTCGTCAACTGAGTATCTGCCTGTGAAGTTTCATCAGGTACTAGCTGGTGAAGCAATATACCAATAACTTGTTTGCCATCATAGGACCGCTGCTGTGCACAATGCTATGTCGAATAAGTGTTGAGGTCTCAGTTGTGCAGCCCCTCTTCTAACCTGCCATCCCTGATGTCCACCTAGTCCTCACATGGTGCCACCTTCACGCTAGCTGAACTCCTTGCCTCCTATCTTCCCCGTTTATGCAGCTTCTGCCATATGCCTCCATCGTAGATAATGGAATCGGACATTGTGTTTGATTGATTATTTCCGTCATATAATTGAATCCGGGCAGAGTTGGAACTTCACGAGAATATATGCGTTCTTTCAACAGTCTCGTAGATAATAGTTGGTCCATAGTATTTTCTTTTTTTTGTGTCATCCATACTATTCTGAACAATTCGCAAACCTATGCAGACTTTAATTGTGTGAAAATTACTTATTTTTCTGCCGAAATTAGAATTAAGGCAAACATAAGAATGGCAAAGTTGTCATCGATTTGTAAACCGTTCTAAGGCCTGATTGCAGTACATCACAGCTCTTGCAATCAAACTCTATGATCATCTGACACAAGAGAAGCGATTATAGAGGCGAAGGTCTGTTTAATGCATTGCATCTAAGTGGAATTTATTTGCAGCTCAGCTCTCAAAGTAAAACTCGAAGGAAAAGACTCGCCATAAATTGGAGATATAGCAATCCCCGCGAGCTTAATGGTTTTGGTCTTCCAAGAAGCCTCTGTCCTCGTACCCAAAAGAAAAAGAAAAAAAAAACAAGTCCCTCCGTTCAATTTAGTAGTCTGGATTGGATCCCTCAAGTTAAACTAAGATTAGTTCATTTCAGAAATCCAACTTGAATATTAAATCTGGATGGAGGGATAATCAACTATATGAATGCACCACTTTTGACTATTAAAACGACAATCTAGTCTGTCTTGTGAACAATATAACCTGTTCGTTCGTATTGCAAACATACATAAATTTGGGCACAGGCCACATAATGGAGGGGCAAAGTAGGGAGCAGAGAAGCAAAGGGTGGTAGCATGGACATGGAGCAAGGGCTCTTTAGCCTTACCCATAAATGCCCATTGGCTGTTGTCACATTGTCCATCTGAGATCTTACTTACGTTCACAAATCGTACCAATCAAAATAAAGTTCTTTATATATTACTTTTTTCTTTCTATAGCAAAAAAAATCATTTTTTAAATTTAAGCAGCATACTTATCTGCTTAGAGAATAACATAGGGACCTTGTAATGCATCAAGCAACGGTGAAAAGTGTTGGCAGTAAACTGTGCATACTACCCAAAGACATTCACACAATGGTAATTGGTGTTGGCAGTTCATCCAATTGATTTAAGATGTCCTGTAGGGAAATATTTGCTGATATCATCTTGTAAAAAATAGCAGTCACTACACAATTAAAATGATAGACTCTAAAAAATAAATAGTATGCAACCTTAGGAGTATAAAAATAAATAAATGCAACCTTGAGTTTAAAATAAATTAAAAAATGCAATTTATTTATGATGTCCCAATTCTCGAAACACTGTGACCGCAACAAGTATAAAAAATTAAGCACTTTAAAAAGATTGCCAACCTTTAATGCTGGAATAGCACCGGATCGCCAGAGGAATCAGGATTAATACAGACAGCTTTAAACTCCTCTTTCCTAAACCCATCTATGTGCAGTTGTATTGTACCAAAAGGATAAAATTGACAAGTCCTTGACTGTAATCCATTGTAAGTGCTATGAAGATGCATCCATGGGATAAGATCCAAGGACTCGAAGAAATGTTGCAAATTCCTACAAAGTGGTTGTTCATATAAGATATTAGTCTTTCCATTGTATCTTAAGCCTGAGATATATATCCATCTGTTGCATAAAATACAAGTGATTTCTAATGACCAAGAAACGTACCAAAAATGGAGCAGATAAAAAATAGATTGCTCATTATTTCCTCCCATGATCTTTAAATTTTGTTTGAAAAAATGAAGATGTCCTACTTTCATGACAAATGAAAATTAACAGTACATTTTACAGATTAGATTTACCTATGCAGTTAGTCTGAAGCCTGAACTGTAAGACAATCAAATTTTCCAAAAAGCTCGATGTATTAGGAAACAAAAATTTTATTTATATATTCCATCTATCCGGATTTATTTTCACCGTAAGGTTTCTCAAAATTTATACTCCCTCCATCAGGATTTATTATCACCATAAGGTTTCTCAAAATTAGTTCATTTTGAACAACCTTATTGTGATAATGAATTCCGACTGAGGGAGTATTTTATATTTTAACCCTCCCCTTCCACCTCGTGTGTATACAATTGAGCCATTTTTAGAAAAAGATGCCTGAATGCCTAGCTTTGTAAATAATGACAAAGGCGTAAGTATGAGTTCATAAAGAAATATATCAAATGAAAAGTTGAAGAGAATGCTTGTGGTCGATAATAAATACTTGGTTTATCTATTGAAGTTTCTGTAGGGAGATTTGCTAGATGGCCACATTACTAATCCGTCCCACATTAATAGTTCAATTTGGTTTTTCATAAACTAAATTTTTAGTTCGCTAATGAAAACCACATAGGAATATCAAAATGGAATGGAGAGAGCATGTCTCTTTACCATTTACACCATTTGTTGCTAATTGAATATAACCACCTAGTAAATATTAGGTTAGAATCAACGGCTAAGATAATAATAGAATATGCCATGAAAGCTCTTTTCATGTCTTTCTTTAAACACAATAAGAAGCCAGAACACCACATTTCTCTGTCAAATATAGAATACTAACCTGTAGGTGGCCCAAAGCATTTTGGGCACGAGGGTCAGCCATAGAAGCCTCGAAGTCAATGTAGAATAGATAGTCAAAGTACCTACGTGAAACACATCTATTTAACTTTCAATACACGACAAAGCTAAGCATTCAAGTTCAAAAAGTTTAAGCTCCGTGAAGGCATTTATACATATTCCGATGACACGAGTGTTTTCATTCAGAAACAAAAGAGAAAAGAAAAAGTAGTGCTCACTTTGCACTCCCATTGTTAGAGTCATCAACCATCCTCAAAGGTCGCTTTCGTTGAGGCCTGCTTTCAATCTGTACTTGCATAGAATAACAGATATTCAAAAATATCTGTAAGATTATGCTGACTTTCATCACAACAGTTAATTCAGAAAATACCTTAGTTAAATTAATATCCCTCAAAGCAAACACCGCCAATGCTTTAAATATCACTCCTGGGCCTTCTTCCAAAGTGAAGACAATGCTTGTCTGTATATTACAAAGTGGAGGCTCCATCAGTCAACAAGCTTCATGAATTTTACAACTAACAACGAGAGAAGAAAAAAATAATATGCACTACCTTAAAGGGTCTATCATTCCTCGGAATTATTGGTTCCCTAGCCAGGATTAGAAAACGCGTGATGTTTTCACAGTCATCCTGTCAATATCTTACATAGTTAAATAACATAAATCAAAAGAAAATCTTCAGCACAAAATTTTAAACTGGATTTATAACATAGCCAACTCAAATCCATAAGGACAAATAACTCGAGATATATAATATACATGCATAAAGTAATATAAAGAGAAAACTTGCTTGCCTGGATTCCATCAACAAGTATGTTGAGCCCATATATTTCTGCAGCTCGAGCACTAGCAACTGCACCAGTATCTCTTAGACGGATTGAAACTACAAACTGGCTCCAAATAAGCATCCTTATACAAGTCAGAAGATATTTCCAAACTATCGTAGGTTATTAGATGGAACACTATCATGTTAAGGGGATACTGGCTTGTCAAAACAATAATAATAATAATAATAATAATAAAATATAAATCATGTTAACAGTTTTAGCAAAAAGCAACATGTTTACAGGTATAAAGTTTAATAGATCTAACCTTTGCAGCCCCTGCTGTATCATCTACACTCTCTCTGACGACACCCAACTTGCTTAGAGTGGTTTCACATTGAGCAAGAGCCTACAAGATAAATACATATGTCAGATGACGCATTTTGCAATTTGTAAAAACATAGCATCAGATTGTACAACTAGGACATAGAAATAGAAGCCACCTGGGGATGACTCAAAACACGTTTCAACTCCTCCTTTCTTACTCCCGGCAATCCCAAAAGGCAGTGATGAACAGCTAACTGGACCTCCCCAACAATATGAAGCCTATGGCGAAGAAGTAAATCGTAATTACGGTGAATGCTTCCACCCAAAGAATTTTCTATAGGAAGGACAGCCTTGTCGACCAGCCATAATTCAACTGCCTACACATAAGTGTCACATTTATATAAACAGAGCAGAGAAACACAAGTATGCGCCAAATGACTATCTCATTCCAAAGGCATGCAATACAATCGTTTTCAGACCTTAAATGCAGCTTCAAACTGATCACAGGGAACTGTCTCGCACTGAGGATAAGCTTTAAGGGCAGCAGCCTCGCTATAGGCACCAGGTACACCCTACCATTGATCAAACCACAATAAGCTTCTGAACAAGCCATTAAAGTAAACTTTTGACAGCAATAACAGATCTGTAATGTACAAAATTAAGCAACAGACCTGATATGCCACACGAAATTTATCATTATGATTAGGATATGCAGATAGATCTGTTGCAGATAATGGCCCTGAAATTCATAAGAAATTGTGCCTAGGATAAATTCATAGTCTTTTTTTGTGCAAACAATTGCGCAGCAGAAATATGCCATATGAAACTTTATTAGCCTATGCTAACATGCCTACATCCCAAATAAATGTCAAGAAAATTAATGTATCTAGACAGGAGGAATCAAACTACAAGCCATAAAATATTTGCAAAACTTGAAATCAGCAAGGGATGAAACGAAAAAGAAATTGTGGAAACAAAGCAACAAAATTAAATTGCATCACGTTTACAATAAAATGAAAAACTGATTAAAGTTTAAATATCAAAATAACAGCTTATACTGCAAACTAAGCTCATTCTGGCATTTTCATTTATGTCGTATTCAAAGAATCAAGTTTCCAAGATTAGATATTCTTTCAATATGCGGATCAATTTATTACAGCTCGGAACCAAACTCGGTAGCAGGGTTCCAATTTTTTATCTCATAATAAACAACCAAATAAGTCTCACGGCATTAAAGGAGAAATTTCCTGTCATTTCTCCTTTAGGAGATTGTACAGAATTTTGATCAATGCCTTAACTGCAGAATGAATGTATAAGGTTCACATAGGCACAACATTCTGCAGTGGGATATTGAGTTGGAACCTTGCAATGCGTTACCATGACAATGTTAGACATGTAAAAGGTATATTGTATGTTATGCAATCTTTTAGTGCAAATTCTTAGTTCCACAATTTTCAATTCTTGGAACATATTCAAGTCTCAAAATTATACAGCCAAGCATCAACTACATGAAGCAGAGTAAAACTAATCACAAATCAAGATCATTTTAATTCAAAAACCAGAAATTGAAAAGCACACCCACTTGGAAAAGAGCTTAAATCCTTGGGCAACTTCCCCTGTTCATCCGAACCCACCGCCCGATCCAGCTTCAACGACGAAGAGCTCTCGTCCTCCACCGCCGCAGTTGAATGCGCCGCCAACCCCCCACAAACACCTCCCCTGCCACCGCATTTCCAGCTCCCCAATTCCCTCACCTCCCTCTTCGCACCCCCGGCCGCCGTCGCGCCGCCGGAAAAATGTACACAAGCCCACGACGAGGGCAGCCTCGTGAGAGCCATTTCAGACCCTCCAAAACTTCAGCAAATGGGCATCATTCTTTTCCCCGTCTGAACACAAAAACAGCAACTTTCTCCTCCTCTTTCACGAGATATGCCAATAAGAAATTCAACAAGGAAAACTAGCAAGTTGGTATCTTTTTTTGGCCCGTTTGGATCGAAAAACTGCGACTTTCTCCACCTCCTTCAGGCAATTTGCAAAGAAGAACATCAAGCAAAAGAAACTAGCAAATGGGTATCCTTATTTTCGCCAATTTGGATCGAAAGACGGCGACTTTCTGCTCCACCTTCAAGCAATTTGCGAAGAAGGACACCAAGAATGGAAAACTGGCAAACGGGTATCGAAAGACGGCGACTTTGAGCAAGCTAGGACAAAAGCAGGGAATGGGGGAGCAATATGGGATGGAATTCGATGGGGAAAGTGGGCATCTTTTGTTGAATTGATGGCAGGAGTTGGTGCGGTGAGAAGAGTAGGTGAGCGGATTGTTGGCAACACGTTTGCTTCAGAGACGCGAGTGTGGGGAGAGGCGAGAGGCCCCCGCGTCCACAGGAAGATGACGATGATCGTATCGTCCGACACGGAGCAGCCGATACGAATATTCAACCGTTGCGATATATGCCTACGAGCCTGTCTGTATTTGGACCGGGATTCAGCATTACATGGCTGGCTTTGGAACCTTGTTTATTCATTCCTCCGTTCAAAATTACCTGTATGGTTGTTCATTTTAGATTTCTAATCCAGACAAGTAACTTTACATGAAGGGAGTACTGAAGACTGGGGTAGGCCGTAGGTAGATAAAAATTGGGACATGAAAACGCTTATCCAAAATATTAAACCCGTCTGCATTTGGAGAAAACTGGTTTTATTTTTTTAATGGCTGACTTTGCTCACTCATGTCTCAACAGTCATGACCAAAAACACAGAAGAGGTTGTGGTGAGGGGACAAACTGTGGTTTATTGTACGGGTCTTCAGGTCCGATAATTTTCACCTTATTTTCAAATGTTGACAGGTTTTATTGTACGGGATGTAGTATGATATTTCATAGTGAATCGTTTATAGTTTATACTCTCGTATGGCATCAATTTTTTGGGTCATCCAATTCGAGTCCGAGAGTGGGTATCAAATCAGTGTTAAGTAAATGTGTCAAATAAGTAAGCTCTTTCTAGCCATCAAATAAAATGAATAAGTGAGTTCTTTATAGCCAAGATCCTTGAATTAGCCTCGTGTAAGCGAGCAATCTCATTTAAACTTTTCCCTATTTCGTATGAATGCATCTACTAATATAACCCACTTGACAGACACATGTCAAAATATAAACAGGCTTTAGGTGGTTCAAAATGATCGTCAACAGCCAGAAGACCAATTAGCACTCGGGGGTGTAGCACCTAAGGATTCACAATGTCGTCATCATAAAAAGTGCCTTATCCTAGCTATCTGCTGTCGGCAAAGGATGCACAATGTATAAAACATATTCTTAGAATGTGATTAGCAGGTGGTAAGTTGATTGGATATGGTATTAGCCCTTGGATTCGATAAGATTTCATTCGAATCTGGCTCTTTGTCGATGAAATTTGTGATTCCGATGTACATGCCTTTGGTTGAATTTATTGGTGCTAAGGCGCCGTTTGGGGCGTGATTAAAAGCAAAACATCCAGATGGGATGTTTTGCTACACTGTAGCATCTGGATATTTTATATATCCAGCTGAAACACCTCAGGATGTGTTTCAGCTGGATGTAAAAATCCACATGGATGCTACAGTATATATCCAATATCCAGTCTGGATATTTTTGCAATAATCACGCCCCAAACGGCTCCTGTATCCGTCGGATTTGACTCCATTGGAATTTATTCTATTACCAAAAGTAATTCCAATTGCATTGGAAAAAATACTGATAGAAGTGAATTCCACTAAAATATTTTATACAAACTAATTTTGGTTCCACTCCATTTGGCCACTAAAAGGTTCGATGGGAAGTAGAGTAATTACCATACATGAGCTACATTTAGTATTGTGAATCTTTTGTTGGTAAAACATACTAGAGCACTTATTATCAAAATAAAGAAACCTTAAAAGGTGCCCGCGTTACATAGGAGGTAGTTGTGGGGACTGGGGACCGAACCAACTCACACACACGAAAGAAAAAAAAAGGCCTTACATGCTACAAGGAGATGCAAAATAAAAGCAATACTCCCAGCATCGAAGGGGAGAAGAGGCCGGTGTGTCACAGACTTCAACACCATTTGTGAGGAGATGCAAAGTAAAAACAATCGAAAGGGAGAGCAAGGATTAAGATAGATACTTTAATCTTTTTCACATGCATAGCATTTGTTGCTAGTGTACAAATTTTCATTATTCTAGTTTTGATTATTATATATCTTAATACATTATAAGAAAACAGAGAATTCCTTTTATTCTCCTATCCTAATTCATTATATTCCTCTAAAAGAAGAGACTCTTCTACTTTTTTATTGGACGCCCCCTGTAATGTGTGCTGCTGCATCATACTCGATGGCTCAACCCCAACCCCCTTGAGCTAAGATGCTTTAAAAAAGTTACTTACGGTTGGGCATTACCATATAAGTACCATAATAAAAGCAATTTGATTGAAAACCCACTTTTCAGCAAACACAAAGCCGTTGCTAAACACACATAATTTTGAGGTTTTTAGCTTAGTCGATTTAATAATATTTAAAAAGCCAACCCAAACTGGCTGGGCTTGCTTAAATAGCTTGCTTGAGTGCCCCAACTTGGAATCTCGATTATTTTGTTTTTGTTGACGTAGTACATGTTCAATACATTTCAACTGCTTGATTGATGCCAATAAAATAAAGCTGCTTGATTGGATCGGACGACACAAGGTCAAGCCAACATCATCAAAATGTTGAAAACGTGAATAAGTGGGTATCTTCTTTGCAACTTTATTTTCTTTATGCGGAGATTTTTCTATATTACCTAGCTAATGAACCAGGAATACCATATTACCTATTTTTTTCGGGCTCATGCTATATAACTTGGTTTCGGGACCTGATCTTCCCATTTTGCCATTCTGTCAAATCCTAAACCCTAAACCCTATTTCACACAATCTACCCCCGCAGTGATCATAATGGGAGGAAGTTCACTGTTGGAAGCAGAGGCTTGCCAGTAGAGAGACGACGTTGTATAACAAGCACAAACATTTTCTGCAGCTTTATCGGGTCAAACAACCTATTCTACCTGCGAGCAGGCAGAAGAAGCTTGTCAATGCTGCCCAAATAAGCACTTTCACAACCTCTCCATTCTATTGCTTCGAGAGCTCAACATTATTATTTTTTTATTCACACATTCTCGAAAAGAAGAAAGTTAAAATTTTGCACCGAAATATTTTTTTATTCATACATTCTCGAAAAGAAGAAAGTTAAAATTTTGCACTGAAAAGTAATTCTGGTCGAGTGGCAAACTACTCTTTGTAAATTTGTCATCCCCACAAGAAGGTGTGAGTGGCTTCTATGCTCAATCAAGAATAAGCAACAAAGAAGGGAAAAGGGAAGAAAAAAGGGGGGTCGTAGCCGAGCAAGGGGGGGCCGAAGCTCGAGTAGGGGAAGGGCAAAGGCCAGAAGACGAATGGGAAACCCCTTCAATTCATCTCTAATAACTACCGATTACAATAGTTCACAAGCCTTGTATAGTAGAGCTTGACTTATCAAACATAACAAAAAGACCAAATTAACTATAATTTATTTATTAACTTGTTATTCTGCATCATTCTCCCCGACCAACAAGGACTCTCCTTCGGAGAGTCAAAGATGAGGTACTGCCTTGAGAAACAATGGAGCAACACATATGTCATAATCAGGTCGACCAGTCCACTAGAATAAATATTTTTTAATACCACTTCCACAAGAGGGAATAAACTTAGAATCAAGGTTGGGCACAATTGGGTCAACAGGTGGGGAAAATGGGTGCAGCCAGTGTCTGGAAAATAGAATGTGATAACTAGAGGGGTTGGGTAAAGGTGGAGGAGGGGGCCAAGGATTCTTAGGCAGGGGAAGTGACATGCAAGTCAATAACATAATCGTGATCGGGGAATGGGATAGGAGCAAATGGTAGTCAATATGAAGATTGAAGTAGGTGTCAGGAATGTTGATTGGCTCCTTTGTGGATGACCAGGACATCGAAAAATTGGGCAAGAATGTGTGGCCATGATAATAGGCAATTTTGGTGAACCCAATATGAAAACTGAAGTGGGCAGTGTCACACCACTCACAGTGGATTGTCGAGGTTTTTCTTCTAAAGGTGGATTTGCTGTGATTAGGGGCATGGGGACTGTGATTGGGATTGCTTTTATTGGTGTGGGTGTTGTCAGTAGGGGTGGAGCTAACTGAACAGCTGATGGTCCACGTGCTTGGTCTATGGCGGTGGCGAACATGTTGATGAGACCGATTGAAGAAATGGCAGTGGAGATTGTGGTTGATGTGAAGAAACAATAGCAAGTTGGACTTCGTCTTCCTTGGATGTGGCAACTTGTTGACTAGAATGCAATGTCTCTATCATCTTGTCAAAGTGCTTGTCAGAGGTCTTTTGCAATTCATGTAAACTGTGTTGCATAGTATGAAGTGTATCCAGAATACCCTTTAATCGACAGTGAATCTTCTCATCGGACTCCAACATGCTAGCTACATGAGATGTAGGCGGTTGTTGAATGAGAGCGGTACCTCTTGAATCGTGGAGACTAGTTCGGGGCCTTATTACAGAAGCAAGAGTGGGCTGAAAGTACTCAAAATCCTCATCACGCACGCTGCACTGGTATGGCCTCCTGTAGGGACGAGTAGACCCCGCCACCTTATAATGAGAGTGGTCGTCAGGTTCAGGCCAGTGCTGTGAAGGTTTGCAGTACCTTACTCCTCAATTGCGAAAGGATAATTATAATCATTTCTAGC
The DNA here is from genome assembly GCA_039654745.1 of Houttuynia cordata. NCBI lineage: Eukaryota > Viridiplantae > Streptophyta > Magnoliopsida > Piperales > Saururaceae > Houttuynia > Houttuynia cordata. The sequence goes on from JBCJFD010000026.1 coordinate 30,952, forward strand.
TCGGCGGCTTCTTGAATTATCCCATGTTTCAATGAAGAAGTAGCAATACCAAACAAGTGGTCATGGACGGCCGGAAGAGGTGAGCCACATACTTGCTAGTGAAAGTGTAATAAGAAGACAAGCCTGGATGTTGTTTGGAGGCTCTCCCAACTAGTAATCAGATTCGGCGGCTGGCAGAGGAGCGAAGGGCAGCAACTACTGTTGAAATTTTTTTTTGTACTAGACAGGACCAGATCGGTCTGGCTGGAAATCAATTGGCCGGTTCGGGCTGACCTTTTAAAAGAACTAGACCGTGCTTGGATGGTGGAATTTGAGGAACCACCGGACCAAAAATTTGGCTCAAGTCCTGCTGCTGACGATCGAATCCGGATCTTGCCGTCACCGGCATTGGAAGGATTTCTGATTTGGCGGATACGCACTGGATCGTGTTGTTGCCCGCTTTGGATGGACGGCTGGCTTGTGCGAGGATGTGCCGGATTTTCCAGAGTGGCTGACAGGGCATTGTTGCAGGCCGGCGGCCGGCAGAGATGCCGTTCCGGTTGGAGGGCGCAAGGTGGTCGCTTTGCTCGTTGGTTGGAAAATCCAGAAGAAAAGGTGTAAGGACCCTCATCTTGAACAAGTTTATTTTAATGTTCTTCATTCGGTTATTGTGTGGTTTAAGCATTTCTTGAGTAAATTAAGTGGTTTTTAAAAATAAATGGGGTTTATGAAAGTTTTAATCAAAACCAACTTCACAATCATAAATTTTGAGTGATTTTGGATCAAATCTGATTTTTTGGTATTTTTCTGATTTTTCACCAATTTTCCAAAAATTAAGGTTTGGTGGGACCCCTGTGGGCCCCACCTATGAAATTAGGTTTTTGTGACCAAAATGTCCCTGAAATCAAAGGAAGATACTATAAAAAATTTCAGAATTTTTCTGGACCTAATTTTGGTTAAGTTGCCAAATTTTCTAATTTTAGCCAAAAACTCTATTTCTACCCCACATTTCACTTAGGTTTACCCCAACCCTTTCTATAAAAAGAAAGTGTTGTGCCATTTCTCAAATTGGGAATAGGCCTAGCCAGGAGATTTAGAGCTTATTCCCCATTAGGCCAAAAAGGGAAAGAATTAGATGTATGTTAGTTTAATCTTTGCCTATTTCTCTAATTTTTCTTAAAACCATTCTTATTCTTGACTTCCTTCATTGTTTCAATCCATTTTGAAAGCATCAAATCATTGTTTTACCTCTATTTTCCAGGCCCTAATCTTCAAAATCTTGTTTTTATGCTTCCAAAGCTTTAGATTTAAGGTTTACTTTTGATTTTCAAAGCTAAATCGAGATTAGTTGTATATTAACACAAAAATCATATTTTTGGAAGGTGTTGGAGGAGGTTGAAGGTTCATTCTCAACAAGGAAGGTAATGGGTTCTTCAATCTCAACTTTGGGTCGAAAAAAAGTTTGTTTTCATTATTTTATTTGAATGGGATATGCTTGTTAGTACTCTAATGGTAGGTTTAATAAATGCTAATCTCTTGCCTTGATTTCTTAGGGTTTTATCTTAAAATGGTAAAAATTAGTATTCTGTTCGTGATCGTGTTCGTGGATGATATATTGGTCTACTCTACAAATCAGGAGGAGCACAGAAGGCATTTGGCGCAAGTGTTGCAAATTCTGCGAGAGAATCAATTGTATGCCAAGTATAGCAAGTGCGAGTTTTGGTTGGATAAAGTTAACTTCTTGGGACATGTTATATCGAAGGATGGAGTCTCAGTAGATCCGGCAAAAGTGGAAGCGATTCTTCATTGGGAGCAACCAAAGAGCGTGACCGAGATCAGGAGCTTCTTGGGATTGGCAGGTTATTATCGAAGATTTATCGAAGGATTCTCCAGCTTAGCCTCGCCAATGACCAAGTTAACAAGGAAGGGAGTGAAGTTTATCTGGAATGCTGATTGTGAGAAAAGTTTCCAGGAGCTGAAGAGGAGACTGACTTCTGCACCGATTCTGAAACTTCCATCAGGATCAGGAGGGTTCGTCATCTATAGCGATGCATCGAAATGCGGTCTGGGTTGCGTATTGATGCAGAACGGTCATGTAGTGGCGTATGCGTCAAGACAACTGAAGATCCATGAGCAGAATTATCCAACTCACGATTTGGAGCTAGCGGCGGTTGTGTTTGCTTTGAAGATTTGGAGGCACTATCTTTATGGTGAAACCTTTGAAGTATTCACAGATCACAAGAGTCTGAAGTATATCTTCTCTCAGAAGGATTTGAATATGAGACAGAGGCGATGGTTGGAGTACTTAAAGGACTATGACTTCTCTATTCACTATCATCCAGGAAAGGCGAATGTGGTCGCAGATGCACTAAGCAGGAAGACGGGAACTGATATATGCAAAATATACACATTTTTATATGCCTTTCTACCTATTTGTTAGTCGTATTTTTAGTTAAAATAAGGATAATTAATGTTTATCTGTGTTAGGTGAGTAATTAGGAGATTAATAAACAAATGTGCTTAATTGATTAATTTAGATGCGTTAATTGGGTTTAATGAATTTATAATTTATGATGCGTCTAAATTATACTTAACTATATTTATGCAGGTTGTAAAAGACCTAAATCGACAAAGAGAATGCACGTCAAATGGGTTCTGTGCCGAGATTGGACGCGCGAGATCGATACGACGGGTTTTAAGGAAGAAAAAGAAAAAAAATAAAAAGAAGAAAGGAATTGAAATGGGCCGGTTCGGGTTTGTCTCGGTCCGGTTCAAGTAAAAAAAAAAGAAAAAAAAGAAACAACCCGAGCCCGATGGCTCGGGCGTCGGGCGTCTGGAACAGAACAGAGCAACGGAGGCTCTGTTCTGTCGGAGTGAGCACCGGAGGCGAAGCACCGGCGGCTGTGGGCTATGGGTCAGGCAGCTGAGGAGCTCCGGCGAGGACGGCGATCGTGAGGAAGCTACGGTGGCGGCGGATTGAGATGGCAGACGGCGGCGAGGCTGCAGTGAGGTGATCGACAGAGAGACGAGCAGCGAACGGGGGTTACTGCAGTCGATGGGTCTCAATTCCGGCGAGAGCTCACACTTCCGGACATGGGGACGACGCCGGTGGAGAAGGAGGGGCTCGAACAGCACGAACAGAAGTCTTGATTTGGAATGTCTGAGTTTGGAAGGAAAGAAAATTCCGAATCAGGAAGATGCAGATCGACTGTGATTAAAATGGTAAGACCCGTTCGATTTGATATGACAAAAGGGGCGGATTTTGGCTCTGATTGGGAAGCTTTATTTGGCACGATTTGGCTCTGTATCGAGAAGGCATAAAGTTGGGATTTTTGCTGCAATTGAAAAAAAAAAAGCAGGGGGCCGTGCTGTTGGTGGGTGTGTTCGGTCTGTTCTGGGCCGTGGTGTGCAGGAAAGGGAGCTCTGTCTGTTCAAGAGCGGCTGTGTTGAGGAAGAAGGTGTCTGGTCGAAGAAGAGGTTGTCTGGAGAGGAAGACGGAGACTGGGTTCGGTTCTGAAGGATTGGCGGCTGCTGTGGAGCAGAGGAGGTTTTGGGTGGCGGCGATTGCGCTGTCGATAGAACGGAGCAGGTTCCGGCCGTGGTGGATTGGAGAAGGGCCAACTGTGCTGTGGAGGGAAGAGACTCGCTTTTGCTGGGCAAACGGAAGAACGAGAGAGAGGGCCGAAATTCACTGCAATCAGATCTGCTTTTGCTCGAGAGAGGGAAGCAGGTTTGTTTTCAAGCAAAGGCAGAATTGCTGGTCGAGATTGATAGGGCTGCTTTGCTTTGGCTGGAATTGGGGACTGTCTACTCTGTTCGAGAGAAAGAGTAGAACGGTTGAGGCGTGCAGTTGAGAGACTGTTGCTGAAGGTGGAGGAAAGAGGAAAGCAGGACGGGATTACAGACGGATTGAAAACAGCAGCAAAACAGGATTTTTCTTTATTAGTTTATCTTTTATTTGGTTAATTTCTGTGTTTTTAGTTTAGTTGAACAATTGATTCCTTAAAAAGAAAATAAAAATTAGAACTTTACATTTCATTATTACTTGCTACTTACTCTAGAATTAGGTTGAATATCGTACTAAGTCTCTGAGGGATCGACCTCGTAGCCACTATTCTGCATTAGATTCGTGCGCTTGCGAGTATCATATTAAAATTTACATCAAGTTTTTGGCGCTGTTGCCGGGGACTACGTAGGATAATTTACCAAATTCTTAGTGTAGTTTAGTTTCAGTTTAATTTAGTTTAATTTTTTTTTATTGCTTATTAGTGTTTTGTCTTTTTGTAGGAGTAAGAGAAAACGCGGAATTCTCGCCAACGTTGGAAGGGCCACCCCTTCCCCTCGTTTGCATTCTTTTTCCTTCTCTTTTAATTTTTCTAGGTGCTTAGTATTTTTATATTTCTTGTTGTGATTGCTTGCTTGTGTTAGTGCGATTTTTAGGTTTGTTCTAGGTATTTAATTTTTAGTGCCGTTAGTTAGTGTATGCTTGGTCGTCGGTCACTGGGTGAAAAGCTTGCACCCCTTGACCTAGAAATTGAAAGAACTCTTAAAGCAAGATTAAAACATACAATGGATGTTACACATCAATTAGGTAACATGGAAAATGAGAATATGAGGAAGACACTAAAAGATTATTCATCCCCCATTCAATTCAACTCACCTTCCTGCATAGTGTTGCCGCTCACCACGGCACACCACTTTGAGTTGAAACCAGGGGTGATGCAACTCTTGCCCACATTCTATGGTTCTAATAAAGAAGATCCCTATAATCATGTTAAAGAGTTCCTTGACATTTGTGCTACATTTAAATTCCAAAATTTCTCTGATGAATCTGTTAGGTTGCGCCTCTTTCCCTTTTCTTTGAAAGAAAAAGCGAAAGCATGGTTGAACTCTTTAGAAGTTGGAACAATTAGGAGTTGGGATCAATTAGCTGAAAAATTTTTGAACAAATTCTTCCATGTTCATAAAACTCATGCCCTTCGTAGAGAAATTACAAATTTCATGCAGAAGGAGGGTGAACACTTTTATGAGTGTTGGGAAAGATGGAAGAATTTACTCCTTAAGTGTCCACACCATGGATTTTTAAAGTGGCAACAAGTTCAATTTTTCTATGACGGTTTAACACCTCAGAACCGTCAAATGGTTGATGCCGCTAGTGGTGGGTCAGTTATGATGAAGAGTGCCGAAGAGGCATGGGATTTTATTTAGATTCTATGCGAGAATTCTCAGCAATGGGATTGCTCAAGTAGAGTTGACAGAACATTTCCTTTTCAAAAAAAAGGAGGCGTTTATGAGGTAGACAATAATGCACATTTGATTTCCAAGATCGACAGCCTGACACAACGCTTTGATGCGTTGATGTCTGCTGGTGGGCCCCAAATGCCATCACATGTCAATGTGTGTGCTAGTTGCTCTAACCCCTCCTATGTCACACAAAACTGTCCCTCTAACACCTCTGGAGTGGAATACAATAGTGATCAGGCTAATGCTATAAATGCCTTTCCTCGACCTGGCAATAACCCATATTCGGAAACTTATAACCCAGGTTGGGCTAGGCATCCCAATTTTTCATGGTCCAAAGGACCGCATCAAGGAGGACCTCCAGGGTACCCTCCCAATCAATCTTACCCTCAACAAGTTCAAACATTCCCTACACAACCCAAGAAACCATCTCTTGAGGATACGTTGAATTTGTTCATGCAAAGCTCTCTACAATTTCAAAAAGATACCCAACATTCTTTACATGCCAACTCGCAAGCAATTGCGAAGCTGGAACTTCAAATGGGTCAATTGGCTTCTGCATTAAATGAGAGAGAAAAAGGTAGGTTCCCTAGTCAACCTGTAGCTAATCCCAAAGGACAATTTGAAGTGGGATCTAATTCTTGTCAAGACCAACCTCCAGCGCAAGTTAAAGCCATAACTACACTTAGGAGTGGAAAACAAATTGACAATAATGTTGAACTACCTAAGACTGCCATAGAAACAATCGCTAGAAAGGGTGAGGACCAAGAGAGCACCACTAGACCAGACGTGAGTCCTAATACATCGAAGAAGAGCCTAGAAGCTTCTTCGTGTCCTGAGTCTAGCCATATTCCACCCTATATACCCAAGGCACCTTTTCCTCAAAGACTTGCAAAAACATCTCAAGGGAACAAATTTGATGAGACAATGGAAATTTTTAAGAAAGTGCAAATCAATCTTCCATTGCTCGATGCTATTAAGCAAGTTCCCGCTTATGCAAGATTCTTAAAAGACATGTGCACCCAGAAAAGAAAACTGAATGCACACAAGAAAGTGTTTCTCACTGAACAAGTTAGCTCAATTCTTAAGCATAACACTCCTCCTAAGTTTAGAGATCCAGGATGTCCCACAATTTCATGCGTTATAGGAGACCATAAGGTGGAGAGGGCATTATTGGACTTAGGAGCTAGTGTAAATTTGCTGCCATTCTCTGTTTATGAGCAACTTGGATTAGGAGAGCTGAAACCGACTACCATAACACTGCAACTTGCAGACAGATCAGTTAAAGTCCCACGCGGTGTTATTGAGGATGTTCTGGTTCAGGTGGATAAATTTTACTTCCCAGTAGACTTTATTGTCTTAGATACCCAACCTGTGCAGAATCCTGGTAGTCAGATTCCTGTGATTTTGGGAAGGCCATTCTTAGCCACATCCAATGCCATAATAAATTGTAGAAATGGGGTTATGAAGTTGTCTTTTGGCAATTTAAAAGTCAAACTCAATGTCTTTAATGTTAGACAACAACCCCCGGAGACGGATGATTCTTTTGCAGTGAATATGATTGAAAGTTTGGTAGAGGAATCCCTGCAAACTGTTTTAAATGATGATCCCCTCCAGACATGTTTAACTCATTTTGGCTTAGACTTTGACATCGATGGGTCTATTAGAGACGTCAATGCATTGCTTGACTCTACCCCTACTTTGGACCCGACCAAATGGACAGCCAGGGTGGAACCTCTTCTAGTTCGCGAGTCTAAACTTGTCCCATCTATTGAAAAACCACCCCAACTTGACCTAAAACCATTGCCAGATACACTTAAATATGCGTTTTTAGGTTCTTCTGATACCTTGCCTGTTATCATCTCTTCAGACCTTGATTCAGAACAGGAAGGCAAGTTGCTTAATGTTCTTCGCGAACATAAGACAGCTTTGGGGTGGACAATAGCAGACATTAAGGGTATAAGTCCTGCTCTGTGTATGCATCATATTTACCTTGAGGAGCATGCAAAATCTTCCCGTGAAATGCAACGCAGACTTAACCCTAATATGAAGGAGGTTGTCAGAACCGAGGTGCTAAAATTGTTAGATGTTGGCATCATTTATCCCATATCAGATAGTACTTGGGTCAGCCCAGTTCAGGTTGTTCCTAAGAAGTCAGGAATCACAGTAGTCAAAAATGATAATAATGAATTAGTCCCCACCCGAATGACCACTGGGTGGCGGGTTTGTGTTGACTACAGAAAATTGAACTCGATCACAAGGAAAGACCACTTTCCTTTGCCATTTATTGATCAAATGCTTGAGCGACTTGTCCTATTACTTCAAGAATTCGATATTGAGATAAGAGACAAGAAAGGTTCTGAAAATGTTGTTGCTGATCACTTGTCTAGACTTATTGACGAGTCTGCTGCTGTACACTTACCTTTGAATGAGTCATTCCCTGATGAACAACTTTTTGTTGTCTCTCAATTGCCTTGGTATGCTGATATTGTTAATTATCTTGTCACAACTCAACTTCCTGAACATTGGACAAAATAAGATAAATCCAAATTCTTCGTCGAGGTTAAGCATTTTTTCTGGGATGATCCATACCTGTTCAAGTATTGCCCAGATCAAATCATTAGGAGATGTGTGTCGGAGCATGAAGTTGATAGTATCATTTCTTTTTGCCATGCTCATGCATGTGGTGGCCATTTCGGTGCGAAAAAGACTGCTGCCAAAATTTTGCAGAGTGGTTTCTATTGGCCTACTTTATTCAAAGATACTCATGAATTTTGCACAAAATGTGACAGATGCCAACGTATGGGTACACTATCACGTAGGTCCATGATGCCCCTTACTAACATTCTGATTGTTGAACTTTTTGATGTTTGGGGTATTGACTTCCTGGGCCCATTTCCTCCATCGTTTAGTTATCTCTATATCCTTGTTGCTGTAGATTATGTTTCCAAATGGGTAGAGGCAATTCCCTGCAAAACAAATGATCACAAAGTGGTGGTTCGGTTCTTGAAAGAAAACATATTTTCTCGTTTTGGAACCCCTCGAGCAATTATAAGTGATGGTGGTACACATTTTTGCAATAGAGCTTTTGAATCACTTCTGAAAAAGTACTCCATTACTCATAAAATTGCAACTCCATATCATCTGCAGACTTGTGGACAAGTAGAAGTTTCAAATAGGGAAATTAAACGCATTCTTGAGAAAACGGTTCGTCCCGACCGAAAGGATTGGTCTGACAGATTAAATGATACATTGTGGGCTTACCGTACTGCTTTTAAGACACCAATTGGAATGTCTCCCTATAGACTTGTATTTGGAAAACTTTGTCATTTACCTGTGGAATTAGAACATCGTGCTTATTGGGCCATCAAAACTTTTAATTTTGATATGGACAAGGCTGGAACACTTCGCAAATTGCAACTCAATGAATTAGATGAAATTCGCAATGAGGCTTATGAGAATGCGAAGATTTACAAAGCGAGGACCAAAGTTTTTCATGATCAGCCAATCCTGAGAAAGTCATTTGAGCCCGGTCAAAAAGTTTTGCTCTATAACTCCAGGTTACATCTCTTCCCAGGAAAGCTCCGTTCCCGATGGTCTGGACCTTTCATTGTGCATAAAGTATTTTCCCATGGAGCGGTTGATATTCACAACCCTAAAGATGGAACTATTTTCAAAGTTAATGGGCAAAGATTGAAACCATATTTAGAGGGTTTTACTGAGAGCGAGGAGACTGTTCTAGATTTGGATGAACCTAATGCTCCTACATGATTTTTGGTTACGTCTGGCTGAAGACGTAAAACTTAGCGCTCTTGGGAGGCAACCCAAATTGTTGGTTTTAGATAGCTTTTCTTTTATTTGTTTAATATTTAGGTTGTTGATACATGTGTGGGGATGCTACAATCTAGGTTTGGGGGTGTATTTTCTTTTTCCATATTTTGTACTTACTCCTCATTCTTAGTTTGTGTGTTTCAAATGCTCTACATCTACCATGAGGCATCTCCATTCAGGTGATTTCTTTCCTTACACTCCTTTTCTTTTACTCGTCATTGTGATATTTATTTTGGTAAACATTGAGGGCAATGTTTTGTTTAGGTTTGGGGGTGTAGAAAAGAAAAGTAGTATTCCTTTGGTTTTTATTTAAAAACAAAAAAAAAATTGAAAAATTGAGAAAATAAAAAAAAAAACCATAAAAATTTACTTAGTTTTAGGTTGTTTGTTAGTAATTTTCTTAGGTTTTAATAGTTTATCCCTTTATGATGCATACTTCAATTTTTAGGAGATTAATTTGCATTGGAAGTGTGAGTAAGTATACTGGAGGATAGAGAACTTAACTGAGCAGTATCTTTCTGTTACAGTCCTCTTGGAACATGTGCTTGAGCTAATAAAACTCACTCACACACACTAGTTACATAAAGTAATACCGTCTAGAGATTTGTTGAATGCTAATTTACAGTGGGATATCTTTAGTCAGAGTCATTGGATGATATGTGGTTGTCTGTTGAGCTTAAAAGATCATGATAGACCATTTACTTGGCTATGGCAAGGGATTGGAACCGGAAATAGGTTGAGAGTATAATACAGCCTGGACGGAATAAAGATGTGCTTGAAAATATGAATGCTGAAAAGGAAAAAAAATGCAAAAAATGAAAACAAAATGAATAAAAGAAAAGGGGCTGCTTGACTTTATAGGATTAACTTAGGCTGATGCTCGGGCCCGAAGCGGTCTACTTAAAACCTAATGCCCTAAGCCAAACTGGCTGGGAGTCATTGACCTGAGTCATTGCTAAACCTAAGCATCTTGAAGTCAGGCCTTACACAGTCCTAGCGAAAAAAGGAGAAAGAAAAAAAAAAGTCTGTGGTGTATTATCCTCTCAAATCTAGAATGTTGGACCCGAAGGAGGCGCGCAGATCTGTGCTATCATGAACCTAAAGATTACGACGACTGTGTTAATTCTGATGTTCTTTGGTTAATGGGTAACACTGGATCTGTATAAACAGAGATTTAGAATGTATTGCTACAATGTTCTACACTTTTACTATATAAAGTATCATGCTATATCCTATTGAGCAGAAATTTCCAAGATGAAGGTGTAGAATAAAACCACTTACTTGAGGGCTTCTATATTTCAGTTGATTATAAATCCAAGTACATGTGGTTGATTTTCTTAAACATTGCAGTTTGCATTTGAAGAGATATTAGGATTGTTTGTTTTGTAGTGATTTTCTATTTCTTTTTACACTTAGATTAAATAGGTTTATTTCATAAATACATGTTCGTGGATAGCATGGCTGCAAACCCTCACGAGACTTCACTCGTCCAGCCAGGGACACCAGGGGGTTTAAAAGGCTTATTGCATGTGCTAAATGCAATCGTGATTTCCTGCGAAAGTGGACTAGTTAGATTTCTTTTCTTTGTTTTGTTTTGTTTTGTTTTGCTCGAGGACTAGCAAAATGTAGGTTTGGGGGTATTTGATATATGCAAAATATACACATTTTTATATGCCTTTCTACCTATTTGTTAGTCGTATTTTTAGTTAAAATAAGGATAATTAATGTTTATCTGTGTTAGGTGAGTAATTAGGAGATTAATAAACAAATGTGCTTAATTGATTAATTTAGATGCGTTAATTGGGTTTAATGAATTTATAATTTATGATGCGTCTAAATTATACTTAACTATATTTATGCAGGTTGTAAAAGTCCTAAATCGACAAAGAGAATGCACGTCAAATGGGTTCTGTGCCGAGATCGGAGATTGGACGCGCGAGATCGATACGACGGGTTTTAAGGAAGAAAAAGAAAAAAAATAAAAAGAAGAAAGGAATTGAAATGGGCCGGTTCGGGTTTGTCTCGGTCCGGTTCAAGTAAAAAAAAAGAAAAAAAAGAAACAACCCGAGCCCGATGGCTCGGGCGTCGGGCGTCTGGAACAGAACAGAGCAACGGAGGCTCTGTTCTGTCGGAGTGAGCACCGGAGGCGAAGCACCGGCGGCCGTGGGCTATGGGTCAGGCAGCTGAGGAGCTCCGGCGAGGACGGCGATCGTGAGGAAGCTACGGTGGCGGCGGATTGAGATGGCAGACGGCGGCGAGGCTGCAGTGAGGTGATCGACAGAGAGACGAGCAGCGAACGGGGGTTACTGCAGTCGATGGGTCTCAATTCCGGCGAGAGCTCACACTTCCGGACATGGGGACGACGCCGGTGGAGAAGGAGGGGCTCGAACAGCACGAACAGAAGTCTTGATTTGGAATGTCTGAGTTTGGAAGGAAAGAAAATTCCGAATCAGGAAGATGCAGATCGACTGTGATTAAAATGGTAAGACCCGTTCGATTTGATATGACAAAAGGGGCGGATTTTGGCTCTGATTGGGAAGCTTTATTTGGCACGATTTGGCTCTGTATCGAGAAGGCATAAAGTTGGGATTTTTGCTGCAATTGAAAAAAAAAAAGCAGGGGGCCGTGCTGTTGGTGGGTGTGTTCGGTCTGTTCTGGGCCGTGGTGTGCAGGAAAGGGAGCTCTGTCTGTTCAAGAGCGGCTGTGTTGAGGAAGAAGGTGTCTGGTCGAAGAAGAGGTTGTCTGGAGAGGAAGACGGAGACTGGGTTCGGTTCTGAAGGATTGGCGGCTGCTGTGGAGCAGAGGAGGTTTTGGGTGGCGGCGATTGCGCTGTCGATAGAACGGAGCAGGTTCCGGCCGTGGTGGATTGGAGAAGGGCCAACTGTGCTGTGGAGGGAAGAGACTCGCTTTTGCTGGGCAAACGGAAGAACGAGAGAGAGGGCCGAAATTCACTGCAATCAGATCTGCTTTTGCTCGAGAGAGGGAAGCAGGTTTGTTTTCAAGCAAAGGCAGAATTGCTGGTCGAGATTGATAGGGCTGCTTTGCTTTGGCTGGAATTGGGGACTGTCTACTCTGTTCGAGAGAAAGAGTAGAACGGTTGAGGCGTGCAGTTGAGAGACTGTTGCTGAAGGTGGAGGAAAGAGGAAAGCAGGACGGGATTACAGACGGATTGAAAACAGCAGCAAAACAGGATTTTTCTTTATTAGTTTATCTTTTATTTGGTTAATTTCTGTGTTTTTAGTTTAGTTGAACAATTGATTCCTTAAAAAGAAAATAAAAATTAAAACTTTACATTTCATTATTACTTGCTACGTACTCTAGAATTAGGTTGAATATCGTACTAAGTCTCTGAGGGATCGACCTCGTAGCCACTATTCTGCATTAGATTCGTGCGCTTGCGAGTATCATATTAAAATTTACATCAGGAACCATGGCGCTTATGATGGTGCAAGAATGGCGTATGATGGAAGATTTGGGAAAGTATAATCTGGAATGGCCAACTACTCAAAGCACTTCATTTCTGGGAAACATCTCGGTGAGATCGTCAATCTATGAGAAGGTGCTGGAAGCGCAGAAGAGTAACCCTCAGATGCAAAAGCTGCTGGAAAAGCCAAATTTCACAAGAGGAGCTAACGAGAGTATCTTATTTCAAAGAAGATTGGTCGTGCCGAAGGATGCGGAATTAAGACAAGAACTTCTTCGTGAAGCGCACAACTCTCAGTATGCAATTCATCCAGGAAGCACTAAGTTATTTCAAGATTTAAAGAGGAACTTCTGGTGGAACGGAATGAAGCGAGACATTGGAAAGTTCGTATCCAAATGTTTGACTTGTCAGCAAGTAAAGGCAGAACACCAGAGACCAGCGGGATTGTTACAACCTTTGGAGATTCCGCAATGGAAGTGGGACCACATTACAATGGATTTTGTGGTGGCCTTACCGAAGACTCAAAGACAGAAGGATGCGATTTGGGTGATCGTTGATCGATTGTCTAAGACGGCTCATTTTCTACCAATAAGATGGAAGCAGAATCCGGAGAGTTTAGCAGAGTTGTATATCAGGGAGATAGTGAGATTGCATGGTACGCCGATATCGATTGTGTCAGATCGAGATCCAAGATTTACATCCAGGACGTGGAAAGGAATTCAAGAAGCGATGGGCACTAAACTCAGTTTCAGCACAGCTTTTCATCCGCAGAGCGATGGGCAGTCAGAAAGAACCATTCAAACCTTGGAAGACATGCTCCGAGCGTGTGCTATCGACTGGAAGGGCAACTGGGATGATCATCTACCATTGATTGAATTTGCTTACAACAACAGCTATCACTCTAGCATTGGAATGGCACCATTTGAAGCTCTATATGGAAGACCGTGCAGATCACCTACATGCTGGACAGAGGTCGGAGAAAGTCAAGTATTGAAGTCAGAATTGGTACAGTATTGTGCAGAGAAGGTAAAGCAGATTCGACAAAGACTACAGACAGCGCAGAGCAGACAGAAGAGTTATGCAGATAACCGAAGACGAGATTTGGAGTTTCAGGAAGGCGACAAGGTATTCTTGAAAGTTTCTCCATCAAAGGGAGTTATGAGATTTGGTAAGAAAGGAAAGCTGAGCCCGAGGTTTGTTGGACCGTTTGAGATCTTGGAGCGGGTCGGGCCGGTTGCCTACAGATTGGCTTTACCCCCACAGCTGGCAGATGTACACAATACATTTCATGTATCGATGCTAAGGAAGTATGTACCGGATGAGTCTCATGTGTTGGACTATACAACAATGGAGCTAGAGGCAGATTTATCCTTTCCGATGAGACCTATCAAGATTTTGGACAAGAAGGATCAGGTGTTGCGGAAGAAGACTATTCCATTGGTGAAAGTTTTGTGGCAAAACCAGCACTCCGAGGAAATGACATGGGAATCAGAAGAAGAGATGAAGAAAGCCTACCCTCAACTGTTTGTTGATTGATTTTTGGCATTTCGAGGACGAAATTTTCTTTAAGGAGGGGAGGATGTGACGACCGTAAATTTTATAGTATTTTCTTGGCTCAACGGTGTGCATTTATTTAAATTTTCGAAAATCTTTTGAAAATTCAATTCCCGCCGGAATCGATCGAACACCGTAAAATTTGTGATTTTTTTTGAATTGATCTTAATCGGAGATTTTATTGGATTATATGATTCATGGTTGGCGTGACATGTTGGTTTGGCTTCATTTGACCTAAGATTATTGGATAGGTTTTTGTATGAAGTTTGTATTATTTTTTGGAATAGAATTAATTTGAGATTAAGCAAAAATTATGAATTAGATATTTCTTAAGTGGGTTAGTAGTGATTAATGGAAATTCTAAAAGAGAAACCCAAACCTAAACCCAAACCCATTTGTGCTTGGGTCGGGTTAGCCTTAGTGGAGGTGGTTGAGAGATGGGTTAATGGAAGTGGTTGATGGATAACATTAATTGACCCCCATTAACTCATTCCTTGTAAACCCAAGAGTCATCTTGAAAGTGGTAAAATCTGGAATTTTCTATTAAATCTAAGCCATTGGATTAAGGAGTGATCAATGGTGGAGAATGGTTCAAAAAGTCTATAAATAGGCTAGTAGGGGGGTGGTTTTGCTTAGTGCTCAAAGCCTTGAGCATTTCTCTCTCTCTCTCTCTCTCTCTCTCTCTCTCTCTCTCTCTCTCTCTCTCTCTCTCATTATCCGGCCGGCGGCAACCTTACTCCGGCGGTGGTCCGTGGTGGTTCGTGGTGGTCCAAGCAAGGTCAACCGGCGTGGTGTTGGTGCGGCATTGTCGAATTCAAGAGTGCTCGGGAAGTCTCGGTATTTTCAACCAAGTAGGATGCCTTTTTCCCATTACACTTCTTTTTGATAAAATGAATTGTTGAATGTTGATGCCTTGATGTTAAGTACTCATTTCTGGAATTTGTATTGCCGATCCTAGAATTGATATTCCCTCTTGTTTCATGACTCTATTGTATTTCAACTCAATCATTTCTACGTATGCTGACCAATGAAAATTGGATTTGGATTTTTATGTTAAATCTTGATCGCATGTGATAATGCTATTTGTATATCCATGCTCACTCTCTTGAGTAAAGATTTGATCTTTAGGCACTTTGGTGTATTTCCGTATTTCGTGTTCTATATGTATTATCATAGCTATTACTACTTGTATAATATCAACTAAATGGGTAATGGTATAATGAATGATAACTATAAGATTATTCCTTGTAAGATCTTGTCTCTGAGATATCAGTTCGTTTTATTGTCAGCGTGTTTTGAGATCTAATGTTGTCCGGGATTATATGATAGTATCACTTAAATAATCAGATAAGAAAGTGTTGTAGTAATCGGGTAGTAAAGATTTCGAAAAGTGGAATCATAAACTGAGATTTTGGAACTATAAAGGCACTGTAAAAATCTTAAGAAAGACTAGATTAATGTATAAAAAAGACTAATAAGGAGTTACTACACTTTATACATTAGTAAATTATGTATGACATAGAAACTTGGTCTCGGCCAGGAGCAATCCTGCGCAGGCAGACTTCAGTAGAAAAATGATAACTAATTATACAGTAATCAGAAAATTAAGTTCTTTATCAATATGGAAACTAGACATCAGAGGCTATCTAAGATAAAAATTTCATAGATTAAATCAAATTGTTCAGAACGTAGTAACCTGATAAAGAGAGCTGTTCTGTTTTGGACAGAACACAGTTTCTGACTTTAAATGACTTAAAATCATAATAAACCTAAGAAGCTTGAGAATAATTGATAATTAAGAATCTAATCAAGTCTAATATGATTTTATAAGACTCTAAGAACAGTAACCTTAAGGTCTTAAAGCCAAATAAGGTGTCTTATAATAATAGTCCCTTTTGTTCTTCTCTTGGTCCATTTATGACTCAAGAGTAATCGAAGCTTGAATTCTAAGTCTCTGACGTGGTCTACCTGAAACGCGTCATTCTAAGTCGGGAATTATCAATTCTAGGGCTAGGTACAACTTTGTTGATAGCGAACTTGAACTTTTGGAAAATCATGTGGTGTGTCTCTTTTTAGTCGGGTCTCACTTGAGTTCCCAGACTAATTCATAATTTGATTTGGATTATGCTTTTCACTCCTATGAAGAGTCGGAACTTTAGAAAGTCTTGTTCTAAGCCTTTTGACAATAGGGCTAGTTGAATTGTTTCTCCGCTAAGTAGCATTAAAGCTCTTAGTCGGAATCATAGTATGCTCACAAGCCATTGCTAGATCTTGCGAGATCTCCGATTTATTGAACCTCTGTAGTTCAGCCGATGACGGCAACCGCGTGCGCTTAGATTGTATGACATTACGGAAGGTCTGCAATCTCCGCCCATTGTGCCCGTAAGCACCGATGGGGCCAGCATCCCTAGACGCATGGCAAGGTTCCTCTGAAGAACCTCTAGGATGTTCTGGTATTGATGAAGATTTGAGAGCAGAAATTGTACTTTGACACTTTGGTTGTCCAATGCTTATTATCTTACCTTCACTACTTTATGAAAGTCTTTGAAGTATCTTTGACCTTAATGCGTCTTGAATGGCAGTTGGTTCCAGGTAAGTGATCTTAGTCCTTGTTGAACCTGAGTCTGTTAAACCATTCATCTTTGGAGTCTTCTCTTATTTTTCCGGTGTGGGTTTTCTGTATCCTACTGGGTATTTCCTATGGAATACTCACGCATCCTCTGATGCAGGATTTAAGGTGGAGCAGAAGTGATGTTTTCCAGCGGCATGGTTTGATGTTGGAGCTTAGAAGACTCGTCTCTTATGTTTTGCCATTTAAACTTGCGGCCTGCGTGCCATTTGCTTTATGTTAAACTCTGTTTGTGGTTGTTAAGACATTTTCAGATATTGTAATAGATATTTAGATTTCCTTTCTGTTATTCTACTTTTTGTAAGTAAATGTTATTTAAG
Source organism: Houttuynia cordata (assembly GCA_039654745.1). Taxonomy (NCBI): domain Eukaryota; kingdom Viridiplantae; phylum Streptophyta; class Magnoliopsida; order Piperales; family Saururaceae; genus Houttuynia; species Houttuynia cordata. The sequence goes on from JBCJFD010000026.1 coordinate 47,930, forward strand.
TCAAGACGATCCTGCAAGTCCCATAATATTTAAATGGGATAAGCGTAGACTCGAGTATTCGGTCCGTCCCAAGTTTCCTACCCTATAACCGTCATTGGATTGACGCTTCCGTGTAAATTGGGTCTTGGAAATTTGGGGCGTGACAGATCAAGGATTTAATGATTGGCATTGCCTTATCTCACGTGATGCACGTGAGCACGAGATGCAGCTTTGGCATAGGAACCTCGCCCACATGAGGCACGTGGTAAGAAGTGCATTATTATCACACCTCCTTTTTTTGCACCTTTTTCACTCTGCATGCTGGGCCAACATATCAATGAAATTCCAAAATGTTAGGACAGGTAATGAATTTGGATACACATATAATTAGGATTCACTGTATTTACATTCCAAGCAGCCATGGAATTTGGTTTTACTCTTGTTGGCCGGTATGCGTAAATTGCTTGTGTTTTGGTGCATATGCGAATCTCGAGGATCAACGGCGCACACGCTTTACATGGGCTTTCCAGCTGGCTGGTGCTGTTTGTGAGGGATACCCAATAATATCTCCATCAAGCAGCCATGGAATTTGGTTTTTTACTCTTGTTGGCTGCTGTACATGATCGCTTGTGTTTTGGTACTCATAAAAGCCAACTCCCTTAGGCCAATTTTGACCAAGTCCGAAGACTTTTTTAGGGTCTGAACAGATAATGAAAGCAATGCCACATTCACATCACACATGTTGCCGGCCCTGAAAACTAGTTGAAATTTTATTGCTTCTGCTTTGCTAATATAAATGCCTTGACTAGCTGACGTGCTGTATTATGAGATGCATACGAGATTCTTTAGTTCATTTTGGAAAAGCAAATAGAACTACTAATATGGGATGGAGTATTAGCTCTTCAATTCTTAATTAGTTAATGTAGGAAGTAGGATGGTCAAGGCCACTTCTATTGGCCTCATATAGAGATCATACCCCGACTTACCTAGCACGTGTAGTATGTTGGCATTGTGCATGCCCAAGGGGTTTAGCGGTGGGATACGGTGCTCTAAGAGTGCAGAGAGGTCAGTTGCCATAAGGAGTGATGCCACTCATTAATCAAAAAAACTTTTTATTAAACAAATATTTTTTTAACCATTCTTTGTGGTGGATGTTGTAATTAATCAGGAGACTAATGCACTAGTGGACAAAATGTGTGATCATCTGCAGTTGAGTTTCCAAATGTTCCTTTCATCATGGTTTTGCAGGCTTGTGCTTTTTCAATCATTTAAAAAATCAAGAATAGAATACAAATAGCTAACGTAATTATTTCCCTCTTATTTATGTTAATGCCTTCTAGATGGTTTGATTTTTCTCTGCTGTTGAAATAACCTTGGCAAGAATAAAATTCAACGTGTGGTCATCCCTAGTTGAGTCGAATACTATTACTCATCTTGTCATGCTTTTGTAGGTGTTTTTTTCTTCACGTCACTTTTAATAAATACATTTTTTTTTAAATGTACTAAATTTTTAGTGTATTTGAAAAAGTGACCGGAGGGAGCCTGTTAATAACCGCTCTGATTGATGCTCATCTTTTGTTCAAACAAGACTTCAATCGTGAAAAAAGGGCTGTCAATAATGAAATGTCAAAGACTTAGTTAATGTTAGTTTCAGTTCCTAGGCTTCTATTTGCCTTTCTCATGGGAAAAATCAGCATGATCTCGCAAGGACCATCTTAAAGACTAAAGACTGCGTCCATCCACTTGGCGACAAATTTCAGCTACCAAAGTCGTCTTCTTCTTTTCTCTTTAAGAGCTAAGCCTAACTATGCTGCAAAAAGGGGCTAATCAGAAGAGAAATGCCAATGTCCACCAGTGTGCCCCAAGAAAAATACACCTTGGTTGGTCTTCCACATATCTGGATCATTATCACATGTTCTCTCCGCCCCAATGAAGCCGTCATGCTCCGTCTGTCCCCCTTTCCATGTTTTCGGCCGTGTTTTCAAATGCAGACAGGCTTCATTGGACAGAGGGAGTCATGATATGATTGGGTTTAGAATATATTTATTGATTGGTGTAGAATTTTTTATATATATTTTTGTAGTATATCTTTTAACATGTGACCGAGGAGCAATGTTATCAATAAATAATATACCCTATTTCGGCTGGTTATGATAAGTGTCATAGAAAATACTAGTAACATTGATGAGGAGTACGGGGCCGTTTGGGGTGTGATTAAAAGCAAAACATCCAGATGGGATGTTTTGCTACACTGTAGCATCCGGATATTTTATATATCCACCTGGATGTAAAAATCCACATGGATGCTACAGTATATATCCAATATCCAGTCTGGATATTTTGCAATAATCACGCCCCAAACGGCCCCTAAATATACTCCCTCCGTCTAGAATTATTGTTGCCATAATTTTTTTTTTAATAAATTAATTTTAGTTCATTCTTATAATAATAATAATTCCAGGTAGAGGGAATAATAATAAGAGTAACAATAACAATAAGTAATAAAAATCTCATTTATATATGCTCTATTGCCAGTCTTTTTGGGCAAATTATACTATGATCACGTGGTGCCCATAAAACAGGGGCAGGCAATTTTATATGACCTGCAGCCCTTCAAAATATGTGTGACAGATCTTGACAGGAAGGCATTCGATGCACTGTGGGGCATAAGAAAAGGGTAGTTATCAACTAAAAGAGAATTAAAAGCCCCATTTCATAGTAAAATTGTCCTGAAATTTTTTCGGTTCTCCCTTAGAATATGTGAGTCCACAATTAGCCCCCTATCACCTTTATGCAAGCCATTTTCCCTTCCCTTCCTTGTTTTGCTGAACATGTTACTCCAACTTCATCAAATGTCTCCGAAGATACTAAAACAATACGCACCCCACTCACAAACGTCCCCATGTGCTGGGGCATTGCGAGCCATCAGATCAAGATCTGACAACGTGTGATAATCGATGGAGAGGGCAGGTGATTCAAACCCGCCTGCCCCCTGTACCAACGTGTGCCGCCAGAACGACATCGGAGGGCCACGGTGCCTCGGCGCAAACAAACACGCGTGAGACGAGCGCATGTAAAAATAGCATAGCTATTATTCAAAGTTTGAGTAAAAGTAGAATTTTTCTTGTAGAAGTCTTATTAGAGGATCATATAATTTTTTTCCCACGCGGTAGGGGCAATATCGGCAAAAAGGAAATGTCAACGGACAGTGGGATTTGGAGGAAACAGACGTGAAACATTTGTGTATTCAAATGTGACAACTACACATAACCAAACAAAATTGCACATTTGTGTATTCAGACCTTTCTCATTTTCCATATAAAATCCAAATCGAGGAACACACGACAGCCAATAGAGATCTTCACAGCTCTTCAGCTTCAGACTTTTCTTTAGCTCTTCTTTGATATCTCCTATAAATATAAGCAAGCCATAATAGTTGGAAGAATTAGTGTAAGAAGACTAGATAAGAAGAGCATATAGGATTGATATTTGAGAAGATGGATGGTGCAAAAGCTCCATTGCTAGAGCTTCATGATGGAGGTGATGAGGGAAATCCCATCATGAAGAAGGGATGGTTGAGCAAGTTCTTGGACGTGGGGGAGGCCAAGGACCAGGTTCTTTTCTCTGTGCCTATGATTGTCACAAATGTCTCCTACTACTGCATCACTCTCATCTCTGTCATGTTCGCCGGCCACCTCGGCGAGCTCGAGCTTGCCGGTTCCACTCTCGCCAACTCCTGGGCCACCGTCACCGGCCTTGCACTCATGGTTCTTCCTCTCCTCCTCTCTTCATCCTTTTCCTGTCTTTTTTTCTGTTAGTTCTTCTATATACTTAATATCTTTTGGTGTATAATTATTATAAATAGATATTGATCATGTGTAACAATTGACCATTTTAGCAAATGTTTATAAGTAAATATTGAGCTGTCTCCTTGCTTTTCTCTTACAAGTAAGATCCAAATGATAGCTACATATCAGTTTGTGGTCATAAAATCATCAACAAATTGAGAAGGCTGAAGTTTATTGCTTCCCTCAACTTTAAGGAGTTACTTCAATAGATATGGCATGAAGTCTCTAAACTTCTTTCTTTGTCTGTATGGCTCATTAACAAATTGAGAAGGCTGAAGTTTATTGCTTCCCTCAACTTTAAGGAGTTACTTCAATAGATATGGCATGAAGTCTCTAAACTTATTTCTTTGTCTGTATGGCTTGTTTCAAATGGCAGTTGGCCACACTATCCCAGAATCACAGATCTTGAACCAAATTAGATGACTCTAGTTTACGGGTCACTGCCATTTTAGTCAATGACGATGAATAATTTGTTCCATGTTATATAAATTGCCCTAATTACTATTAATATCAGATATTTTTTGGTACAAATGATCAGATTTCTATTGCTACTTTTACAATTGCTGTTCTTAATCTTCCAACAATAATGAACATTTCAGACTGGTCTAAGTGGGGCACTGGAGACTCTGTGTGGGCAAGGATTTGGAGCAAAGATGTTCAGAATGCTGGGAATCTACCTCCAATCCTCAATCATCACTTCCTTCTTCTTCTCCATGGTGGTCTCACTCCTATGGCTATACTCTGAAAGACTGCTAATCTTCCTCCACCAAGACCCGGAAGTCGCACGAATGGCCGGATTATATCTCACATATATGATTCCAGGGCTTTATGCATATGGGTTCCTGCAGTGCATTCTTAGGTTTCTGCAGACACAGACTGTTGTGCTGCCTCTAGTCATCTGCTCCCTAGTCCCATTGATCTTCCATGTGGGCTTCACATACTTGTTGGTCTACCACACTTCTCTTGGCTTCAAGGGAGCTGCCCTGTCAGCAGCTATCTCCTTGTGGATCTCTTTCTTTATGCTGGCTTTCTATGTCAATTACTCTAAAAAGTTCTTCTACACTTGGGAGGGGCTCTCCTCTGAGGCTTTCAATTATGTGCTTCCAAACATGAAGTTGGCCATCCCTTCAGCTATCATGGTTTGGTGAGTATTTCAGTCTGATTCAAATGAATGGAATTGGTTAAGTTCTATAAATAGTTGATTAGAATCAGGGATTGACCCTTAACTTTGATCTTTCCTATTAGTAGGAATCTACGGTAGATACCAATTGACATATCCATGTCGAGATTTGTGGGCTTTGTATGTGCCCGATATGGTTCTCTAAGAGGCCAGTTGCCTGTCCCTTCTAGTCGGGTGCTAAGGCTTGAACTCCCCTCATTGAGAAAAATAAAAAGATTGCTAAGGATTAGGACCTGACTCACTATCACCTATATGTATCGTTCTGCAATTTGGTCATAGTAGACTGATGTTGATCATACTCATTTTGCTTTGTAAATTTGTCTAATGAAAACTCATTTTTTGTTTTGTTTCAATTATAATCCAATGTAGCTTGGAATACTGGGCTTTTGAGCTTCTTGTCTTACTCGCTGGTCTGATGCCGAACTCAGAAAGCAGCACCTCATTGATTGCAATATGGTAAGTGCCTTAATTCCATACTTGTCATTACAATTCACACATGATTATTAGCCTCAATCTAATTGAAAATTACTTGACTTTTAAAGTCTGATGTCACATTCCTTCTTATAAACAGTGTCAACACTGAGGCAGTCACTTTCATGATCACTTATGGTTTCAGTGCCGCAGTCAGGTAATTTTTTTTAAACCGTCGATTAACAATGAATTTTTTTGTTGTCTCCAGTATAATTATGTAATTACTTCCTAATTGCTGATTAAGTGCATCTTGCTTGAACAGTACTCGTGTCTCAAACGAGTTGGGGGCTGGAAATGTTGAGAAGGCAAAGAATGCTGTGGCAGTGACACTGAAGCTCTCAGTCATTCTTGCTTTGGTAGTTATTATGTCCCTTGTTTTCGGTCACAACATATGGGCCAGCTCTTTTAGTGACAGTGTGGAGATCAAGAAAGAGTTTGCCTCAATGACACCACTTCTTGCTGTGTCCATATTGTTTGACTCTGCTCAAGGAGTTCTATCAGGTTAGCAGAAAGCATTGAAAATTTCTGATTGCAAACAAAACAAAAGTTAACAACATTAGTTGTGACAGTAGCATTGATTGGCTATTTGTGAATTTGCAGGGGTTTCTAGAGGGTGTGGATGGCAGCATTTGGCAGCCTGGACCAACCTAGCTGCATTCTACATTGTTGGCATGCCAGTGGCTGTCCTCCTGGCTTTCAAGTTAGGATTGCATGCCAAGGTGAGCTCTCAATGTTAAAATAGGCATATATTCTACTCGGTTTTGCAGAAAATGGAAGAATTATAGCACTGATGTTATGCATATATTCCAGATTGAGCTTTAATGGAATCTTTTTCATCATCATCATATGCCTTATCCAGCTATGTGGGGGACAGGGATTCTATACTATATTTGACTCTTATTAAAATCAAAATCATGGTACAAAATCAATGTAAAGCAATATAGTAACAAGTTTTAATAGATTTTTTTTCCCTATCAAGAAAAGAGTATGCAGTTTTATATCTGCCCTAAAAATGAAAGGTGATCCTTTTGTTGGGGCTGTGTTGTTTTAATTAGAATATTCATGTTTTCCAGAGACTACAAGATGTGTAGATGAAAGCATGCATACGATTTTTTTCTTCTCTAGTAAGTTGGTAATTATACCACAAGACGAAGCTTATAGCATATTGGACCAGCAAATTTCGTCTCATAATAATGTAGTCTTCCTAAAAAATTAACAACATTCGCAATATTATTGACTGAATAATATTTTTATTGCAGGGTCTCTGGATAGGCCTGATTTGTGGCCTCTTCTGTCAGGCTGGAACTCTCTTGGTGATCACGCTCAGAACCCAATGGACAAAAATGGAGCTAACTGTAAGCGAGAAACAAAAGCATACCCTTGTGTAAGGAGCATCTAGTAAAGATACTTAAATTCGAGACTTGGGGCACAGTATAAGGTGAGAAGAGAGGAAAATGAAGACCATGTTAAGAAGTCTAATTCTCCAGCCAGTTTTGATAACTTGCAGTGCTTAAGGGGACTCAATGAAGCTCACAGCTACCATATTGTCACCACCTTTTGGCTACTTAGTGTAGAAATTAAAGCTCTAATGGATTGCACAACAAAGTTTTGAGTTTTTAGGGACTGAGGATGTAACATATAAAGAGCTTAAACTTTATTTTTGTTGATTCATATAATTTACACGATCGTTAAGGCTGAAACTTATGTTAGTTACATGAGCGCTAAGAATCAAATGAAATTACGTTGTAGGAAATAGAAATGAAGTTCGCAAACCCGGTTTTTCAGTAGCATCGATGAAATAGGGCTTTTTCTGGGGGCACATACTTTCAAAACGAAAATAAAATCAAATAGAGAGATTGGCAGATAGAATTGATGAGCAAGTTCTGCTATGATTCAGATGTTAACGAAACAACCCATGTTTTCTATCCTTCAGACAGCCTTTTGAGTTTCTTCAATTTCCCGAGGAAATTCACTAATTCATCTTTCATATTTCACTTCTTGAATGTCTAGAACAGGCCCGAGACTTACAAATCAAATATGTAACTTAAATGTTCTCTGTTGACAACTTGATCTTTTTTTAGAAGATAATCAAGAACCCAAGAAACTCCAGTTTAGAACTCAAATAGGCACACCAGCCCTGATACGTATATTATCAGCATCCTTTCTCTTTACACAGCTTAATGAAAAAAATCCATAAAAAAAACAAAGAAAAATAGAAGAATATCACCGTTTCAGAGATGACTGATTGCGCCACAGTAAACAACCATCTGATATAAACCATAGTTAAGGCGAAGATACCAATAGCAAAAAGAAATAATAATTTCTGTAGTCACAGTTCGGGTTCGAATTCTTTTGGCTTACATTCAAGCTGATGGAGGGGAACTTCACTCTACTTTTGTGGCTACACTATGAACCAAGCTATTTCTTGTCTGAATATTTTTTACTGTTATAAGCCACATGTTCACCAAACCCACAAGCCAAAAACATACATGATAACTATCCACAAGTCAGTAGGAAAACCTCATCCAGCAGCCTGAACACCATCACGACCTGGCACCACCTCAACTACCGGGGAAGAGCCAGTACTTCTTGCTTCAGTTGGTTCCTGATCTGGAAACACCTCTGACTGCAGAGATGGAGCGATGTTCTTAACATGGTACCATGTCAATTCCCATAAGCTATCCCCCCCAAGGGCAGTCCTCTGTACAAGGACCCCCTTTGTTTTCATCACTAGGAGAGTGTTCTTCAGAAGTTCAGGCACTAATTCCAGAAGCTTTTCACTCTTCTTACCTCTGACTTTGGCCTTCATATATTTCTCCATCCGATCAAGAACACCACGCCACAATTTGCAGATATTAGTATCCAGGGAGAGTTCGTTAAGCAACAGTAAGAACACCTTGGACAATAATTTCAAAGCAAGCACAAGTGTCCCTTCCATATTCCGATAGTCTTTTGGGGAGTGGCCTTGGGCAATTTCAAGCAAGTCATCAAGCATAGTGAATATTACTTGATCAAAACACTGTGGCCACAATTCCTCAGTAACACAAATTCCTTCTGCTATTAAGCATCTCTGCAAACAAGAAACTGCATGGTTCCTAACTTCTTCTCTTTGGTCTAGGCACACCTTTCTTAGCCCCTGCACTAGCCTCAACCACATATCCCCTATTCCTTGGAACAAATTTGGATTTTCCTCCCCTGCTTCCTTAACCTCACGACTCCATCGCACAAGACTAGAAACAGACTCTGCCATTAGATCCAATGCACGCATTGACCTGTCAGCCAGCCCAACTCGTGACTCAGCAAACTGTCTGGAAGCTTCCACACAAAGGACAAAATTGGCGGGTGAGAGGTGTGCCCCGTCTGACATGATGAATAGAAGAGACTCAAATCCAGCTTCAGAAGCATCTGGATGGCGGGCAGTTATTGAGAGAAGGGAGGTTATGTTCCGCCATCCCATCTGGGATCGTATATGGGTAGCATTTGCCTTCACCAGTCTCATCACTTCTTGTGTAATGTGCTCGCAATAGGCATCAGCCACCCTAGCATCAAGCTTCTGAATGAGCTGAAGTGATCTTAAGAGGTCATCAGCCAGATTTTCTTTATAAGGAAGAAGCCTCTGGCATATGCGCAGAAGCCCAAAAACAGCTTTCTCTACAAGGGCACACGGCATAACTGTGGATGAAACTATGCTAGCTATGTGTTCATAGACCCCTTGCCAGAGAAGAACAATTCGATCCCTATTGTTTAATGTGATAGCGATAAGCAGCTCCAAGCAGAAGACTGCAGTATCTTCATCCTCAGGGGAATTGTGGCCCTTCTGGGGCCTGCCTGCCACCCAAATCAATGCTTTGGCGAGATGTAACAAAGAATCCGCCTGAAGAAATTTGCTTTCGGTAAAAATGCTATCAATATGACATCTCTGAATTGTTTGAAGAGTTCGCTGGTGAGCTGCCAATTGCTGTTCAGTCGGTTGTGACCTCGGCTCTTCAGTGTCAAGAGATAACAGCTGACTAAATCTTCCCATCAACCCCGAAGACCTTCTGGGAGTACCTATTGAAGGAATATGAGAAGCAGATAGGGAACTACCCGTGATGGGCTTCCCCTGGGCCAACTCTGATGACATGTCCAATTCATCGGCTGCATCACTTGCTACACGTGCAGGAAGAAGTCCAAGCTTGTGAAGCCTCAGTATGCAATCCAGAATGTTTCTCCACCCTGTACGGATATAATCACCATATCTGTTAGCTATGGTGAAGACAGTCTCAGTAGCCATCCTTGCTTTCACATCATCCCCAAAGGCAAGAACAGGCTCATCAACAGAAGAGGGATTTAATAAAGTTGTGAATCTGCAAAGAGATATGACTAGATCATCCAAAACGTCTCCAAGGTGGTGACAAGCTGAGATTTTAGCCATGGCTAAGAAGCCTTCGACACATGTGTTAAAGACGTCTTCCTGCTCTGCATGATCAAACACCACCGAAAATGCAGCTATTGTGGGGCCGGACATTATGGCAAACATGTCGCGGTCAAGGTGAGCCCCATCATCGCTCAGAATGAATGGAGCTGTCCTCTTTGATTTGCGCATTAAATCAATCCAACGGCTAGGATTCATTTCTGGGAAGCCAGCGCCCTGTTCTGGAGTAGTCTTGATCTCATTCTTGCAAATTGAATGATATAGCTCAGAAAGGAACTCTCGCGGCAGGTCATTCCCAGCATTGATCCGCCTATTATTGCGGATAAAATCCTCTTCAGTCATTTTCTTCTTTACCTGAACGTTATGCTGATCTGTGTTTAGCATTATAAGGGAGTAAGACAAGATAAACGCAGCATCTTTATTCGCCAAAATATGAGGTGATTGTTCATAATATCTCTCTGAAAAAGCCTCAAGAACACGTTGAATCTTTTGGGACTCTCCAGGTAGTCGAAAAGTTTCTAGAAAAAGTCTCAAAGCAGTATCTAAGTTCATGTCCTGAAAATCAAATGTATTTGCAAATTCTTGAAGAACTTGTACACAGAACTCATCATGGTTTCCCAAGAAATCCCCCACAAGATTTTTATCCAAGCCACTTGTATATCTGAAGAAACAGGCCACACTCTGCGGGTCAAGCTTATCAGGTAACAGATGGGACCCTTGCAAAAATTCCAGCCCTTTCTTGGGGTCCCGATTAAAATTATCAGCACCAACAGCCAACCTCCTTTTGATGTACTTTCTGCGACGAACAAAGCTCACCCAATGGCTAGGGTCGGAGTAGTTTTCGCATTTCACTGTCCAAAATGGAGAATATTCTTCAAGCGCTACTGGGACTCTTTCCTGAACAGGAGCACCATTGCCGATCCTTTCAGCCATTCCTTGAATAACTGCAATTAAACCATCCAATGCAAGAACATGCATGGCAGAAAGAGGGCAATTCACTGGAAATGCACTCTTTGATAATAAATTTGCAAGATCTTCAAACACATTACTACAGGTTATATCACAATCCAAGTTAGCATACATCTCAGCCATAAAATATTTCTGACGGCAAAAATCCACAAGGGCCTCCATTATAACCTCCTGTTGCTGGTAAGAAGAACCATACCTGCTTTGAGCAAGCCTCAATACCACACAAGCAAAGAAAGCCTCAAGTTGCATTTTCAATTCCGTGCGTAAATGATGGTAAAGATTGAGAACTATACTGCAAACCATTGACAAAATAAGAGGGCTCATTGAGAGACCAAACTGCATCAAATTACGAAATAGTTCATCTTGTATCAATGATAATAGCTTTGGGTGCTGCTTGATGGATGGACCTCCTAGCTCAATAGCTGAATTAATCAAGCCCAGAGCAAAAAGAGGAACATCTTCATCATATGCAAGAGGATTTGATTTGGGGCCCATCTCTATCTGCTCCACATAATTCAAGAGGGAACATAAGTAGTGGAATATCTCCACCATACAAGGGATACCATATGGCTCCGATGCAAGGAGGTCATTTGGAGAATCCCTATTGCTGAATGTAGTGTCATCCCCCAAATTAGTTACTGATGAATTTGACACAGACTCAAGAGTGACTGGTGGAGCATCATAGGCAGAACTGTCTTTACCATTCTCCAGTGACCTATCCAATGAAGTATCATTACTATGTACACCTATCTGCATAGAAAAATAAGGATAAGCAGAATCAATAACAGCTTCATGTTGAAACTTAAAATTTATTTAGTATCGTTGTTAATTATCAGGGGAAAAAATGTAATGTTGTTTAAGAAAAATGCTGTACCAGAGGTTTGACAGGAGGCATGCTTCCATTTTCCAGTGAACAATCTAAATTATCAATGTCAGGTACGTGTGAAAATATGCACCTAACAAGTTCATGCATGGTGTGGCGAGCCATTCGCTGCAGCAATTCACCTTTTGTCCCTGCCTGATGAACAATGCGGAAGCATGTGTTTACTATAGTACACACATGCTGGTTATGCAACACGACAGATACCTTGCTCTTCATACAAGAAAGAAGAACCTGCAGTATCTTCATCAACACCACCTCTTCTGAAGTAGGATCTGTTACCTCAAAACGGCAACTTGTCACAGCATCAACAACTGAATGCATTGCGCCAGCTACATTTACTGTGTCAAGGTCAAGAATGTCAAGAGCCAAAATTTTGTAAACTGACGACAGCGCAACCCCAGTTATTGGTGCCCCAGTTTCATCAGATTGAATGACATCCAAGAATGGCTGAAGATAGACATTGGGATTGATTGTGTTCCCCTGATGCTTCCATGAGAAGATTTGTTTTCTAAGGGTCTTAAGATTTTGGATCAGCAAATGTTCCAACTGGTCGTCGCCTGCCATATACCGACCTGCCCACCGCACATTTCTTCTCATGACAGCCAAAACTGCGCCCACCTCAGAGTTGATCATGCATGCTAGCGCACCTCTGTTATTGATAGACTCGGCATCTGAAGGCTCTTCTTCAATCGCCTTAATACCAGACTGCAATTTCAGGCGCCCCATACTTATGAAGCCTCCTTAAAACTACTCTCTATATTAATATTGGTCCAATCAATAACAGGTCAGGAAAAGGATCAACTTATAGGAGCCCTTTAGCGTCTCTCATAAAAGACTGAAAAAAAAAATAGAAGAAAAAAAAGATCCATTATTATTTACCCCGGAAAAATGTGGAAAGAACCTGGTAAAACAAGACTATCTGAATATCCTAAAAGTTTCCAAATTATTGTATCATCCTTACTTTGACATCTACAATGTTTCATGAGATAAGACATCCATTCTCGAAATACACTTGAGGGTTCAATTCGAGTGAAAGTGAAAGAAACAATATGAATCAGACCATCCAAAAATTCTAATCCAAAATGGTTTACAAACATAAGAAACCAAATCCAGGTTATTACCGAAACCTTATTCCCTTAGCAAGAGATCACATAATAAAACAAATCTCCAACTTAAATATATGTAACGTCATTCATACCCAATCATTAATAATTAATCTGATTCATAAAAGGCAAAAGGACTTTTAAAGAAGTACAAACAGCTATCTTTTTTCTTTATTGTTGCTGCTCAAACAGAAATCATCTTTCAAGTTGACCAATGAATCTGTCAGAAACACAATGCAACTAGAAGGCCACTAAAACACTAGCTCTGGTTGTGTGAATTATGCTTTTAACGGCCAACCAGTCAGTCCAAAGTAACTAACTCCCAAATAGCTATAATTTCTCACCAGCAATAAGCCCAACTGTAAAGTAAAGAGAACCGCACAGATGCTGCGAAAAACTATTCTAAACTTTCACAGCATCTCTTCCATTTTGCAACAAAAAACTATTTTTTTCCCATTCCCCATCTCCCCTTTTCTTTCTCTATTGGTTTTTTCCATAAAGCATCAGCTGCCCTTGGTCGGGGATGGGGATCTCCGCCATCCGGCCAACGTCGGGGATCCAAGCCAACCTTTAATGACACCAACCCATCCCGGCAATCTCATCCACCCAGGCTGGTCAATCCACCGACCGGCAATCTAAACAAAATTTTCACTAAAAATTCCACCAAACTCCAACCTTCCAACACATACACTGAACCATAAACCAATAGGTCTGGAAAGAAAGCACACCCAAAAAAAAAAGCACAAAAAAATCGCAACATTGCTCGCCAATTTCCCGACTGATCGATCAATGGCTATCTAAACTAAAATTATCACTAAAAAATTCCACCAAACTCCGACCTTCAAAACATAAAGTACACCATAAACCACCAGGTCTGGAAGAAGAGCGTACCAAAATCACAGCATTTCTCGCCAATTCCACGACTGATAGATCGATCAAATCTCGCAAAAGAAAGAAGAAGAATAAGACGAACCTGAAAGTTCACCTCGGTTGCCTGCCCTGCCCTGCCCTGCCGAGATTGGATCTGGTGAGAGTCGAGTCGGCCTCGGGGACTACCTTCTGACTTGAGCTGGCTCAGGTCTCCTCCTTCCCTCACCCTGGCTGGCTGGCTGGCTCAGGCTCTCCGCTGCTGGAAATGGGGACGGAGAGCGGCCCATTTTCTTTTGGGCTGCTCAGCTTGGGCCTGCCCCCGTTGGGCCGTGTATCCTAAGTAACAAAGTACGGGTATTACTGTTACTTAACAATAATGAAAGACCATTACTATTAGTCCTCTATTTAATTGACAATAATCCTAATTACGAGTCAAAGTCAAACTCGTGGAATTTTCTATGGCAAAGGACTAATACTCTAATAGTAATACAATTAATTCTATTACTCTTCTGATTATCAGGAATGATCATATATACTTCATGGGATAGTACAACTCAATTTGTTCTGGTGAACAAATAGGGTGTTGGGCCTGTTGGTGTAATGGCCAGGGCACACTTCTCTGAATCAGAAGTCTACAGTTGAACTAGTATGGTAAAATAATCATAAAAAGTAAGTTAAAATGTGGATGTTAAAATAAGCAAAGAACACGCAAAATACAGGAAAAAAATGCAGGAAAACCTGTATAATACACATTGAATATTGAATAAAATGGGTACCATACAAAAAAAGATGTGTACTATTAGAGAATGGTTAGTACGACATAAAATACGGCATCGTCTGTGAAAAACAAAAACGGATTGTATGTTTAATACGCATACTTTGTCAGAGTTACTGTGTATCAAGTAGGTCTAAGATGAACCAACTTTTATTTTATTTTTGGGATAAGCAGATGAACATAAACTTTTAGGTGAACTGAACTACCTCTGTTTAGGAAAAACTTAATATGCACCCGAGGCATGGAGCTGTTCGATCTCGATCGATTCAACCACGTTTGCGCCATCAATCGGACGGCTAGCGAGGCTGATCCAAGTTAGTTGAGGCGCATAATAGTCGACTACTTTTTTATAGAAGGTAGATTGTACGTATAACCAACAATTAATAGCCAAATTGCACATTACCAATGGCATAGTTCACAAATATGCACATAACCCCCACGGAAATATAATCAGCTGCGGGGCCGGTGCAGAAGCGTCAACGGTGGTGATCAACAGGGGGCACATGCTAGCACTAAGCCATGTACGCAGGCGGCGATTTTCTGTGTCACAGTGCACTAGCATGTGCGCCATTCATCTCCCATGATCAAGGGCCGATGAAGCTTCACATAGGTCTCCGAAGTTGATACTTTCTGCTCGTGATATTTTAAAACGAAAGTCCAAACAAAGATAAAAGTGGTCTGGCCTTCCCTTCCTCTGTAAACAAAATTGGTTTGCCGATCTTACAAATGAAACATGTATACTAACGATAGCTTAATTAGCCTTTTTTCCCTCATCTGAATTTTCTTTTTCTATCACACAAGGACCATGTTAGAGACATCACCAATGCAACCTCTACCTTTGCTTTTTCAATTTTTAGATACTTTACTCTTCCATATTTATATGGCTCACACTTTCATATTTTATTTGAGTATCTACAAATATATTTAAACTGTCAAGAATACACTTCAGCTCTTTCATAGAGACATTGTATCAATGAATTTTTTGTTGCATATGAAATCACATTTTCCTTTCACTTTCTTGTACAGGGACCATGTTAGAGACATCACCAATGCAGCCTCTGCCTTGCCTACCTTCATACAAACCATGGCCCCCTCTCACTGTCAAGGACAGAAGCTTAGGTTGAACCCAAGTCTGAACCAAGAAGCAGAATTACAGTGCTAATGCCACTCCGTAGCAACACAAACTAGGCCTACTCGTATCATTTTACTCATTTTCCATTGCTGACAGTCTTCATCAGATATACAGAGAGAATCCTTGTGAGATATTACAAAAAGAGAAGGATCAGTATTGTTGAACCGGAGAAGCTATAGAAAGAAATGACAGCCTGAAAAAGAGATGGAGATGGAAATTGACACAGGATGTTCGACTCTTATCAATCAATCCATAGCAGAAGAAACGCATTTCAATTAACTGTTCTCAAATCGTTGTTGCTAAAATCTACAGGGCTACAGTCCCCATGGTGGTCGTTCTACATCAGAACCTCTATAGAACCAATACGAATTTGCCAACCAATGCCAAAGAACATAGATACGTGAGGAACCAACCTCTGGTAAGCTAAACCACTTGTTGTAAGATTATATATGTCAGTTACGAGGAAGTCCTCGGGCAATGTTACCTACAATAGAATGAATGCAGTGAGAAGAAAAAAAAAGAATCTAAATTTGTAGCAGAAGATAATTTACAATGTACCTTCTTGCCCATCTTAAATGGGAATAGGCCACTATAAGGGCAGCTGCCAAAGCGGAATGCATCACCAAGACCACACTGCGTTGCACAAACAACAGTATGTTAGCAATAGAAAACCAGAAAAAGACAATTTTCACTCAAAGAAAATGCAGACTCCATACAGTGCCACATGCTGACTGAGGGTTATTCAGCTTCTCCTGGGTGAGGCCAATTTTGACGGGCTCCTCTGCCTCTGCACGACCACAGGTGCAGTTCTTGCAGGCTTTCCTAGTGCTTCCAACTTCACAATCACCCTCTGCACAAAATAGATTTCTCAATTGTGATCCACACTAATGAAATAAAAAACAATAGATTCATCAAATATATCACCCTTCACAGACCAATTGGTAATTGAGGCTTCTTGTAGTCTTCCTCGGTCAAAAGGCTATCCTCATCAATCAAATCTGAATCATCATCAATGACTAATTGGGGTAGAATTTTATTTCCCTTGTTGATGGAAAATGACGAATCAATATTCCAAGTTGGTTTCCTGATTTTATCTGCATCACAACACAAGAATGTGAAAAATTAATCAGACCCAAAGTAACAAGAACTCATCACTGCAACTCGAATGACTTACACTGATATGACTTATGCTGATAGAATGAGAATCTTCCACATCTAGAAATCCAGCTAGGAGTAATTTGCGTTTAATGAAAGATCTAGGCTGCAACATTAAGATATAATACAGAGATTACAAATTAAATACTCCCTCCGTTCTAAAATACTGTATACATTTGAGAAAATTCTCATTTTTATTGGACCATAAAGTCCACTAGGAAATCACATGACTTCCTCTCCCTTATATCCCATCCAACTCGTATGATCGTTTATGAACAAACTTTTAGTCAATCCTTCTAAATCTCCTCTAATTTTGGAAAGAGGAAGTCACGTGATTTGGCAAAATGTACACAGTATTTTGGAATAATAATATTTCCAAATGTATATAGTATTTTGGAACGGAGGGAGTAGAATTTATAACATACCTGTTACTATAACATGACAAATTGACAATTACTTCTAAATACCTTGTCCAAGTTCTCGATCAAAGGGAAAACGTCTGGACTAAGATTATCCCGCCAGGTTTCAATAGTCTGACGAACTCCCCAAACCACTCCTCACCAAGAGATCCAGGTTGTTTCATTATAACAACAATGACACTCGGTGAAGGTTCAACAGCCAACTGCTATGTTGAAAAAACAACCAAAATAAGCAAATAACATAGTGAACTTATAACCACAAAAATCTGGAGGCAGACATTGTTACTTAAAGCAGAAGCTTGGGTCATAATAAGAGTGTCATTTAGATCACACACTTCAATTGCAGCCTCCCTTATGGTAGTCAAAACTGACTTGATCGAAGCAAATGACATAATCGCTTGATCTTTAAGAACCATAGCAGTTCCCTTCATCGGAGTATTCTCATCAATATTAGCATCTGAAGTAAAGCGGCTTGTCCACACGTAAAGAAGATCTAATCGAAATCACTCTAAAAACGTGCATTTATAGTAATTTCATTACAGCTGAAAGTGGATCAACTAATAAATTCAACACTGCAAATATCTCATACAAAAAGGAAAAGTCCACGTAACCAGAAAAAATTTATAGAACTTAACAACATGAAATGCATAAATCGAACAGAGTAAAGTGACACAAGGCATTAATATTTGATAAGCACTTCAGTAACTTTACTAGTGACACTAGGCATAAATATTACTTCAGTAACTTTTATTTAGTAACTTTATTTCAATAAGCACTTCTGTAGTAACAAATAAAAGAAATCACTAGTGAAACCTTAGTAAACCCTAAGGAATAACTTTAATTTTTCCCACGAGAAAAATACACCTGATAAATTAGTAAAGAAACTTCATGAATTTCTTTTGGTAATGGATTAGGGAAGACCCATTTACATATTTATAGACTCTGAACAATAATCCTAATTGACATAGGATATACTCTAAACTATAGTCCTAATTGACATAGGAGTTTAGTCCCGGGAATCCAACTAATTAAAGATATTAATCTTAATCTAAGTAGAAAAGGATCATAACATTCCACCAACGTTTCCGCATCGCCTCGTCTTCGAGGTGCTCTTGTCTTACTGCATCGAAGGCGAGAATGCGAAAGACTCAACTTCAGCAAAATGTGTTAGGCCCACGAAGGCTCATGTAG
The DNA here is from genome assembly GCA_039654745.1 of Houttuynia cordata. NCBI lineage: Eukaryota > Viridiplantae > Streptophyta > Magnoliopsida > Piperales > Saururaceae > Houttuynia > Houttuynia cordata. The sequence goes on from JBCJFD010000026.1 coordinate 66,319, forward strand.
ACGAATTGTGTGCTGAACTTGGATTCATAAAGGAGTGGACCCTGTTTGGCGTAGAGTATACCGTCGAGAAAGCTATGAACCAATAATGGGCCACACCAAAAACCTGTTGCAAACTTTTTTTAATATTATTGAACCAACCCGAAGAATAGACGTGAACCAAGTTTGAACCAGTCCAAAAGAGTATGTTGTTGATGTAATACCCAGAATTTTTTATTTATTAAAATGGGAAAATCTTATGCAAGGTAAGCAGGTAATTCTCTTAATTTGATGAATTATGATTGGTGGTTTGAAAAGATTTGAAATAGAATTAAAAACCCGGTTTGAATTTGATTAGAATTGGGCCTTTTAAATTGAAAATTTAAGGAATCTGAAGGAAGGAAATTTTGGACGTGATTAGTGCGGTAATTGGCAGTTACTAAACTCATTAGTGACACGTATGGAGATGGGAGAAGATGGTGGAATTGGTTTTCAATTAGGAAATTACAAATCCTATTTTAAGTAACTACTTGATTTGACTTAATCCCCTAACTAAATGGGATAGGTTACGTCAATTAGTATGGAAAGTCAATTAGAGTTTAATAAAGAGGTTACCCAAGATTTACTAGCCAATTTTGGACGAGATGATCAAGGCAATTGGGCATCCATTGGAATTGAGAAACTGCTAGAAGCAGTGATGGCGTTCAAGAGGGAGATCGTGCCTTGATTTGGGGTAGATCGTGGCCTTAGATTAGGTAGCAATCAATGGTGGAATATTGAATCCAAATTGAGAAAAATTGTCTTAAGTATGTGTAACCGAATTAGAGTTTTGAAACTCCTTAATTAAAGAAAATCCTAACTAAATGAGGAATTAATTTGGGGGAACGTCTTGGGCAAGTGGAAGGCTTATTTTTTGTGATCATTCGTGGCCTTTGGATTAAGAGAAAATCGACGGTGGAGATGTGTCCTAGGAGAATAGGACACTTGCTATTTAAACTCGCAAAGTGAGAGATCGCCATCCCTTTGAGACTTTGAGAGACGTGCAAACCAGCAAAGGGGGTCTCGTCCATTCTCCTTTCAGCCTTCTACAGTGACTTAAGGGGTGGTAGTGCTAGCCGTAGTGCTTGGATCGCGAAAGCAAGAGAAGTGATTCGAAGGAGACAACTCGCGTGAAAGAAAAATCGGATTTTTTTGTCTTGCGAGGTAGGTGCTCTTTTTCCCACAATTCCATACTATAAATTGTGATATTTCGTGATGAATATGATACTTGAGCACTGGTGTGAATACCTATATGAATGATGATCCGTTTGATATTGGTGTCGTTCAATTCAATGGTTTACCATTTATTATTTTGAACATGATGACTATTGCACCCGATCCTAATAAATTAAATACTTCTCATGCATGGCTCCACTTAGATCTCACCGTATGTTTGCTGCTTTGGTCGAGATGAGTACATTCTGTTGGACGTTGTACAATTGTATGTCCTTATATGGATGTCTTCTTTCCTTAGTTTCGTTGTTATATGTCATCGATGATCATGTGGTGTCATACCGGATTCCAGATTTCAATCATATGCTGTGATTAATCCTTAAAGTTTGAAACTTGTGGTTAATGCATACTGGTATTCAGATGTTTCAGCCTCCAAGATTAACTTTGGGTCGTCAGTTTTCCTGTCTCACGTTAATTGTCTATTTTGGGTCATATTAGCCGATAAACGGAAGTATTGGTACAAAACTGTTTTGGCATAATGATACATACCTTATGATACTAATTATTAAAGTGACAATTTTTGTGAAAAAGAGTTACTGGAGTTTGAGATTTATTGTACCCTAATTATCTCATGATTTAGTATGGGTATGTCCTAAATTAATAGTCCTAATTGCAGTCTACATGTCTAAACCGTATGAATATGTACAATTAGTTTTGGGATTAACAATGTAGTTAAGAATCTAATTAATTGCAGAACAATTGGGAGTTAGTAAATGCCCAGGAGAATAATGTAATAAGTCTAGAATGCATTAATAAGTGTTTAATTGAGTAATAGACTGTATTGATTAAGTAAGTTTATAATTAATGATCTCGGCCAGACTTAGTCTTGTGCCGACAGACTGTGATAGAAAAAATATAATTAAATGTAGAAAACTCGAAAAAATTATGCCGTCAATTGGATTAGAAACTAGAGACATGTAGCTGTCTGTCATAACAGAAAAAATATAAGTTTAGTGAGTAGTCCGTTTGGCAACATAAGCAGAAAGCAAATTCCGAAATACGAAGTTACAAAATTACCCATGAATAACTCCCTCCCTCCCATTCTGCAATAGCAGAATTACCCAAAATTACCCATTTTGCAGTAGCAATAACTACCTACAAGAAAAATTCGAGCTTTTACCAGAATCTTTGGTGACGTTAGCTTCCCATTAAACACCATTGTATAACTTACAAATTACTCTCTACATTACTTTTAAACAATTTTTGAAGGGATTTCTGTAAACACATAACTCTAAACAACTTTGGAAAGGAATACTGTAAGCCTAGATAGCAGTAAGTACTTAGTCCTTTTCTGTAATTAATCAAATTATTCTGGAGCCTAGAAGAACCATTTTTCTGTCATTACCAAGGTCTAAATTTATTTTAGACAAGCAAGTAATTTTGCTAAAATAAGAATAGGCACATTGCAAGCAAATGCTTTATTCTGTTTTATTCATGAGTAGGCCATCATCAAATGTAAAGAATTATAGATCAGAACAACAATGTCACTTGTCAATAGTCCATGTACAATAAAGAATAGATAAATTAAGAATTAGCTTATATGTGTAAATGGGACGAAGTTAGCAGCTTGAGAGGAAATCGGCTTCTCTTTTGTGATCCTCATCGAATGTGTGATCTACCAGCCATTGACCAAATTCCAGTATCACAAATAGGTGCCTGGAGCAAAACAGTATTATTACTTGCTTTGGAAGAAGGAACACTGAGAAGTACTGGTGGAAATTGATATCTTTTTACTGTTGTTTTTGCAGATGGAAAGACGTTCCAAAATCTAAGTGTCTCATCCCCTGCTCATGTTACTACTGTCTGCAATATGATGGAAATCCATGAGTAATCATTTGAAGTTGCAACCTGTTAAAGTTCATGTTGATCAAAATCGACCTTGCAAAGCTCAATGAAATATTTGATGTCACCATAAGCAAGTCAAGACTGGTAAATCAAGAACGAGCAGGATACATATACAACTCTAGAAAAAGGACAGGGCTACTTTTCTGTATAGACATCTGGATAATAGGTTGGAGCATACCACATCTATTAGCTTAGAAACTTCCATTTATTCATTTCTCTATCAAAAGGAGTTCTAGCCTATGGATTACATCAGATATTTCCATGCCAACATGGCTTTAGACCTCGACAGCAAATTTATTTAGCAAATAAGATATTCAATGCCTATTTTTATGTAGCTGACACACAAATAACGCCTACCATCTTAGCTATATTTTGAAACTGCAGTAGCTAGTTTTTATTTAGTAGCTAATTTTGAGTTTCAATTGACAACAAGACCTACCTTTCCCATGGATGGGTACTTCCAAACCATGACTTGGTGCTGCGAATAGCCATGGGTACTGACAAGTTCATTAACATTTCGTGACCAAGCTAGATTGCACACCTGCCAGTAGAAGAGTGTTGAATAACTGTGTTATCTTTTATGTTTATCACTTGTTGTGATATATCAAGAAAGGAAGAAAAACAAGAACATATAATAACCTGACTGCCAGTGTCCACACAATTCAACTAGTTACCATTTGAGGTATTCCAGAACCGTATGCACCTATCAGCAGTTCCACCCCCAAAAGCTAGAAGTCCATTTTGGTGTGGAGACCACGCAATGGCTTTTACTGCAACCGTGTGCTTAGTGAGTCTCAACACTGGTTGCTAAGAATGCTGATTCCACACCAAAAGCTGTTAAAGGTATAAAAAGAACTCACATCATAAGTTGCATCCAATCAAACCATTCATTGTTTTCTTGAACAATTAGGTTATCCAAACCTGGTTGTCATTGCCTCCGGATGCATAACTGAGGGGTTTGCAAAACAAGAATTGCAAGCAGTTTGTAGAATTAACTCTCAGATTTGTTTTAAGTTTTACACTTGGAAGTAAATTCAGGCTCTATGCCGCCCTCATGTCATTTTTTAACGCGGCAGACATCAAAACGATCAGATGTTTCTATATATTTGTAGGTACTGTACAAATTCCATCATATAGTAAAAGATCCATTACAAATCCTTGGTAATTTTGATGAATGGAAACATCTGATGAACACCCTCCCTCCCATTCTGCAATAGCAAAATTACCCAAAATTACCCATTCTGCAATAGCAATAACTACCTACAAGAAAAATCTGAGCTTTTACCATAATCCTTGGTAAAAGATCCATAACATGCATATATTTGCACTGTACTATACTGAATCAAACTGAAATCCACACACATGCTACATGCTACAGAAGAAAAATCCATACTTCCACAAAAATCCAAGCTTAGACATCCATAACATGCAAAAATTTGCACTGGGCTATACCGAACCAAACCGAAGCTATAGAAGAAAAATCCAAGTTTTCACCAACCTCTACAAATTATTCTATAAATTTTACAAAAAGAAAATGAACAAAAATTTCAAAAAAAGGAAGGAAAGAGGAAATTACAGATTGTGGAGACTACAATCTCCTGCGAGCTTCCGGAATCGATGAATTCCGCTTCCACTGAAGATCTAATGTTTATGAGAAAAAAAAACCGATGAAGAGAATAAAGGGTTTAGAAATCTTTGGACGAATTGGGGAAGGCGGCGGGCTCTCAGTGGCGCTGCTCTCTCAGTGGAACCCCATGGCGGCGAAGCGAAGCGGCAGAGAAAATTTTTTGGAGACGAGCAGCGAGGGCAAAACATGGGAATATTTTTCCCGTCTTCAACTGTGGCGCGCTTCTTCGGAAAAATCTCATCCTGAGGAGCTTCTCGATGAAGTCGACTCATGGGGCGGAAAGTCGACTTCACTACACGGGGAGATTCAGGGAAAATAGCGTAACCAAATGTACTTTTGCGGAAAGCGCGTGATTTTCAAAGAATTTGGTGCGGAAAGTCGCTACCAAACGGGGCTTTGGTACAATTTTTTAAATTCTTTGGCCCCATCTCTTTTTCTTTGCCACTTGCATCTCTAATTTTTCATAAGTGTTTGGCTTACTAATAAACAATTCTACGATTTCATCACTTTCGTATTCACCTCTATCGATTGCAATTCTCTCACTATGCCTTAGCACAAAGAAAACTATTTCTCCCACGCCCCCGCCATCTTACAAAACCTCTAATAAGCACACTAACAATGCATTACTGTGAATTTTTTACTGTGATCACACAAAAAACTACTCAATAAAAGCGGAAATGGAGAAAGTGAACCAAATGAAATTAATCTTTTATTGCAAATAGTATTTCATCACAACAATGAGGAAGAACATGTCTTATTTAAAATTCAAAGTTACTAATAAATTCTCCCTCTATCTCACATTAATTTTCTTGATTGGAAAATCCAACATGAAGTAAAATTAGTCCACTCTCGATTTCCAATCGAGCAAAACAATATGGATCAGAGGGAGAATCACCTAAAAGTTGACATTTTCAGCCACTTTATGCTCTCCAGATCATCCATTCCCAAAAGTAAACAAATCAAAGCACGTGATCAGCCTTCCACAACCCAAATTGATTTTTTTAAACAAGAAATCAAATGAAAATGAACGTTTGCAAATAATAATTTACCACGCCAACTTTGGTGAAGGTGAAAATAGTGAGTTTCTAATCTTGGGTGTAGTCTGGCAAGCGTTTGGACGACCGGCGACAACTCTGCTGCCTAGAAGTAAGTGGGAGTGGGAGGGAAGTCGACAGAATGTGAGAGGAACTCCGAGGGAGGGTAGCTTTCCAAGAGCTAGAAGTGGAAGCTGGTTGGAGGCAGTAGAAATAGGTTCCTCATGGTGAAAGAGGGCTCGGGTCACTTGGTTGGTTGAAAAGAGTTTTTTTGCCAAGAGGGGGAGTGAGGGTTTTAAAACAAACTTAAAATAAATGTATCATTCTGGATGACATCTTTTGTAAAAAGGTAAGACATATAAAAATGTTATTTGTAGTGACGCCTTAGTTGAAAATGTAACAAAATAAAAAACATAAGTAGAGGAGACACTTTCATTATTACTAGATGAAGGCACATCTTCCGGTGACGTCTTTCGAGTCAGAGTGCAAAATAAATAGACCATACAGTGCCACGTTGGCACTTGCGTGGCATGTCATTTAACCGGATCAAGAATTAAGTTTATCTTTGTTCTGATCAGTTATTATTTATTTTAATATACATTATTAGATAAAATCACATTTAAAAAATATACTTATGACATCAACTCGGTTTTTTATGTACAAAGCCGTGGAGCTATATCAGCATATGGGGATGACTTTTTCAGCAAAAAGAAAAATATTGATGGTTTAACGTGGGAGGATAATCAAACAATTCTGAATTACATTGCTTAACTCACAATTAGTGCATCACTACAAAGCGCATCACCGGCTGCTCAGTGCTCAGTCAGTGTCAATCAGGACGCTTTGTATAATGTGGTCTTTGATCTGGTCAGCGGGCAAACCGGCAATCCTGACGCGTGGGGCCCGCTCGCGTTTTGGTTTGCCCTGCGGGGCGGTTGCTTTTAGAAAAAGAAAAGCAGTTTGAAAGCCAAGGAGAGGACGACGTGGCGGCTTCTACTGCTCCTACGAGGGGGCCCACCGCCAACCCACGCCGACAGCCCCGTCGTAACTGCCCGTCGCCTTCGTGGACGTCATCCGCCGTCCCCCCACACACACTCTCCGTACTCCCTCCCCCACGTGGACACCCACCACTCACTAGTCCACTAGCTGCTACTCCCCCAGTACGTTATGCGCATAACCCGACGCCCATATACACCGAACCCGTTAGTATGTGCGCACCCTATGTGCCATGCATCGCGGAGCGTCGGACTTCAATCCAGCGGCTCACAATAATACATAGGGTAGGTGGGTTTGACTTACTTTTCGAATTTCATTTGAACTATGTTTTGTATATGTCACAAAGCTCTTTTTTATAAGAGATGTCCAATCAATGATCTGGTTAATTTTAGGGCTCCTACGTTGGCAAAAGAGTTAATACAGGATTATAAGATAGGAGATAATAATAACTACTCTCCGCAAACGATAAGGCATTCACCGCCCACACAGATGACCTTCCATCTCCAGGATACAAGGCATATAAAGGATAAGTTTTTCAGTCTATGGGGCTGTTTGGGAGGCCATACAATGATCGTAGGAAAGTAAAAAAATTTATTTTTCATTTGATGATTGAAGTATGGGTTTTAGGGATTCAAAAGAGAAAATGAATGATAGAAGGGTAAATATGGTCATTTGTCACAAGATTCCTATTTAAAAACCCATTTGATAAGTGAATGTCCTCATGAGGACATTCACATCAAGAATGTAAATGACCATTGTGATCATTCAGCTACTAAAGGTAAATGAAAATGAAATGTGCCTCCCAAACACATTTTAATGGGAAATGGTAGAAAATGATGGGAAATGAAGTGGGAAATGGCCTCCCAAACAGCCCCTATATATGACACCAGGTTTACTGTATGTTTCGATGGTGAACACTAGTCACCAAAGACTTGAGACGGTTTTCATCAGGGTCTTGATGCAGCCCCTCCCCGCTCCGGTGAAGCACACGCTCGCTGTCGCCGGTGAATGGTGAAATACACGACCAGCCTACTAATACTATCATATATGTACACTGAAAAAACGTTCAATACAAAGCGGAATTGTACGCTGTAGCTCGAAAGCATTTCATGCTCGAGTGTTCAAAGTCCCTGTGTACCGTCGATTTATTCTGACAGTAAACCCCTCGCGCCCTGCCAAGTACTACACGTTTTTTTAATGTGGAGCGGATTTTCGTCATTTCACTTCCAAACATAACCAATTAGCTTACACCATTAAAAAGGCCTGCTTGCGTAAGGAGAACCGGTCCAAGGCCGCCGGCACATCCACTTTATCCATTTTGTCCTCAAGCTTTATACGTCAGTTTTCTGATTCTTTTTTTTTTGCCCTCAAGCTTTACACTCGGCTTCCTTCCTGCCAAGATGAGCCCATTTTCATCCGTCAGATCACAAAATCGGACGCTCAAATTAATCCCACATACCTACTCTTAACATTTCTATATTTTTAGTAACAGCAGTGGCGTGCGGCCGTACGGCGGACGAGACACAGACAGGACCAAATCTTCCGCGTAGATTCGGCAGACCTGTGGGCCCCACGCTTATCTTTGCCGCCGCGGCATCCCCAATTACGTGGCGGTCGGGAGCGGGACCCACGGCCGACGGATACGCGTCGGGTTCACGGATCTCAAGGCGTCGAGGGAACTGCCCCGCCGTCCGTATTTATTAAATTATTTTTTACACTTGGCGACCCGACCTGCCGGGACTGCCGTCAAATGAGCCGTTTATGTGCCGTGCAGTCTTAAATGCCAGAGGTAATCCAGAGATTATGGCTTATATGCCGTCTCCGCGATAAGCGAAATTATCTTCTTGATTGAGTGATTAAGTTTAATATTGCAGAATAATGCGCCTCCGTCCGATGGCTGACGATGTCATAGTGCATGCCACCATACATGATTGACAAAGCCATACATGATGAACTTTTCTAAATGTTCATAGGCAACTTAGTGTGACATTCCCACTGTACATAATTGGACTAGAGCTCTTAGGTTTACAACTGTGCTGTCCGCTTCCCCTAAAAAAATGTTAGCATCACAAATTGGCAAGTTTCCCTTTTTGCAAATTGCTCGAGGACAATTTCAAGGACATCCGGACATGTTAATGGCGTGCCTATAGGAATCTAACTCATTTATCTGACGGTGTAGATTGTCTATTTGACAAGTATCGTTTGAAAGGATTTTTTTTTGCCAGCGTGCCGTCAACATATCCCGTCAAGCTCCGTTATCATGGAGAGCCAATCTTACAACGTTTTGGTAACAAAAAAAACACTGACCCAAAAAAAAAAGAAGAAAAAACAGAAATAAGAAGATTTTTTTTTTAATTTCTTGATACAAAAAATTAATAAAAAGAGAGCCGTAGCGGTCCGTGTTATTGTTATCATCGTATTTACAGAGCAATTTTCCGGATGAGGAAAATTAAAAAAAAGGGAAATATTAGATGACAAAACTATTGTGATTAAAAAAAACACAAAAATCGGCTCTTTTCCGATCTGAAAAATTGCACTGGCCGCGGCAGGCAAGGTTAGGCGACTTCCGCCGGCGGGGGCAGGTTGAGGTCGAGATCAAGCCCGCCTCGCTTGCCGGGGCTGCACCCGAAGTCCACCACCGACGACGAGTCCGAGTCGCTCTGCACCCCCGACGTCGCGCAGTACTCGGAACGGAGGCGGCGGCTCTCCGCCACCAGGAACGCGTCAAAGTAGAAGGGCACCGCGGCTGGGGCGGGGGCGGGGGCGGCGGCACCGCCTCCGGAGAGGTTGAAATCCCAGGCCGGCGGGCCGGAGTCGCGGGAGGAGGATTCGACGGTGCTGCTCGGGCTGGGGCTGTCGGCGGCAGCCACAGTGACAGTGCAGTCGGGGAAGGGGAAGTTGGTCTTGGCCTTCGGCCCGCGGAACTCTCGCGCGGCGGCGTCGTAGGCGCGGGCGGCTTCCTCGGCGGTGTCGAAGGTGCCGAGCCAGACCCGGCTCTTCTTCCCCGGGTCACGGATCTCCGCCGCGTACCGCCCCCACGGCCGCTTGCGCACCCCCCGGAAGTGCACCTCCTTAGCCCCTCCGCCACCGCCGGCGAGCGTCTCCCTGGGCGCCATCGAACAAAAATCGGATTTTTTTACCCAAAAAAAAAAGGATAGGGAAATAGGTGAGTATGGGAAAGGGGCGAGGTGGCATTTATAGGGGAGATCGGCTAAACGGCGCGGTCAACGAGCCGATTGACTGAGCATGGGTGACGCGTGGGTTTGGGAGAGAGCGTTCGGTGGGCCGGTCATGATGGTTTAGGGCCCGTGATTGTCCGGGCTACACGCGGGGTGTGATACGTACTTTTTTGGGGTATTGTGACCAATTGGGCTGCGTTTAGGGAGAAAAATGGGTGGGCGAATAAAGTATTTATGCTGTCGGGAGACGCGGCTGGCAGCAGATTGGACGGAAGCGGTTGATGGCCGTTCGATGTTTTTCTTGGGATACATGGGAGTGTTTGGACGGTTGTGATTGAGTGGTTTTTCTTTGGTTTATACTGAGGCTCGTTTTTGCATTAAAGCCCTTACTCTTATGTGATTTTCCATGGATGTTTTTATTTGGGCAACAGGTTTTCTATGGATGTGTTTTTTTAGAGAGCCTGCCTTTGTTGTTAAACAAAAGAAAATATTAAAAAACTTTGGATTATTGCTCATGTATTTTTGTAGATTTGGAGGAGATCACTTGAAAGTTGAAGTTCATGCTCAGAAATTTTACAGACAAATTAGCATTCTTTCTGTAAAAGCATAATGTCTAAAAAATACATTAGGCATTGCTTTGGTAAAAACATACTTCACTTATGAATATACAATGTATCTGATTCTTTTCTCATTTTAATTCAATTCGCCTTCTCGTTGAATAAAACATGTGTTTAGCTATGTTCTTTTATTTTTCGCCTTCTCGTTGAATAAAACATGTGTTCAGCTAAGGCGCATATTCTAAATACCTTTTTCCTAATTTTTTCAACATGAATGATATTGCCAAATAGAAGGTCTTTAATGTGAAATATTAGAAAGTTCAGGGGCTCTGCGGAAGTTGGGTTGGCCCACTAGGGGGCGACACGTGGAGATGGCGTGAGTAACGGGGAGACATGCCGGAAATTTTGGGGCTCAGGTGGACCCCGCGCCATCCACCCTGACAGCGACAGTCCCAGCTGCCGCGGGAATAGAGATGAAATGACCGTGCTAGCCTTGGTCAATCGACGCGCGGCGGCGGTGGGAAAGCTGCGGTTGACTTAAATGGGCTTGAAATGAGCCATGGTCGTAGACTCCCAAGTCAGGCGATAGTGGGCCGGGGTAGTTCTGGACTCTTAAAGTCTCGAGGAAGATATAGTACATAGGCTAACTATATACTCTTTTTTTGCTAAGAGGCTGACTATATATATTACTGTACGTAATATATAGACTACTACATATACTTGGTACTCACGTTCAACCCAGCTCGTAATTGAACTGCACATCTTCAAAGAGAAATGATTGGATAACGGGCTGGCCATATCACTTTTTTATGCCATGGCGCGTCACAATAACTCAGCATGCGCATGTAGCGCGTGTGTTCCAACAACGGGGAGGTCGACAACTCCCTGGCGCCTGGAGTTGTGTGCCATAGACACCCAATCATTTCTCATCTTTAAGTTTACTGAAAACACATCGTGTAACACCCGAAAAATTAGTAAGTATTTTAAAACCTTTTTAATGTTTGATTTGGTCATATTTTTCCTTGTGGAAATTAAAGTTGGTGAGAAGAGCTTTCCAACGCCACCTATTATGCGCGATTTGGAGTTCGGAGTTAAATAATATGAGAAGTTAAAATTTGATTAAACATGACAATGATTGATCGCCGTAAGAGCTGATCGATCGGCAAGCTGAACCGATCGACGCCTTATCAAAACGATCAATCGTAGTTACTGTGATTTGCGAATGTTTTATTTCGCGTAAAGCGATCGATTGACAATAATGGCAATCGATCGGCTGTAACGCGGTAGTGTAAAACAACGCATACGACGATCGATCGCCGTATAGCCGATCGATCGCTGGTTGCGGTTTTGTGATTTCTAACGTATTTTTGGGGTGGATTTGCTTGGGAAAGATACCAAATCCCAATGGGACTTGATTTGCATGTCTCCAGTAGGATTTTGAAGCCTTCCCATTGGTTGAAAGTGTCAATGAATTGAAATATTAGTTTAAGAATGGATTCTCCCCCAACTCTATATAAACACTAGAGAATTGGCTTGTGCTAACCCTAGAACGTCCAGGGACTTTTCCCTTCTCCTTCCCACGTTCACCCATCTCCTTGGAGGCTTATTTTTGTGGGAGTTTGCGAGAGCTTGGAGCGGGAGCTTTGGAAGAAGCGGAAGAGACGAGTAACGCATAGAAAGGCAAAATCTTTGGAAGATTAAATAGGATGGTTTTTCCCCTCTCCTTTCTTCTGATTATATGCTTTTGACAAGTGTTTTGATTCAACACCTTAGTTATTGTTTGGATTCTTGCGAGATGAATGAATTGTGTCATTATTTCTATGCGTAGTGCATCACAAATCATATGTGCATTCATGTTTCACTTCTAGATGAGAATTCGCATCTAAAGTCTAATGCTTTATTAATTTTCCAGAGACTAGAAGTTCTGATATTGTTTGATTAATGATGATCCACATTGAGTTTGGGCCCTTAAGGTGTGGCTTACATTAATTGTCTTGTTTGAGATATATTAATGATTATAAACTATGTTATATATAAAAGAACACAAGAAAGGAGTGAACTTTAGTAATTCCAGATAATCCTAAGATCTGTAATTGGTCTAGGAGGGGAGTATATAGTCTGTTAATGATGTATTATTATTTATAATGTGTTGTTAAGTAAGATAATCAAATTTAATTAAGAATCTTAATATCGGCCAGAACTGTTTCTGTGCTAATAGTCGGTGGTAAATAATTCATAACTAATTCAAATAAAATCAGAAAAATATAAAATTAGTGGGGTTAGAAACTAGACTCACGAAGGTATTATTAGTAAAAATTTCAGAGGTTAAGTCTTACTGTACATAGCATAGTAGCCGTCGGAAGAGGACTATTGTGCAGGAGACAGTGAACTGAGTCTGAGAGAAAATACTAAGTATACAAATAACATCATGTAATATGATATGATAACGATTAATATGTTAAATACTAGTAATTAGACTATATACTTATGGAATATCACAGTAAGAATTGGGTTAGACGTAATTCAATTATGAGGGATAATCCTTTCAACAAGTGATTCCTAACTATCTATTTTAAAAGCGTTGATGTCGGTTTGATATTCTACTTGGAATTCAAATCATCTAAGATTCTTTGATTTCTTATCTCTGATATTTGTATTATAAACTCTAATGCGAATGAGGAATTCATATCTAGAGCTGAGCATGAAAGGTATGTATTGATTGTATGTTACTCCTTGGGTGAGTTGTTATTATTCGAAGTGTTTGGGTTGTCTTGTTATTCTATGCTACTCCAATGAGTGAGTTATGTGTTGACCAAAGACTTTGATGCTTCTATCCATACTCCTTGAGAGAGTCTATTCTGGTAAGAGATACCTTATGATCTTAGAGTGTTGTAACCTCTATTCCTTTGAGATATTGCTCATATTGATTACATGATTGTTTCTTCCACTGGAGACCTTGCGAGACTCTCCTCATGGTGGATTTATAGTATGCTCAATTAAGCCATTGCTAGATCTTGCGAGGTCACTTATATTTATGAAATTACGATTCCATACTGCCCAAAGGGAGGCACTATACGTACGTTAGATTGTGGACATTACGGAAGGTCCTCAGTCTCCGCCCATCGTGTCCGTAAGCACTGGTGGGGCCAGCATCCTAAACACATGGCAGGGTTCCAAAGAGAGGACCCCTAGGGTGGTTCTGGTATATTATTTTAGTCACTTGCGAGCGACCAGGTTAGCGAGCAGAAATTGTAACTCCTTTCACTTTAGATGTCTGGAGCCTTTGTTATGATTATTATCCTCTCCTTACTCATATGAGTTGGAATTGTTGTTTACTAACCTTGCATGTGTATAGACCTCGGTTAAGTTCAGATGTTGTGGAATGTCTATGACATTTGTTATTCTTATTCTCTTCATACTGCTTGTTTTATTCAATGGGTTTTTACATCCTACTGAGTGTTTCTATGAAATACTCATGCATCCTCTGATGCAGGCGCAAATGAAAAGTGAGATCAGGAAGTGCAGCAGTGGAATGGCGGATTGAAGGCGTCGAGAAGAGTTTAAAGACGATTTAGTTATTTGCTTTGCTTTTTATTGATGCTTATGACATTATTGGCAATTGTGTGCCATAGACTTATAGGTTTATTTTATTTGACTTTCTTAAATGGATTATTATTAAGTAAATTCATTTTATAGTATTCATTGATGTCTATTATTGTATTACACTGATTACGGGCATAATCGGTTACACGTCCTTTTGAGATGATTGTAATCGGTTAGAAAAATCGACTGTTCGGTCGCGTGCCCGAGATCTCTACCTCGAATTGTATCTCTTTTGTTGGCTTCCGCACTCCGATCGAGGTATGAGATTTCGGGGTGTGACACATCGACCAGTTGTTTTACGTGGGTGTGTGCCAGGGGTGACTTCTTTCCTAAATCTAGACCATAAAATGGTGTGAAAAATGTTAAAGACTACGAGCCCCTTCAGCTAACACCAACGCCTGTTGAATGGCATTTGCTAGCCGTTGAATCTCGATCAAAAGACGTGCATTAATACAAGGGAGAAATTGAAATTGAATCACCTATCTAGGGATGGAACCGGGGCGGGCTTGGGCCGGGTTACCCGGCCCCGGAACCATTTTAATTCTTCCAACCCAGAACCGTCCCAGACCCACTACGGGTCCAGTTTCAAGGACCCGGACCCGCCCCGGTACCAGAACTTGAAACCCGGACCCGCCCCGTCCCGCCCCGGTACCAGTTTTTTTATATTTTTAATATCATATACATTAAACTATTAACTCTTTTAATTTTTTTATTAATAATATATATTCATAAAAATTCAAACTACTCAAATCAAGAGATATGAGTGCTTTCGCCCAAAAAAATATTCATAAAAATAAATAAATATGGGTCCAAGTATATGGTATATATATACTATCTATCATATACCGGGGTCGGGTCCGGGTTTTACATGAAAACCCGGACCCGACCCGACCCGATGGGTCGGTTCCTCTTTCAGACCCGGAACCGGAACCGAGTATTGCATAAGCAATCCCAGAACCGGCCCAATAAGGCTGGGTCTTGTCGGGTCGGGTAAAAACCCGACCCAAGTTCCATCCCTACACCTGTCTCTCTAACCGTGGTGCAGCGTTGTGATGTAGTTGACACAAGCCAACGCACATATTAACTTTTGCCTAACAATCTTCGCGTTAAAAAAAAACGTGTTGCATTTGAAAAATATATTAATCCATAATTAAATACCTGGATTTGTTCGATAGTCATGTGCAGAGGTAAGTAGTAGCTTGAAATGATGTATAAATTTAACTCGCTTTTCCAAATGTTGCTAGGAAATTTTGGACGGAGGGACTATCAATAACTTCATGCACGCGAAAATCCAATGGCTGACAGCACCTTAATGCGTACCGATGAGCCAAGCGCATGCTAATAGGACTCTTTGTGAAAGATCATCTCATATGGGATATTATTATATGGCATATCCGCTCGGATCAATCACCACCATCAGACGAAAATCCAACGGCCCACATATGAGAGATATACGCGTGAGTCAAGCGCATGTTAATTGGACTCGGACTCTTTGTGAAAGATCGTCTCACATGGGAGATATCTGGCGCGTGTCTGCTCAAAGAAATTCCGGGAAATTCAGCCTCAGCCTCTCGCAGACCACCAGAGTCCGAGTGCGAGGCAACCAAGCGAACAAAGCCAGAGGAGAGAAGAAGCTCGCCCAGCCCACCAATCCAATCTTCATAAACCCAATTCAAGCAGGTTGCTTTTTCTTCCTTATTCTTTAATCTACTTCATATTTGTCAATTTTTTTTTTTTTTTTTTTTGTGTTTTTTGCAGTTGAAAAACCCATATGGGGATTTGATTGATTTTTTGTTTTGTTTTGGTTGTTAATGGAAGGAGGAGGAGGAGGAATGGGGAGGGTATACTTGGTTGAGCTGGAGGGGAAGGTGTACAAGTGCCAGTACTGCCGCAGCCATTTAGCCATTGCCGATGACCTTGTCTCTAGGGTATGTATGTATGTATGATAAACTTTTGTCTGTTTCTTAGATGATGCTAATTTGATTGCGTTTCTTTATGTTAACGATGAGTATCGTGAACTGCGGTTGATTTGATGTAGTACGAAACATCTGCCTTTTGCATTCTAAATGAAGTTACAAAGAACAGTGAACTCTGAAACATTTAAAATGCTCCCCCTGTCCCACATTAATTGTCTGGATTAGATGTCTAAAATTATCTGTTTTTAGTTCATGGAGTAACAATCCAGACAATTAATGTGGGGTGGGAGGAGCATGGCATTGGAAAGAAAGAGCTAGTTGGTAGCCTTGAATGGAAGAGCCTTTCAAATAAAAGTTTAGTGCACTTCGGTGAGGAAACAGTTCTCGGTAGAGAAATGGTATGGTGGGATCCCATCCAGTGGCCATCATCATTAGCCTAAAGGCATATTTTTGTCACTTAAAAAAACATGCCTACATATGCCTAAAGATGAATAAATGAAAATTTCAGCGATAGAGAGCATAGTTCAAATTTATTTAACTGACTCGTGCATATATGTATATCTAAAGAGGTTGCTATAGTTTGATTTAACTTGTATATTGATTTTTACATGTACTAATTTTCATCTGTTTGCATCTTTTGTCAGTCATTTCATTGTCGCAGAGGGAAAGCTTACTTATTCAACCATTGGTAAGTTTGTTACAGTCTTTTAGATGTTAGCGATCTCTCTAGTGTAATACCATCCTTTTCTGTTCTGTGAGTAGTTCACCAATTGACAAAAAATTGGAACTAAAGATGTTATTGATGTCACTCTAACTAAAGATGAAATCTTGTGGAATACTTCACAGAGTTTATTGGCTTAGCTGTTATTTTTGTTGTGGAAGGTGTGCGCTTCTGTACCTTTTTTCTGTGGCTTTAGCAAGGTCTCAGCCTCTCAGGACTTTGAGTACTATTATCCTACGTGTCCTGATTATTTGGCTACTTTCTTTAGAAACTATAGTAACTTGAAGAAAAAATTTGAGTCATCATGTTTATAACTTGTTTTCTTTGTTTTTACTTAGTTGCAACTTCTTCCAAAAGCTTGAGCTGTTAGGGAATGGATGACTTAAATTTATGCAATAAAAACTGCCCTGCAGATACAAGTGCCACCAAACATTGCATGTGATGACACAGGGGCACACACATAACAGAAAACACTATGTTCTCATGGGAATTCAATCCAAAACCTTGTGTTCTGATCCATTTCAGTTAACCGCTTCTTTTGAAAGGAAGGATGGATAACCTTTATATGAACATGAACACATAACACTTCTAAAATGGGATGGTGCCCTGTGATTTGCCTGGAGGAAAAGTGATGACATCCCTGTATGTGATAGTGTATCAACATATTGCTTTTGTTTTGTTGGAGTACCTACAATGGCAAGAAAGCCATATCTCTAATACTAGAATAACAAATAATGTGACTACGTTTCTGTTAAGATCATGCAATAAAACTGAAATACTTGCATCTCAGAACTAATTATACTTTTAGCTGTCTGTGAATCTTGTAATTCGTACAGGGTTATTCTTTACTTCTAGCAATGTGTGAATCTTTTAATTCGTGCAAGGGTTATTCTTGAGTGACTTAAATTCTATTAAAGCTCAAGCAGTATTAAATACCTTGGCAAGTCGTGCAAAATTTGCAATCAATTGATCTCACCTTAGTTCCTTCACAGTATATTTCTTAGATTGCATGTTATTTTATTACGAATTCAAAGATGTTACTGGCTTCGTTCCAGGTTATCACTTTAGTGGAGAAGTATGAAGACGAGTTCTTAATCTTGCTCCATCTTAGCACTTTATAACATTTTAAAATAATTCTTTGGATGACTTTTATTACGGTTAATAGATTGGGATAACATATTGATGGCACACGTCCAAAGCAAAGAGCACACAATCAAAAGCAAAGAAGAGAGTTTCAAATAGAGAGAGGAGTCTTGGAGAAACTTTATTCCAATACCAAAACTGTCTGTTTCATAACCAGAATTGGCTTTATATATTAAAGCCATATGATGATAATTACTGAAATACCCTCATGGCTTATAGATACTAAAGCCATTATTACAAAACTTAATAATACTAAAAAGTACTCAAACAAAATTACTAAATCACTGTTTATTCCTTTGCTTGTAAATGCGAAGTCCCTCAACAGCATCTGCATCACATATGTTTCCGCTTAACTCCATATTGTGATACTTCTTTGCGTAGATGAGGCCCGAGCAGATAAGTTGTATTGGTCTTTTACACAAAAAAGTAACTTGGTGGCCCAGTATGTTGGTTCACCTATATCTAGTTAGGGATTTTGGATGATCTTAGAATTAATTATTTGCCTCCAGAATCATGCCGCTTGATTTAATGTTGTCATTGATATGCAAAAGAAATCAAAATTCTACTCTTCTACCAACTGCAGCTACCCCTTAAAAAATTCAAAGCCTGTCCTCTTGGAGTGTCGATACATGTAACTACTCATTGGAGTTATCTAGTGATCGATGTTAAGATGTGTTTCTTTGAAGCACTTCTAGTTGTTTAGACCTCAGAAAAATATTTTTTTTTTGTGGAATGCTGTTGTATGTAACTTTTAATCTTTTGTAGTTTGTTGGCCCAACCATTTCGAAATTATTTGGATGGTTGTTTCCCACGTGTTTTCTATACATATTATAATATGATCCAGTTAGTAGGGGAGCAATTTGGTATTTTTACCTATGATGTAATAGTCTAATCACTCTTATTTTTGTAGCCATTATCTGTTCAGTGGTGCCCATGCCCCACAAAACAAAGCTTAGCAACCTCCCAACTCCCTCTGGTGACTTTAGGCTTGGTCGGCCCGCTTCTCACGGGTCTCTCTTTTGGGTAACTTGAACTGGAAAAGGGTAGTGAAAGGCTTTGGAGACTGGCCTTCAATCTTTCAAGGCTCAGATATACATCCTTCGTAACTTGTGCAGCAAGTTATTGATAAAAGACCCATTTCCCATTCTCTTAGGCAGCTGTATCGGCATGAAATACCCCATTGGATTCCACCCCCTTCCATCATCCTTTAAATAAATCACTATGGTTGGCACCTAGATTGTAGGCTGTTCAAATTTGATGCTTCTCAACAGAAGTTCAACTGCATCTGATAAGCTATTTAAGATTTTCCATGTTGGAAATCTATGTGGTCTTAAAAATGGCACATATATACTGATTCCATTTAATTCTCCCTTATGTATAAGGTGGTACAATCAATGTGCATTATTGTGTATTACTAGTCTCAACCGCAACATGGTAAATCATGTTACTGAATCATTAGTAAGGAAAAGAACAGTGGGCAGACTGCTGCGGAATATAACTATAATTTCGTTCTAGATAAGATAAGAGTTCTTCCCAGGAAGATAGTATTATTTTTTCTTTGAAAAAGGTTCTATTTAATAATTACTCCTGTTTGCCAAAGTAGATATATATTAATTGTACAGTTGATAGCTCAACAGGTTTTATGGTTACTTATCTATAATTTGTTGTTACAGTGTGAATATCGAAGTTGGTGCTGCAGAAGAGAGGATGATGCTTTCTGGATTGCACACGGTGGCAGATGTGTTCTGCTGTTGTTGTGGGCAAATTGTTGGTTGGAAATATGTACGTACCATTAATTATATAGTTTGATTCAATCAGAATGACTATTACACTGGGTTGCCTGTCATTTCCCAATGCTACATACGACAGAATAATTTTATTTTGCAAAAAAATGTTGCACCGGTCTCATAATTGTTCCCAATTTTAATTATACCATTCAGTTCTACTTCTGTGACCAAAAATGTAGTTCTTACTATTGGTTGATTGCCATTCAGGAGGCAGCTCATGAGAAGAGTCAGAAATATAAAGAAGGAAAGTTCGTTTTGGAAAGGTACTGAACTTCTATGTATTCTAGCTTTTTGGTGGGGATAGTATTAGATTGCATTCACTTGATAATCTAACGTTAAAAAATTAAACAGGGGGAGGATAGTTGATGGAATTGACTCTGACATCTTTCTTGACAACCATTTTAGTGGAAGTGATGCTGAAGACCCTTAAAAGAGATATATGATATATTCCATTTTTGACATTTTACTGTGTACATTTAGAAGAGATTATAGAGATTTCAATATATATGTTACTAAGGCTATATAACGTTGCTTGTACAATATAAGCGACATTGTGACAATAGTTCATTTGTCTAAATTTATGTACCACACATGCTTTGTTTTTTCTCCACATTTGTTTCACCAGCGGCGGTGGATCTCAGTCTTTAATAATTGATGCTTCTTATTTTTTAATGAGTTTGATAATTTATGCTGCTGGAGTCACTATAATTTATACACTTTGTTTTGGTAAAGATGACTTAGCAAAGCCATGTTACGGATATGTGGTTGCTGATAACTAGTACTCACTCCGTCCACATATATGTGTCCTCATTAGAAAACCAAAATGAACTAAAATTTTGGTTTTCTAATGAGGACACATACTTTTGGAGTAACAATTTTCGTCAAAAGATAAATTAGTTTGCAAAAGTTGCAGTGGACTCTCTACTTGATCGTCAGGTAGAGTTGTAGAGAACTACTGAGAAGTGAGAACCAATTGATTGGAGCTCTATTTCCTGTTAGTCAATTAGTTGGGCCTGTGATATACTCCCTTTGTTCCACATTAGTTGCCTGGATTAGAAGAACAAAATGAACTAGAATTAGTGCATTTTGTTTTTCTAATTTAGACAATAAATTTGTGACTGAATATTTATGTACGAATTACCAGGTCAGTTGCCTGTTAATTGTTCTCATAAGTAATGTGTAATGTGTCATTGCGATGTTATCATGTCTTCTAGGATATCTGTGACAACAGTATTTTTATCAAGTATTTTGATTAATGCAACCATTGTTTGTTGTAATGTGAAATTCAGAGAGAAAAGGTCGTGTAGGCCATTTAAGCTTATGTTTTCAATTAAGTTGACACCATGTTTGGCATCATATAGGAGTGGCTTGTGACATTGAGCCGATCAAAGATAAGTTTGGTGAAATCTAAGGGATGAGCTGCAGTTTCTCTACTAAGAGATACCATGCTGTCCTAGCCAACAGAAAAATTTGTGAGCGTGAAATAAGATATAAGTCCCAGACAAGGAAAAAATCTTTGAAGGAGAAATATAAGAATTTTGGGGAAACTCAATTATATTTCTAAGTGTTGTTATCCTAGCTTTCTCATTCTTGAGGGTAATACTGTTGTAGATTTGGCATGTAGATAAGTGGATACCTTGTAGACTACGGTTGTATGATATGAGAGAATTCTTGGCCCTATTGTTAATTAGTGCTTCATAGTAACCATATTAAGAAAACTGGTTTGAGATGAAAAAGATTCCTGGCACTATTTTCCTTCATGTTCAAGGGAGATTGCTTACAGTGCCTATAAGAAGATTTATTAGTCGCTGGCTTGGAGAAGCTAATAAAAGAAATAGAGGAAAGGGGCTTATGATACGGCAAGGGTGAGTAGAAGAATTTGTGTGGCCGATCACATTCCAATGGAGTTAAGCGACCATATCAAAAATACCAATATTTGATGTACATTGGATGTTTTAACTTCCTAGTGATAGAACTCGATGACGAACCACCCTTAGCTGGTTTGCCCTCAGCAGCTTGTGAGTGTGAATGTGATATACTTCATTTGATAAAAATTTTGTAATCAAAACTGGCATGTATCTTCCATTTTAGTACCCTCGTACACTCGATTTTTCAAGACTATTGATTTGGGTGCGGGTGCTCCTTTTTTTATATCAAGAGTGTCCCCCTTATGTTCTTCTAATGTCCAATCAGTGATTGCCGTGACAGGATTAAAAATAAAAGAGGCTCCCGTTAATAAAAAAGAGGGAGCTGCCCAAATCACATGTGCCTTTTTCAGAATCAATATCGTAGCAACATACTCAGAATGCTTGATGCACGCATAAACAACGGAAGAGTTTTTTATCCTCCTACTTACATCCTCCAGGATATCCTCTACTTAATGGGAGTCGTCGATCACCAAGATCGTCGGTAAAACATGTACTCCCTTTGTCCTGTTGTAATAGCTCCATCGGAAAACAGTTGATTTTCATTGAATGGTGTAAATCACAGCTAGGAGACTCTTTCGTGGGAAGAAGAGGTTTAGAATCCATTTAAACTGAGCCAGATTGAGCATCTATTTTAAGACACTTTTTTTTATGGAGCATCTAAAATAGGACGGAGAGAGTACAATACAACCGTGGATATACCCAAGAAAAAAAAAACACTCCACCTCTTAATATATTTCATCCATTGCTTACTTGGCGATTTCAACTTGCCAGTGCTAGTTTTTACTTGAAGCTTAAGAAGCTGGCTCAATGGCCAAGCTCTTGAAGCTTAGCGTGTATCAAATTTGGGATTATGTTAGCTTGATTGGATTTTCAGGTGGTTGAAATTAGACCAAGGCAATAACGTTTTCTCTTACTGTGTCGACATTTATGTAATATGCTATCAGTCTTGTTAGTGTATGCCCTGGCTCATGCACATCAGGGTGTGCTGGGTTGTTGTGAGCCATCTGATTTCAATCTCAGGTTGGGGGAATTTGGAGGCTACTTCAGCTCCCAAGATCTTAATTCTTTACAAGGGATAAAAAATACAAACACACAAATAATAAATGCAAATTTTCATGATTTTCCCTCCATCGCGCATTAGTAGTCTTATTTGGTTTATAGCAATCATAGTAGTACCATGAGTTGCTAGATCAAGATACCGAACCAAATTGGACTATTACAGTTTAATTCGAGTAGAAGGTAGAAACTCACATTATCTTCACCTTTCTCTCTCTCGCACTCCCCACAACCTTCACCTCCCTGCGTTTTCAGGCACCTGCGTCTTCTTCCCAAAGCTTCCTCCTTTCTCCATCTTCCTTGCTTGCCGTCCAAGTAAGGTCTCGACTTTCCGGCCAGTCACCTTCGCCGGAGGGATTTATGAGAGGTTTGCTAAGGAGGTCAGTATGAGTTGCAGCTGGTGTAGGGTGCTCAGGAAGGGCTGCAGCGAGTCGTGCATCATCCGGCCGTGCCTTCAGTGGATCGACGGCCCGGAGGCAGAAACGTGATGGAGAAGATGAGTGAAAAGGAGAGAAAAAAAAGAGGGACGGAAAGAAGTCACGTGACTAGGCCACAATGTTTCTGAATAGAGATAATTTCCAAATATATAATGTATTTTTGGAAATAATTGACGAGTAATTTTCATCAAAGAACGTTGAATCGGATATGGAACCAAGCAGGGCCAAGAAATTGTGAATTGGACCAACACAAACTAGTTTCAATTGGGTTCATTATTTCCATGAATCAATTTTGGGAAATCAATGGAGATATACATGGGGTAATGAAGTAACTAACAAACTAAAACCATTTTCCTTGAAATGGGGTACTGAAGAAGTTACTTCGGGTTCCAATTCACAACTCCCAATTGCCACCTTCTTTTAAAATTAAAAAGAAAAAAAATCAACCAATTTTTCTAGGGTAAAAATACATGATGATTCACACTCTGAAGCTTGTTGGTCTTCGGTCTCCGGTGTAGTGGAGAAGGTCTCGGTTCCAATCTCGGCCTAGGCACAAGGGATATCTTAGAACACTATTGTATTGTATGCATGAGTTGTCCACTGCCTTGAGCAGTTGTAGCAAAAAAAAGTTGATTTACAATAAGCTGACCAGCAATAAGCAAAATACTCAACTACCGTTCTTCTCCTCTTGCTCCTTTCTCTAATAAGCGATGGCTCTCATAATCACACTTACGTATGAGCATGACTTTGACATGGTTGCTGGTGCATTGCCTGCCATTGGAGTGCATGGGCCATGTCTGCCTTCAGACATGGACTGTAGACATGGTGTTAAATTAGGTCACACACCGAAATGCCGGTATGTCGGCATGCATGCATTACTACTTTGACGTTCAAGACAAGTCAAAGGGGGGTGGGGAAGATGAAAATGCCTTGTTATCTACAAGACAAGTAGTAGTAATTAGTGGGGGAAAATGGTGAAGGAAAAGGAACTGAGTTGAACAAACAGCTGGTGGACCTTTCACATATAGGTCCGGATGCATCTTGTGATGTGGTCAGGCTGAGGGATGGATGATCTTGCTCTAAAGGGACAAAGAAAAGGGAAGAAGATTGTCACTACAGCCCAAGGCCAACATAAATAAGGGTGTCCCCACTAGGGGTTGAGGCCACTGTACACAATTTATTGAACAACTGCCTTCAGAAGATAAGCTTAAATGCTCCTGAAGATGATAGCAGGTTTTGAGAGGGAGAATCACATACAGTAGTATTTATTGTTCTAAAATTATATACTCCC
Organism: Houttuynia cordata; assembly: GCA_039654745.1. NCBI lineage: Eukaryota > Viridiplantae > Streptophyta > Magnoliopsida > Piperales > Saururaceae > Houttuynia > Houttuynia cordata. The sequence continues at coordinate 90,687 of JBCJFD010000026.1, forward strand.
TGTGTACCATCTTAAGTGTCCTATTTTTGTTCATTTTCAAAAACCAATTTGTAAAGCAAAATAAAGCATGCTGCATAGTTTATGTAGTAATACCCAGAAGTTACATTAATAATATGTTATTAGTGATATAAGCAATTACATATTTTAGAAACGAAACACACTTAGAGTCATTGTACTTAGTAGAAAAGCACAATTAAATTGTGTTAGTAAATGACTTAAACATGGTTAAAGTTACGCAAATTAGTAACATAACATAACCAAAATCATACGCCATCCGGTCTTTTATAATAGATGCAATTGATTTTCAAAATGAAGTAAACTCATTTTGAAAATCAATTGCATCTATAAAAGAACTTGGGTAAGTTTCTGTTTAATCAAGAGGGACGGTTTTGGTTCATGTGATGTAGGGCCAGGAACAGTCTCACTGGTAAAAATTATGAAAGGTACCCATGCAGAAGTAGTTAGTATTTACAACCAAAGGAATTTGGTACAGAAGGGCATCAAGTTGGAACTTGTAAGGCCTGCCAAGGTGCCTGTGTCTTTCCTCGTCTGCATGAGCTGTAGAATTCAATGCAAACCAAACTGAAAGGCATCTCTCTAAGTGGTCCCTATCACACTTATGGCCTTCCTCTCTCCCTCCCGTCTCCAACGTCCGCTTTTGTCAACAAACGAAAAATAGTCTATCTTTTGTCAAAAACCCAAAAAAAAAAGAGAAAATAAAACAAAACGTATAAGATCAGCCTGTGTTTTCCATTGATTCATGCATCAAGCACGGGAAAGTGAGCTTTATTGGGTATGGTAAACTATGATGATATAAGTGCAACATGATTGTATTTATGTCAATCATATTGATTTAGAAGCCAATCCGCATAATTGGAATGGCGTTAATGAAGATGATGATCTAGTATAAAAAATTGCTACTATGTTTCTTTGCATGGATTTTGTACCATCATTTTGATTCTTGTAAGAGTCACGTTTAATATAGAATCCAGAGCCAGAGTCACGTTTGGTATAGAATCCATGCCGCTGATGCCAGATAGCTGCGATCTATGATAATGATAATGATGTTGAATATGAATGTACTAATGTAAACTTTCGATATAGTATACTGGATGAACTAAATTTGTGAACAACAAGAGAGATTACCTTGGTAGAGCTGAAAGGACAAGGAGATATTGACGCGGCTCAATCCGATCACACAGCTATGCTCATCTTAACCATGTCTTCAAATTGAGCCTCGCCAATACCTCCTTATTTCGGCTCTGACTTTGCCTTCATTGCCTGCCCTTCTCTTCTTCTTCTCACATATACACCAGCTGTTCTTGCATGATCATTCCACATAAGAAATAAAAGGACAGGTTAAATAAAAAAGGAGATGCAAATGGGTGGCTGAAACGTGGATCACAAAGATTATCAACAGAAATGAAAGAGTGAGATGATGATCAGAGTTTGCTGGGAGGGAAGGAAGAGAGCTGAGGAAGGAATATATGAACATATATTCAGCTTCTAATGATAACTTGGGTGGCCAAAGCTAGTCACGTCTCGCAGGACTTGCAGCAATCAATTTACTCTACGTTCTTATCCCGTAAAGATTCCACCCTCTCCAAGAGAGAGAGAGGGGGGGTGAATGTTGCACAGATGGGAGGGAGGGGCCATATGGTAGTAATGAATGAAAGGGACTCTTGTTTGCTGGTGGCAAGGGGGTCATAATGCAGAAAAACAGCAGCCTTCTGCCCTTTTTTTGATGTGTGTTGTTTGGCTTTGCAGATGGCTCTCTAGTCTCTCTCCCCTTTTACATCTGCCTTTCTCTGGTCCCTCATTTATAGTGGCATGGCATCTCAACAAACTGCTGCTTAAAGGGAGGCAGAGAGAGGGAAAACCAACCACTTCATCAAAGGCCCAGGTTGAAAAATGATTCAAAGCTCAATTTTCACTCTTACATCTCTTTTTTTTTTTGTTAAATTTCACTCTTACATCCAAGTCAAATAAAGGAAATGATCTAAACCATTCATGTCACTCTTAATTTTTTTCTGTTTACCTGATGATTATTTTGGCAATAAGGAGTGATTGGCAGTACCATTTCTTACTGGAGTTTAAGCTAATTAATATGTCATTATAATTTATATGGAGTGATGATTGACATCTACCGGGTTGAAAAATATCACAGCTCCAATTTTCACTCACATATCACTCAAGAAGAAGATGAATTATCCGACCAATAGGGTGTTGGAAGTCTGGCCAGGACATGCGTGTTTAATGAGGCGGATCAGGTCCCGAGTTCAAACCTCCACTCAATTGGCCACCTACCAGGATTATATCCTGATTTAAATCGTGCCAATGGCTCTGCCCCTTCTAGTGAGGTCCTAACCACTCGGAAATAAAGAAATGGCCCCAGCCATTCACGTCACTCTTATTTACTTCTTTATATAATATTTATTTTTGGTTCATGTCACTTTTTTTGCAAAAAGGAGCAGGAATTTGTTGTACCATGTCTTAATCATGACTTTTAGACTAAATTAAAAGTCATTATCATACAGCTTATCCTACTATATTCATGTTAATATGTTAATCACGCTAACAATTTCTTGATTATAAGTCCATTCTTCATTACATTACGTAGAGATGGAAAAAAGAAAACGGATGTCATGTTTGCATTAGTAATATGTTTTAAATTCAATTAAAGATGATCATGGGCGTGTTCATATCATCATAATGATGCAATTTGAAGCTCACTATAATAATGTGAATCTCGTTTATATGGCCCAGGCTCATTGCATTGGCGTGCACCCAAGCACTTTGGATTGTCAGATTTCAATCCGGCAGCACGGATTAATATAGGGGCAGGCATGTTTGAATCACTGCCCACCCTGCGTGCTGTAGAATCTCAATTCGACAGCTCACATTGCCTCGCTGACACCAACGCGTGTGAGCCCCTGCTCATATTAATTTTTTCCTAATTATATCAATTATATTGTGGTCAAATGGTATGATATTTTACTTATGACCTCTATAACTTACTTGAAGATGTAATTCTCTTACCTAGATGGGACTTTTATTTTGATTTTTGCTTTTAAAGCCTTGAATGGAAGAAATAACCTCGTCATAGATTAAAACGATGCTTACTTTTTCAGAGGAAACTTGGAAAGAGTCAATGAAGGCCTAGAAAGTGTTTAAACAAAGATTTCATTTGTTAGGTTAAGTAGGTATAACCCCAAGATCCAAATTCCACATTTAGGAGGTTAGGTGCCTCCATCATCAACATCATCTCTCTCTCTAGATGTATCCACAAATTCTTATGTGCTGCTGCCTGCTAGCGCAAATGGCAATTCTCAAATAGCCAATCCGTTCAATTTGATTCCAACACAAAAAATTTGATTGAATGCCTGTATTCTTACCCCAATAATCTGTCACCCTATTTGATTTAACCCACCACAATGATTATGGATGAGTAGTCTTCCACCCCAACGTGTGGATCCCCACCGTCTGTGTCCAAATAGCTGGCTAAAACCAGGTGTGGTAAACTACATATATAAAAATTACTCCCGCTGTTTAGAAAACAGTGACTGTATTTGCCTACAGGTCAATATATATTTGGGAACATGCATGTGTAGTGATAAGCATAAGCTTGAAATATTGCCAATAAATTTAACCCATCTTCAAATTCTGTCACTATTATGTGGACGGAGGGAGTAACTTCTCATTTACCTCGTACTCATTTAATGTTCAAATAGCTCCTTGTCTATGGCATTGCATTCCCAAGTGCCCCTCCTAGTTCCTTTACCTCCAGGACGAGGGGCCAGGGGGAGGGTGTCACGCCATCTGGGAAGGGAAGGCAGCGCTAGCATGGAATTCCATATCGGCGATATATCGATATCGGGTCCTACCCGATAAAACGAGACGAGCAAATCTCGGTTTTTTTATTTTTTTCAAATATCGTCGATATATCGCTATTTAAAAAAAATATTTAAAAAAAAAATTCAAGAAAAAAATTTAAAAAGGGACAAAAAAGTAACTTTCCAATTTGTTTCCCATCCTAATATGCATATTTTAAAATCTATGCTTTGTCTAAATTAGTATAACTCATTTTAGAAGTTAGATTGTGAAAATATACGGTAAAAACTAGTTTTTGACTACCGATATTTTTTTACAAATATCTCCGTTATTTTGTCTCTTAAGCCGACCGATACGATACCGATATCCGATACGGAATTCCTTGAGCGCCAGCGCAGAGAAGTAGCATTGGGGTAAGTGGCAAATTCTTGAGGAAGTGCAGCATTAATTCAAAAAGTGCGCACAGGTTTTCACCTTTGGGGGTGAGTCACAACTTCCTGGGTACGGCGACTACATGCATTTTTTTTTAATGGGAAAACATGCATTCTTTATAACAAGGCAAAGAGGGTGCTAACATATACATCTACATGAAAGAGGCTAGCTAGTGAAAATTAGTACTTGATGGATGTACTAGTTCACACACTATTTTCATATTCATGTCCAAGAGAACTGAAAGATATGCAGATCATTCTGATTGTGGGCACTTGGGAATCTCCTTAGTGACGGAAAAAGTGTGAAAACAGTGCATCCCCCAACAAAATTCATCTCTTTATTGGTAGCCAATCATTTGTATTGGTAGCCAGACAGACCCAACACAAAGTGGCACCAATCCATGGAGAAGAAGAAAATACAAGCCAATAGCTTGCAGTCATCACGAAAAGTGACCATTTGTCCGGGAATCTTATTATATATGGGCACATATGATAGTGGTCAGTATCTGAGTAACTTGTGGGTTGAATCAAAATCTGATCTCTTTCTAGCGCCAAAAATAAGATGATCTCTTTGTTGCCAAATGCAAGAGTCCCACTATTTTTATGCATGTTGATTAGAAGTTTAAATACATAAAATGATGATGAAAGGAAACCGCACCATGCCATCAGCAATTGGGATGGAGCTATCAGATAGCCCACTGAATACCTGATTTACTTGCACTGTTCTCCATTTTCTTCACATTCACTTAAGCTGCAGATCTCCCTCAGCAAAGCTCCAACTTGACCTAACCAAAGATTGTCCTCTTATGCAATTATGGCTAATTGGGTCCACATTTTACTAGTTTTAGATCCTCAAGATTGGAAAGATTTCCTAGATGTCATTTTAGATACTAATGTCTGTGATTAAATTAATCTCTATCATTGAGGTGTATAGATAAGAGATGACCTGGGACAAGGATGTGATTTAATGTAGAGATTTTCCAAATATAATGTCAACGTTGAAGGATGCAAACGACCACCTTCTTGTGTTTTCGACAAATTAAAGTCCAAAGAAACACAAGCAATTTAGTGCCCTTCTTTTAAGGGCAAAAAAAGTGATAAATATTCCTAATTAGATACTAAAGGAGAGCTTCATTGAGCTTACCGCTTATCTGGGCTACTAAGTCAAGTGAATTATGAAACACTTTATACTTGTCAATCTATATGGGCTACTTGATGAGATTGATGTTCCACTTTTGGCTTCCAACAAGTGAACAACTAAATATGCTGACTTGCAAGCCTACTGGATGTTTTCTCACTTTTTTTTACTATCAGAAGGATCTAATACCTAATGATAATGGCGACAGTTAATAAAGGTGAGGAATTTGGGCAGAGGGATACAGCTTAGCCATATAATTCTAGAGGGCCAAGTACAAAAGCAGAAAAACCTGCAGGAACCTAAATTACATATACATGTGAAATGCCTTCTACTGTTCCCCATGATTGACTTTGCATAGAGGGACCATTAGAAGGAAATCAAACAAAGAAGCTTGATGTGACACGTATATATTTTGCCCCTAGGCCATGCACTACTATAATATCTGATGTAATACAAGGTTACAACTTACAAACAAAAGAAACTGAAAGAAAACAGTAAAAAACTAGCTAATTTTCTTAAATAATACTCCATTCGTCCAGAATTATTAGTAACATAAGGTTTTTCCAAATTAACTAATTTTAGTTCATTCTTAAAAAGCTTTATGTTAAAAATATTCCAGACAGAGGGAGTACACGTATAATAAGTATTAAAATATCAACCTGTGATAATACTAAAGCACAGCCAAACTTGATCAATTGAACTGCCCATGCTTCATTTTAGAACAGCCTTGAAAGGTTCTGAGGTTTTGTTCATGTCTCCGCCAACATGACACTCGTTCACATCTATTACATTATGGGTTTGCTGGCAGGCAGCAGTCTCTGCTCTAAAATGCACCCTAGAAGGTGGTAGTTTTGTGAACAGAGCTTCCTTAATATTGTTTAGAATTCCCTTGTCATATGGATTGATGGTATCACCACCTCGTTTATAATTCTCATAAGCTGTCTACAAATGAAACCAAATCTATAATCAAACAGTAGAATAGACACATCAGAATTTACAGGAACATTAAAAATAATAAGGTAACATGGAAAAATGGTAAAAAGACTCTTGAACTGGGACAAAGGAGGAGTATCATGTTTACCTGATTAAGCATAATTAAGTAAGCATGAAACACTATGAGGCCTCCAAGAAACCAAATTGCGCCAAAGCTAAAAATTATGAGAGCTATGGCTTCCGGAGCATTCACAAGCACTTTGAAAACTCCAGTGCCAGTGTTAATTTTCTGTTTCATCTTTTCGCATGATAATGTGCAGATATAGATAAAAAGCACCAATGAAGAGGAGATGAACAACAAATAGTATCTGTAATTTCTCTGCGGAAAAAGGAAAAGAAAGAAGATTGTTACTCATTGAGGTATTTGAATAAAATCTCAAAATTGGATGGTGCTCTAAATTGGCCATAGTAACTACAAAACTTTACCATTAGATTAAGCATGCCTAAAATATCACATAATTGGATGAAAAAACTGATTTAGATTGCATACATGAAGACTCACCAATCCAATACACTGGCCAATCCAAGGGCAATGGTGGTCAAACTTCTCGACACAATTGTCACACATTGCGCAATGGCAACTTCGAGGTAGTCGAAATTGCTTACAAATTCGGCAGAATTTTATTCTGATCTCAACTCCATTAACAACCACTCTCTTCCTTCTAATTCCACCACTAGACCCAATTTCCTCAATATGTAAATGGTCTTGTCTAGGTATAATTCCTGGATCTCTAGTACTGACCATGAACAAATTAACTAATACCTGTAAAAAATTAAGCAAATATTCAAAATTAAATCAAATATCAACCAAGCTAAAATGTTGGTGATGCACTGTTGCAAATGTCAACATCACCAGATCAATCAGATCTCCATTTGATGCTAGAATAAGACGGTAAGAAGTACCTAAGGGTGTTAATGACTTTGGAGGTTCAAAGAAAAGTACTTACAATAATCGTCAAGACTATGGTGAATGTGACAATGAGCTTACTAGAGTGATTTGACAAATCATTTCCTACATAAACACAGAAAACCCAACTTGCAAGAACTATAGAAACTGTTGTGACCATGACCCCTCTTGGATCTGGGCCACAGATAAGGTGCCCTTTAAAGAAAAATACCTGCACCAAGAACTGAGTATTACAATTCACATAACATACAAAACTTCCAACAAAGCAAATGATAAAAAGGCAATTCTATAGTTCAGTCTGGTAATTACATTTTTTCCTGGCCAAGTCTCATAAACTCTAGCCTTCTCGTACCCATGACAAGAATGTTCACAGCAAAAATGTGTAATGAAACGAAAGAAACGAATTTCCGACCAACGAATTCGATCCAACTTTGTTATCCTCTGAACCCACATGATTTTATCCTTAATGAACAATTTGGCAACCCAATTGCTACTTCCATGTCCTTGAAGTGGATTAGTCTCTTGTTTAGTTTGCTCTAAAGGGAGAGATTGTTGGCCATTGCTAGTAACCCCTCTTTCTTCTTCCAAAGTGGAGTTGGCTGAAGCCATCACTTTTCGGAACAGTGGATGAGAGAGAGAGGGGCAGTTAAAAACAGGGTACATTGGAAAGAATTGGACCGTTGCGAAAAAAACCGGTTGACCTTAGTGGGCTGCAAGGCCCAAATCCAACCCGGTTACAAAAAATGGGCCTTCATATACTGGCCCACAAAAATTTCCCTAGTCCATGGAGGGAAGACCTAAGAACCGAAGAACAAACTCAAGAATTGGGCCGTTGAGAAACAAACCCATGACCTTACTGGACTGAAAGGCAGCCCAAATCCAATTCACAAAACCCTAATCTACCATCGTCTGCTCCAAACTCCACCGCGCTCCCTTCTTCCTCAGTCACCGGCGATTCCGCGGCCGACCAGTCTCCGCCCGCCGTCGCGGACCGCCTTGACATTGGAGACCAGGTAAAAGATCGAATGGGCAGTGGGAAGAAGCGAGAGGCCGGCAAGGAGCAGGCTGAGGAGGCGGAGCCGCATTCTTCGGATGGGATCTCCAAGAAGCGCAAGCTTCTTTCCTCGGTGATCAAGAACAAGGAGAAGCGCTCCGCCGTCCACGCCAAGCTCAAGCTTGAGAAGAAGGTTGAGAAGAGGAAGAAGGCTAAGCTCCGCGACGCTGCCGAGAAAATGGCCTTGGAACTCGGAGAAGCGGTAAAATTGAGCCCAAAGTTTTTTCCTTTTCTGTGATTCTACTTGTTCTGAAAGGTCCTTTCTGTTGCGCAGCCGCCGCCCAGGAAGGTTCCTCGCACGATAGAGAACACTCGGGAGGTTGACGAGACGGTTTGCAAACCAGACGATGAGGAGGTGATTCAGCTCTTGCACTCCCTCCGTTTGGAATTAGTAATAACATTTAGTTTTCCAAAATGGACAAATATCAGTTCATTTTGGAACACCAAATGTTAATCTCAATTCCGGACGGAGTGAGTATGTTTTTTTGGGTTATTAAGCTTTTTGTATTGAATGGTGTGGTTTTGTTCTAATTGTGAGTGAATCAAAATGACAGTTGTTTGCTGCAAATGATGCTGATGAGTTCAGTTTGATTCTCAAGAAAGAGCGCTCCCCGAAGATATTGATTACAACATGTCGGTTCAATTCTAGTGTATGTTTTCTTATGTAATGTTTGATCCTTTTGTTGACAACGTGCATTCGGTTCATGCATGCGAGAAATTTTGTTTATTTTAGAATTGATTTGCAGAGAGGCCCAGCCTTTATATCGGAGCTTTTGGAGGTGATTCCAAATGCACATTATTTTAAAAGAGGAACCTATGACTTGAAGAAGGTGTGAATTTTTATTCAAGGATGAGTTTCTCAGTTTTTCGATGATTTTTACTTACTTATGGTCATCTATTGTTGATTTTCTGCAGATTGTCGACTATGCGAACAACAAAGAATTCACCTCAGTTATTGTTGTTCATACTAATAGAAGGGAACCAGGTTTGCATTCTTGTGCGGTTATAGTTGACTTTTCTGTTTAATTGCTTCCACCTCGAACAGTCTATTTCAGCAGAAACTTAGTCATATTTAAATATATTTTAATGAAGTACAGTCAATGTTGGATGTCTTTTTGAACAGTTTGTATAAATAACTCAGAATTTTAAGGCTCTTAGATTGCTTACTATAATCTGTTATCTTCTTGCCTAGCGGGCAAAGAGTGATATTCATTGCTGCTAAATCACTAATATATCCATTTATTTTGTGGTTAATCTTTTTGTAGATGCACTTTTGATTATTGGCTTACCCGCTGGGCCTACAGCACACTTTAAGCTATCAAAACTTGTTCTTCGCAAAGAAATTAAGGTATGTATGCTTGTTATTCTCATAATTAAATGTTAGATTATGCGAGAATCATTTGTGAATATCTTGCTCTGAGGCACGTATGTAATGATATAAGTTGATCATATCACTTCTGTCCATGGTACAGCTTGTTTAAATATGGATGTTAGATTTAGTTTTTATTTTTGCTTTCAATTCCAAAAACAGAGTGATAAGATTTCCTTGTAATACATACCTTTTACCTATAGTTTCCTTAATTTCCGTGTAAGCAAGAAATTTAATTCATCATAAGCAAATGGTAATGGACAACTAAATGACTTGGCTTTCATATGCATATTTTTTTCTTGAATTTAGCTTTTTGCAAGATGTTGCAATGGATAAAAAAGTCAGAGACAATGAGCAGTCTAAGAGAGTGGTTGGCATGTTAACCATAGTACAAAATATCATGTTGAGAGCGCTATCTTTTTATCTTAAATGTTGTTTTTATATTTCGTTTGGCTTTAGTTATATTCATGTTTTCTAGTTAATGTAAGACCATATCTCTATTTGCAAGAAATTATACTTGTTTGAGTGATTAGTATTTGTATATGTAGATAGTACTTAAATTGTCAAAATTGTTATGTTAAAACCCATTCTTCAAATAACCGAGATGGCAAGATCTCTTCGAGATCTCTTCTCTTTGGCCGGCTGAGACGAGACCTAGAACCGAGATTACAAGCCATGGCCACAGCTCACAAAAAATTTACTTGCCTTAAGAACTTAGGCAGGTTGGGCCATTTGTATTGCCTACTATGGTTAGGCTTTTCTCTTCATTTCTTTTCATATGTCTTTTCTTGGGGATATGGTTATGGGATTTAGGTGATTTATTTCATTTGCAGAATCATGGCAATCCAACAGGCCATAGACCAGAGTTGGTATTGAATAATTTCACTACACGTATGGGTCATCGCATAGGCAGGTCACTTTTCAATAACTCATCCTTAAATATAATGATTTTTTTTATTATATGTGTTGCAATCTCTTTTGTTATTTTCAAAGTAAAATACCTAAATATTAGGGCAACTTCTTTTACCCACATTTTTGTTAAATGTGTAATCTGCAGGTTGATACAATCACTCTTCCCTCAAGATCCCAATTTTCGTGGTAGAAGAGTTGTAACCTTCCATAACCAGCGAGATTTTATCTTCTTTCGGCATCATAGGTTTGATCCGTTGCTACCAAATTCTTTTCTATAAAGTGTTTTTTCACTATCATACTACTCATTTCTATGAAAGAGGTATTGTATGCCTTCTTTGTTTAGCTGTAATATGCATGACAATTTTCTGGGATTAACTTAGCCTACATGGTTTTTTTTAATTGAATCTTAAGCTACATGCTTAGGTAGAACTAAAAAGCAGCATAGTTGGTTTGCATGTATCTCTGCTATGTTTCTTTTTCATCTTTTTCCATTCAAGAAAGAAGTGTTAGTTCATTGGATAAAACCGCTGGTGCCCTGGGGCGACCAAACCCTGATCTGGTACACCCTTCTCTTCCCCCCAACTACTACCGCCTGCCATAGTCTGTGCATTGGTGCAGACGACATGGGCTCTTGCAAATATGTTTCCTTTTGGTTAGTTATCTTTCTTAAAAAAATTGAAAACTAGGCTAAAGTGGTAAGCAGATTGTAAACAAATGCTATGGCAAGGTTGATCATCTGTGTCTCTTATCATTTCCAAGTTTTGCAACTAGGGAAATATGTGTTTGCTTTTGAACAGTTCTTAGCTGATTTCCGTATTCTCGGTATTATTCTCTATTTGAATCAAAATTAGATTCATAGAAATTGGAACAGGAAATTATATTGTCTTGAGTTGTACTTGAAAAATCACCTCAAGTTGGTGCTCTGCAGGTATATTTTTGAAGATAAGGAAACTAAAATAAATGACTCACAAAAGAAAACTGCTAATGATGCCAAAGCAAAGGCTGTGTCCCAGCAGAAAGTCATTGCCCGCCTTCAGGTATTAATTTATTCTTTTGGCCAATACATCTTCAGCCTATGATTAGCTTTTTGGAAGAAATGTGAAGTCAGTAAATTCGAATTGTTCAAGATGCATTAGATCTGGTTAAGCTTACTAGGGATAAGTTATTCTACTTCTCGGACTATATGCATCTATCTGTTGTTTAGGAAGCATTGAAATTTTTTTAATTATTTTTGAGGCCCCATTATCAATTCAATCCTTGAAGATTCCAATTAGTGAATCTCCTTGGGTAATGCCGTCAAATCAATTATACACTCCATAAAACTAAAAAAAGTGTAATTAATTATTGTAACTATAGTTTCTTCGTGATGTAGGATATAGTGTATTCTGGATTTTTTTTATTGTGTAGATATATGTTTATAAAATAATTCCTTGCAGTTATAAATATATACATGTATATTTCTCTGCACGGCTGTGAATATACCTATACCTATATGTACATGTAAAATATTTATATAGAAACAACTCGTATTCAAGACTCCAGATCAACTCTATATGTTAAACTGTGTAGCTGGATCGCAAGACATTTCCACTCTAGACTTGAAAATATCAAGATTTAGATCAATGCATAACCTTGACGTCATGTATGCACCGAAAGCATGATTTTGATATTGGCAGATTGTAGTATGTGATGTTATAGCCCACTGAGTCCTCCACTGTCTCCTACATTTTTGATAACTTATCCTGTCTTTTCACATAGTAAATTCCTGTCGAGAAAGTGCTACGTTGGAAGACCATCAATATTTATGCACTGTTATGTCAAACTTTTGTTGAAGTTTCTCTTCATTGCCAGGAGTGTGGCCCACGCTTCACCTTGAAGTTGATAAGTCTTCAACATGGAACCTTTGACACAAAAGGAGGTGAATATGAGTGGGTTCACAAGGTAATCTCTCAGAAATCATTTTTATTAGATTTTGGGATTCTGCAGGTATTGGGATTTTATTGACATGATTTTTTGCTTGACATATATCAGGCGGATATGGACACTAGTCGGAGGAGGTTTTTCTTATGAGTTTGATATAGGCTGAGATGGACACTAGGCGGATATTTGCAAAAAAAAAATTACCGCGATTAAAACCTCTCAAGCTGAAGATTGAGGTCAACTAGAATGGTGGAACTCACATAATTTATGTTCAGCTACTGAAAGCCAGGCTGTCATACCATGCCCACTTGTTCAGTCCCTGAAAGCATGTCTAAACCTTTTGACTGTTCTTTTCATTTGCCAAAAAAATTTCGTATTTAAATGTTTTCATTCACCATGTTTTTATGTATTCCTCATAAATGATAAAATATTAATGTGCATCTTCAAAGCAGGGCGCCAGTTCGTTTGTGTTTTTTTTTTCCAGTCATTTCACTGATGCACAAACAACTTCCAACTAGACTATTTGAAACATTCAATGTTATTAGGGAAGAATTTTAGATGACCCGCTGTGCAGTGGACATGATCTACCTATTGCCGGACGGCACGCGTCTAAGGAGGTGGCCTTAAGGGGACCACTTTAACCCCCCAGGCTCCACCCAGTTACCACAAATCTTGCAGAACTGATTTGCCTCTCTCTCTCTCTCTCTCGCTGATATCAGCCATTCTTCTATCTCTCATAATTATCATAATTAAGATACTATGTAGATAGATTATAACTATGTAAATTAGTAAAGCTACATGCTTATACTCAGCATAGATTGCACAGCATCCATCCTAAAACATGAGAATGCCTCGTCCAAGTTTAGAACTAGTGTATAATTAGGGGTGTAAACGAGCCGAGCTGAGCCGAGCTTGGGCATAGCTCAGCTCGAGCTCGAAATTTCACAATCGAGCTCGAGCTCAGCTCGGCTCGTTTACAACTCGGTCCCTCTAGGCTCGAGCTCGGCTCGTTCACGAATCTGGAGCTCGGCTCGAACTCGAGCTCGAATGCCTTATACAGGAAACCTCGGCCCAGGCTCGAGCTCGGCTCGTGAGGTGGCGCATCACCGGCCGACGGTCGGAGGTACCGCCGATGGCGTAGGACTCCCACTCGTCAGTGTTGCCGGCGAACAAATAAAAAAAATAGCTTTTTTGAGATGGCGGAACCTCACCTGACGCCCCGCGCCGCTGCCGCCGTCGCCTCGCTCAGCGCCCCCGACCTCGTCGACCTGACGCCCCCCTCGCCAGCCCCCTCGCCATCCTCGTCGACGCCCCTCCTCCTTCCCCTCCGGGCAGCCCCGCCGCGGCTCCCCTCCCGTTGCCAGCAACCCCCCCTCTTTTCCTTTCTCTGTTCGCCAGCCCTCCCCTCCCCTGACAACCCCATCGACACCCCTCCTCCTTCCCCCCGGGCAGCGCTATCGCTGCCCTCTCTCCTCTAGCCGGCAGCCCAGTCGCCGCCCCCCTCCCCTCGCGTGCCACACCCCTGACCCCCCACCCCCCCTCTTTTCCCCTCGCGTGCCAGAACCCCCTCGCCCTTTGGGAAGGATCGAGGCCCATGTGGGCATGCGGCCTGGGCCCCATGCCCACACGAGCCTTGGTCTTTTTTTTTTCCGAGTGTCCGAGCCAGGTTTTTTTGGGTAAATATGTCCGGACCAGGTTGCGTGCAGCTCGACTAATCCCGGAGATGACTAGCACAGCAACCTACCGCCATAGTCCCCCACTTAAATCACAGAATGGACCGGGAGGGATTCAAACCTGGTCTGCGCCCCCCCCCCCCCCCTAGGCCATCCCATGGGGGGTGCCTTGTTCCTTTACTCTAGTATTGAAAATGGGTCATGCTAGATGGACTTCTTTTTCTCTGTTCCTTTACATGACCTCAACAACCGGTCAACCCGGGTTGACCCCTGGTTAGACTTACTCGGCAAGAATTTTGGGTCATCGGTCCGGTTTTTAAAATATTACTGAAGCCTAGACTAAACAGTGGGGCTCTGTATTCCAGCGATCTCTAAAAAATGGTAAACCTTTCTATACCACTCACTCGCTCTAGTGTTTTGCTGTGCTTTGGTCGAGGATCCTACGAATATACTGCATGATATTAAATGGACAACATAGACATGTGATGTGAGTCAACATACGTACGACCCAAACGCCTGGCAATCTTCTGCTACAATCCTTCCACCTTCCTCAAGGCCTTCCCAAGGAATTTCTTAATTTTATTTTAAGCCTATAGACTGGCTGGCTAAAATGAGTCAGGTGGATTAGAGTCTGCAACCATGAAAGCCAATTACTTAATTCAATATATTTGCTGTATTTATAAAAAGATAAAAATAGTACTAAGTCTATTGACATTAAGAGTGTAAACGAGCCGAGTTTAGGCATAGCTTACCTCCACTTGAAAATTTCAAATTCACTTGTATGGGCCCCATCACTCATGTCTAATGGTAATTCTTAATTTTCAAGATACTGGTAGAGTTGATTGTATGAACAATTATCATATTTTTAAAAAATTATCGAACACCAACTTCTCTAACTTACGATGAAGTGAAAAAAAATTCAATGTTTAATAGAAGGTAAAATTTGCCTTGATAAGGGCACTTAATTAGTAACGAAATAGTAAAATAATTTAATTATCTCTAGTTATTCCACATTTCTGATAAATGGTTCTAAGCGTATATTGAGCTTGAAGCCTTTGTATTTCTCTTCCAAAACTTTGCACCAAAGTAGTAGGTACTATATCTTCCTGTGTGAATAAGAAAGTGATATTATTTATAAATAGATATTTATACATACTAATATATTTATTTTATATTTGTATATATCTATATTTATATATATAACATAACGAGCCGAGCTCGAGCCGGCTCGCGAGCCAGCTCGCGAGCTTATTCGAGCTAAGTTTAAACGAGACGAGCCGAGTCGAGTATCGTTGGGCTCGAGCTCGGCTCGTAGTGGTATGAGCCCGAGCCGAGTCGAGCCTAGCCCGGCACGAGCCGGGCCTAAAGTCGAGCTAAGCCGAGCCGAGCCGAGCCGGAAAAGCTCGCGAGCCGGCTCGGCTCGTTTACACCCTTATGTATAATCATCTAACTACATGAAGTGCAATTAGTCTTGAATGTATTTTAAGGTCTTAATCAGCCTGATTATTATTAATTCATCTATATGAGAAGACTAATTCCTCATGAAAACTTAAATAATCTCACGTCTCAACTGCACATTTAAGATCAGATCATTCTATAAAGAAACAAAATACACTCGTAATTGGCCAATAATTTCTTCCTAGGCGCCGCAGCCCATGAAAGGCCCACAGCCCTGCCCCTTCGCGGCCACGGCCCAGGCCCATGTGGCCCATTCCCCACGACGGAAGCCATTAAAGTTTAGATCCACAGAAAAGCCCTAAGCCCCCGACCCGACGTGTCCTCGCTCCGACTCCCCAAACTCCGTCGTCTTCCCTCCACCGCCGCCATCACCGCCGCCTCTTTCGCCGTCGCCAATGTCTCAGGTAATTCGCTTCTCGTTTTCTTTTCCAAGTTCTTCCCCCCCTTCTTTCTTTCCCGTGATTTTGTGGCAAGTTGCTTCTTTCATTCCTCGAATTCCAGTTCTAGGGACCTCGTCTTTTCTGTCGTTTGCTCTGGATATGAAAGTCATGGTTATGTAAAATTCTGCGAGTGTTTTTGTAATCTCTTTTGGATTGGAGATTGGGTGTTTTTGAGCAATTTCTGTTCTTTTCCTCGGTGATTTAGGGTTTTTGCTGTTGACATGAATTTTGATGATTTTTTTTCTTTTTCTGTTGAGATTTTGTTGTAGATTTGTTAGTTACTGAAATTTAAGTAACAAAGTTAGTTTTTTTGTTGCATGCGCAGGTGGATAATCGCAATTCCTCAGCAACCAAGCGTGCTCGTACTGATGGTATTAATTTCTTTCTACTATATTCTTGCTGCTTTTTAATTTATATACATAACTATAGTTAAACGTCGAGTGCCTTCTTTTTTCTTGCTTCTTTGATTTGTTTGGGTTCAGAGTATCTTTTATGAGAGGATAGTTGAACCATTTAGACTAAGAGAGATGAATTGTTAAGAATAAGAAAACACAATTTTCGGGAAATATTAATTGAGAGGGCTGGCTGGATTTTGTGTATGTAGGTAACCGTCGGGAGGATGATTGGAGATGCCCGAGCTGTGGCAATCTCAATTTCGCATTCAGGGCTACCTGCAATATGCGTAACTGTACTCAACCTCGGCCTGCTGATCATAACGCAGTAAGTCACATATAATGTTGTCCGTTGTTTTGTTTTGCATGTAGAAACGTAGGGTTAATGAGCTTGTTTGTTCTCTCTTCTAAGTGGTTATTAAACCTTGCAGAAGCCCTCTGTAAAGCCTATACAAGTTCCTCCGGCATACTCCTCATCTGCAGGATACATGGGTTCTGGTGCACCTTCTCCAATGTACCTTGGTGCTCCGCCATATGGTTCTTCTGTTTTCAACGGAACATCTATGCCGCCACCATATGACCTACCATTTTCTGGCGGCGCTGGGTATCGTTATGACTATAACAACCGCTTATCTATGGGCAGCCCTTATGGCCACTTGCCTTTTTCTGGTCCATCACCATACTCAGGCGGGTCAGCATTTGGAACAGGTGTTCTTTTGTTTGTTTTTATGCTGTCATTTGCCGAGGATTAGTGTCAGCATTTGGAAGTGCTGAGATAATGATTTTTTTTACCTTGTCAGGTGGAATGTATGGAATGCCTCCTCTCATGGACAGATATGGACTAGGATTACCCATGGCTCATGCTGCCATGGTAAACAATAAGCTTTACTATTTCTTCTGTGTTCTATGTCTTTCCATTTTGTCCGATAAAGTTCTCTATCCATGGTTTCACTTTGAGCGATAATTCTTAATGTTATTTGACTTTGTTTAATTTTCTAGCATGTCAATAGAGACAATATACCCAATTGTTGACAATAATCAGTTTTGTAGGATCTCAACTTTTTAAGTGGTATTTTGTTGTGCTAAATTATGAACAATTTTTCTATACAGGGTGCTAAGCCAGGAGCATTTTTGGATGATAATTCTCAGAATAAGTCTTCAGGTATTGGGATGATGCTTTCTGTGAAATGTCTTTTGCACATGTTTGCCATTCTCCTGAATGTTATATTATTCTCCTGGAGTGACTAATTGCCTTGTCAATTATAGACAATGGCCGTGACGGTGATTGGGTTTGTCCAAAATGTGGAAACAACAACTTTTCTTTCAGAACAGTCTGTAACATGAGGAAGTGTAACACTCCAAAGCCTGGGACCCAGGTTTGTGATAGTTCCTAGATTATGCGTCTTCTTAATTGTAATGTTGATGCCTTTTGCTCTTGATATGGAGAAAATAAGTGGCAAGGTGCGAAAGCTGATTCTTTGCTTCTGTAGTGTATGAAATTACTGCTATTTGAACTTTACTTTAAAAGAAGAAATTTAGATTAGATTTTATGCATTAGAAAGGAAACCTTTATCTCAGGTGTTTTGTCTTGGATGAAAATTTTTTCTTTATTGTGTCAAAATTTTTTAAATATGAGTCAAAATAGTTGTATAAACTCTGAGTTCTCTTTGTACCAAAAAAAATGGTTGGTTGCTTGAGTTCTATTAAGTTTAATGCAGATTTAAGTAAAAAAGTTAATTTTGTTTTACTATATCTTTTTACTTTGATTCAGGGATCAAAGCCGGAGAACGGAAAGGGCTCAAGTAAGTATTTTTCTAATGCTTATCTGAAGGTTTTGTCTCTCTTTTAGTTATATTTTTTTTTTATTTTTTGGTGTGGTTTTGGGGATAGGAAGGGAATGGGTGGTCTGTAGCTGGGACCTTGCTTTCAGAGGTTGTTTGTTTAGTTCTTAATGACATGATTGTTTATTGATGGTGCAATTTGTACTTACTAATTATGGAGTTTTCATGCTCAAGTAATGCGTGTTTTGGATGAGGGGGCATATGTAGTTCGTGAAATAGGTGCAGGCAACAAAAGAGACTCTTATTTGAAAAGTTTTTTTACAGCTTCCAATTTCCCAATTAATTTTGCAGAGCCGAAAATGCCAGAAGGAAGTTGGAAATGTGAGAAATGCAACAACATAAACTACCCGTTTAGGACTAAGTGCAACAGACAGAATTGTGGTGCTGAAAAGCCTGATGAATCGAACAAGTCTCAGGAGCAGATATCTGATGAGGAAGAGCAGGTTTGTAATGAGATTATTGTCTTTTATTTTAAATTTTGCTACACAAACCATATATTTTTTGTTCAATTTCAACCTTGTAGACATGGTAAGCTAAAGGTGAATATAAAGCCACTTGTGTTCTGTCGTTTTGTTAATCATGCATACTCCCTCCGTCCAAAAGAAGTGACTGCATGAGAAAACCTAAATGAACTGATTTTAGTTCATTTTGGTTTTCTCATGCAGTCACTTCTTTTTGGATGGAGGGAGTATATTTTATGGCATGCATAATGGGGTATCCATTGATTTGGTCATTGTGTCCTGTTCCAGTGAGTACTAAACCCCATTCGGGGGTTTTGGCAAGGTTCAGAGTTGTCATCGTTGGAGTAGCACATGTTTGAGGTGTCTGAAAAAGTCAGTTTTATGTGTCGTCGTCATAGTGCTGCCAATGTCAAGTCAACTCAGCCGTCTCAGGGTTTGTGTTAAGTTGTTTTATTAGCAGCAACCATCTTATCATGCCAGTTTGCACTGAGATATATTCAGTTTGTGTCATTATTGATATGTTCTATTGGAGTTGGTCTTGTTTTAGCCAGTCAGACATGAAGTTTCACAGGTTAGTTCTCTTAGTTGCTGCCAGATAGTTCATTTGCCATAATGGAATTAAAATTTTGACTCCTTTTGGCTGGTACTTAGAGAGTTGAGATATCTGCTACAATCTTTCTCTTGAGATAAAGTTGTAGCTGTTTTTCTGCTAGCATACCAGCGTTTCAATATTTAAAAAGCACGCCAGCGTTTCTAACTGTACTTTTGTTTGTCGGTTTGGTAGAAACTGTTTTGTTATCAGTTTTGTATCTAAATTGTGTTTAATCTCGAATTGTGTGCTTGATGATGTTCCTACAGTTGAGTCTAGATAAGTTATCCAGCTTTTGCAAAAGATGTTATACAAGTCCTTGAGACTACCCAATAAATGTTGCCTTAGCGCTTCAGTTATTTTTGCTCTACGCTTGTAGTTGGCAGTAGCAAGAGGCTAGCAGTAATGTGTGTCTCTGTTGTGTTTGGCCATTGTTTGAGGTCAATTTACGCATTTCTGATTTCCGAATGATTGACCAAGCATTTTCATAAAATAGTGTCAACTGATTGACTGAGCAATATTGCCTATTGTGTGTCAGTTCTATATGGAGGTATCGTAGGAGATGAACTTGACTTGTATATGTCAAGTGTGTTATTAGTTTGCTTAGTATTGCTTGAAGTTCTAAATAGATGGGTGTCTCTTCCACCGTCATAGTGAAAACATGTTTCCTGCTAGCAAATTTAGAATGTCGTAGTAAACAGATGCGCTGACAGGCAATGTCAATGTTGTATGCTGATCTTGCTATGGTTAAATGTGATGTGAACAAGAAAAAAAATGTGACGTGAATAGAATATCATTGGCATATTTCAATTGGTATGTGAAAACATTGTTGAAGGAGGTCTTTTGCATATAAAACGTATTCTGGGGATATATCATGGACAAATAAAATCAACTTCTTTTCTTTGGTCTACTAGTTCAAGAACAATTTTTTCAACTGCGTTGGGTTTTCATTTTACATTTTCTTCATGCTTGTAGTACATGTTGAATAATTGATTTTGCAAAATTTCAATGGGGTGCGGTTTGGCCCCTGGGCTACTACTGGCCCTTTGCGATGTTGTAAAATAAATCACTTTTTTGTACACATGGCGGACATACTGGGCGTTTGGGTCCGAATTACGCTTACCTTATTTACGCTTGAACAGAATTCTCATGTGTAAACTAAATTGGTTAATATTCTTCATATCTTAGATTTGTGCGGTATACAACCCTATATCAGGACTAGTCAAAGATTAACTGATTTATTAAACATGGGGTACTAGCTTGAGCTTATACCCTAGATTTATAGTCGAGGTATATTTCTTAGAAGAACAGTTTCCTTGTATGGGAGTTTTTAAAGAACGCTCCTACCCCCCCCTCCCCACTTGCCATTCTTTGCTCCCTTCCCATGTGAGGGAAAATGAACTACGATTTTTGTATGCTCGTCCACCCCATACGTTACGTTATATCGCCCACGTGTGCTCCAGAACTAATTGGAGAAATTATTAGGTACGTGCCGCCGCATACAGAGTCGTCGTGCTCACCTCCAATGGTTGATTGACACGATTTCTCTTTTTGTCATAAGGGCCTACGAGGGAGCCATAAATTGAAAATTGTGTTAATCACCAATGGTAATGAGCACAGCCTTCCGGTAAGTGCCGCATACCTAATAACTTCTCAACTAATTGGATGGTTGTAACTAATTGGATCTTTCCCAAAAAAAATTGAGGCCTCATTTCAATATGGGGTAAATTTATTGGTGCGTGAGGTGCACAAAATTTCAAACCTCTCCTTACCCAGTACATGCATATGACATTATCTCATTTGCTAACTATTTTTCTATTTTACAATTATGCCCACTTATTTTTTATTAAACTCCAAACAAGAATGAGGGTATAATGGTACATGATTGTAAATATCACATGAGGTCATTTGTTCATGAATCTCAAAAATTTCAAATGTGGCCTGATTTTTTTGGACGGAGGGAGTACTATCTTTAATCAACATAATTTTGTAGGTGTGAACTTCATTGTCCATGTCGAGTGCAAACATTGTTAAGGAAACAATCGTGACACCCGCATCAAATGAACAGATATCCAAACCTTGATCATACACCCTCATCTTTAATCATTCTCCTTATATTTTCCTGATCCTAATTTATAGGAGGAAGTAGAATAACTTTATTTGTTTCTAAGGTTTAGGAGAAAAGGGAAATTCACTAATGCAGTCTTTGCTTAAATGTGATCATCAACACAAATGGTATGCCTTGTCAAATACGTTTTGTTTTTAGATTAACCTTGTCAAATACTTATTGTTTGCATTCATGGTTCTTTTTCAATCTAGCTGCAAGCATATACTAGTACTAGTTAAGGCTCTTGGTAACGGATCGGTTGTTTATGTTGCTTTGCCTTCGCTTATAAGCAATACCCATCAGTGGTATTGTCCTAAAGTCTGTACTATCACGTATGGAATGGAAGGACTGCTGCATCTTACCTTTCTGAATACATTTGCAGTTCGTTATGGATGGGCCTCTGGTTGGTGGAACCCTTCTTGCCTTCAGAGTTGAGATAAAGGGACACTGAAACCAACTGCAAATCTCTACTTTTCTGGACCCCAACCTAGCCTCCAACCCTTTTGGACCCAGCCCAAAGCAGTCACCTCTGAACAAAGCTATAAAAAGTGAAAAAGCATGAGAACCATGTGATTGTTACCAATGCTGTTCTTTGGTTTTTATGATCCAAGTTCCAATGCTTAATTGAACATTTGAAATTTACACCCGTAGGGTCAAGCTGAAATCGGCGGTTTATGAAGCGTTTCCCAATGTTGCTTTATTATTGGATTATAAGCCAAGAGACCTGCCACCTGTCCTTTTAAGACAGTAGCGGGACTTCAATCATATTCAAGAGCAAGAGTCAGTAAGGTTTAGGCGACTAAGGAGACAAAAATATATTCCCGTGTTTGGTACTAGAAGCAAGCTCAAACTACGAGAGATTATCATCCAAATACTAAGAAAGACATCTCATGGAGGGTAGTTAGGAATTTAGGAGGGTATTATCAGGTTAATACTGATGAATCTGTATTCTGTAGGCCTTTTAAGCCACGTGTACGGCAGATGATGAAGCAACGAGTTCCAATGTGGTTGGCAGAATATTAGTCTCTTTAGGGCCCTACTGCCCACGTGTCCAACCTTGTATGGCACGTGAAATGATCAGGTGCTGGTGCTGCCCCCAAGCAGCTTTCTTAAAAATTCCATGCCACAAATTGAGTTATTCCCAAGCAAGGCATATAAGATAGACAGCCCATAAACTCAGACATTGTTCAGTGTTCACTGTTTAGGCCCTAATTGCTGACAATATAACATGCAAACATCGTGTTGTGGGCCAGTGCACCCAAACTTTCCTTCCCAAATGACAAAAATGCCCTTTCCAATGATTTTGAGATGGTCCTTTGCTATAATAATTTGAATTTTGGGGATAGGTGTGTTGGTTCCTTTTCAGAGTGTTATTGTATTAGCATAGGGGATGATGAAGGTCCTTTTTCTACATTAATGATTTGCTGGATTTGCAATAATGTAGGATATGTTCGTGTGAGTGGGCACATGTACTAATGTGGCTATGATGGGAGTTTCATTAAATCTTTGCATGGTCAACAGGCAATGCAACTTATTGATTAGAAATGATTAATTGAAGCTCTTCCTAGATTGGGGCATTTCTTGATTGGGGTTGGCAAGCTAACATTCAACCAAGCCGGCAACCTGAAATTCTAATTTGAGCAGGTTTACATCTAAATCATGGGTTTTAGGCCTTTAGCTCTGCCTTACAACAAGAAATTGACTAGAGGCCTTGGCACATAGTGAAGAAATCCATGGAGCAAAAGATCTAATACAAGCTTGTTTAACCTTATTAATATAATTCTTGGCTGGGATCATTTCATTCAGTCTGAAAAAGGTTAAATCACTGAAGTAATTACTTATTTCCTAATTTTTGAACTTTAGCATTAAGGAAAAATGCGGGATAACTCATGAAATGATCACATCCGTGTTTACAAAACACGATCCCCTTCATAAATCAACGGTCCTACAAATAAAAAAGATCAATGGTTATGTAAGAACTCATCAATTAATGACATGTATTAAACAACTGTAGTGTAATATTACTCTTTTATATACCTAGTCACCTAAGTTCTTGTGAAAATAACATAAACGAAGCAGTGAAAAGAATTTTCTTAACTCTGAATAATTAGTTAATTTCTGATTTCCAACCCAAACTATTAGTACATGACAGAGGGAGTATGAAAGAAAGAGAATGCAACAACACACCGAAGGATACCAAGATTTAACATGAAACCCTTTCGAAAGAAGGTAAAAAAAAAAAAAACACAAAGTTAAAAACAAGAAGAAAATTTTCCCTTATGAGATTAAACTATACCCTTATTCAGTAACCTGGCTCGAACAAATAACCAAACCGAGCTGGTGGAGAAAAAAAATAAAAAACAACATAACTGAACAAATGAACAACAAAGAAAGAGCACGCAACAACACATCAAAGAACACCAAGATTTAACGTAAAAAACCCTTTCTGACGATGCGAAAAACAACAGGTGTAAAAAAAAAAAGTGAAAAGAAATTCATAATGAGATCAACTACAAAAAATTGTCGCGTCTTGTTTTAGAAGCTCCATTTGGAAAAGAAAACAGTCCTATTTTAAATGCACCATGTAGTAAATTTAAGTGGATTTTAAACCTCTTCTTCTAATGGGGTTTCCACTTTCCACCGTCCAATAAAAATCAACATTTTTTCAGATGGAACATCTAAAACAGGACGGAGGGTGTATATTATGGGCGAGGAGGAAAGCTGTCTTTATTGAGGAGTTTATGGCAATTTCCACAAAACCCAACACAACAGTAGTTGGTCATGGGAAGTCCTTGTAAGAAAATACAGAAAACCCAAAGAAGACTCTTCCATCTGGTCTCTGCCATCTCCGCCCGTGCTGCATCTTCCCTCCATTTGAGCAGAAGCTTCCAAGTCAACTGGCCTTGTCCTCCAATTCTGGCATCTGGGTCAATTCAGTTTCCTCCATTCTGAGATGGGCCTTGCCTTGAGAGACCGGTGGAGCTGTCAGCTCTGTGGTTGAGTGGAGGGAAGGAAAAAGAATGTCTCTGAAGAGCAGAGGAGTTGATGGGTCTTCCAGGAGTGTGGTTACCAGGAAATGGACCTTCTTTCTTTGCCTTTCCAGCTTCTGTGCTGGCTTGCTCTTCACTAGCAGGTGCAGATCATGCTGGGCTTTTCTTTACCATGCTGTTTTGTATATGTTGATTTTAACATGGGGGGGTGGGGTTGGAGACTTGTTATTGCTTATATGTTTTTTTTTCACCATTGTGCTATGTAAATGATGAGAATATACTGTTTCTATGGGATTTGTACATATTGTGTTTTATGATCATGAGAATATTTTTATGGGTTTTGTTCATGGTGGTGGAGTTTGATGGCTTGGCTGGCTGCGAAGTTAGCACGATAGTTTCAGCTGGTTAGCCAAATTGCTGTTTAATTGATGGATTTGTGTGAACAATGTCGATATATGACCAATGGTGTTAGTGATTGTCCAGAAATTGGATACAAAGTTGTAATTATTATAGAATTCTGATGGATTATGCAATTTTTTATTACAAGAGGTGGTGTTTATTTTCCTTCTACTTGTGGGATTTGGTATAATTAGCTGACTGGTGCTTTTATTATAGAATTCTGTATGGGAATGCTAGATGATGCAATTGATTCCTATCATTTACGGATGTGTATAGCGCATGATTAGGACTTGTTTCCCTTGTAGTTTCATTATTTTGAATTTTCACCTTAGTTAAACTTTGTTTTTTGGAAGTAAAAGATGGCAATTGAACAGGTTGAAACTAAAAAGTGTAATATTGATCTGCATCTTACTCCAAATATAGAGGGTAAAAATTCTAAAAAAACGGGATTACTGAGGCAAAGCTGCATGTGATATCTATCAAGCTGTTTACTGAATAGCTTAAGGCCGCTTTCTGTTTTTTTCTTGTTGCAATTACGCTGTCTTGACCAATCATATTGTTTAATCTTTTGACTGCAGTATGTGGGTTGAATCTGAACCAAAAGACATAGTTAGGACAAAAGAAGTTGAAAGAGAAAAACTGAAGCTAATTTCAGATGGATGTGACCTCAAATCTGTGAGTTCCTTCAGTGAATGATTTTTATTTTCATTTTCAGACTTCTGATTTACTTGTGTATTTTATACGAAGTCTTTTCTGCACTTAGCTTGGATGGTAATTTTTTTGTCACTTACGACATAACCTCACTTTATCTGAAGGATACAATGCGAGAACGAAAGGATATTCTGGGAGAGGTCTCAAAGACCCATTATGCCATACAGTATGCTCTTCTTTGTTAGATGTCTTTAATATGCTTATATTTTTTAATTTTTTTTTCTAATAAAGTTGAAACTGTTATTTACTTAAAGTGGAAAAATGGTGCTGTTAAAATGCAGGACACTGGACAAAACAATTTCTAATTTAGAAATGGAATTAGCTGCTGCAAGAGCTGCACAAGAGTCTATAAAAAGTGGCTCTCCCACCTCAGAGAACTTGCAAGCTGCTGATTCTAAGGTCAAGCGGAAATATTTAATGGTTGTTGGAATTAATACTGCTTTTAGTAGTCGGAAAAGAAGAGATTCAGTTCGAGCTACCTGGATGCCACAAGGTTGAAATCTCTGATACTTCGTTTACCCTTGGAGTTTGATCTAATTAATATGTTTATCGTTTTTTTAGATTGATTTTTGGCACTAATCTATGACACTGTTATTCTGATTTTTGTGAAATCCATTTCAGGAGAAAAAAGAAAGAGATTAGAGGAAGAGAAGGGCATCATCATTCGGTTTGTCATTGGTCACAGGTGAGCGTATATTATTTGAGGTGATGTGAAAGGTCGAGTTCATTTTAATATAAAACTTGGGCATTAATGATGTGACTTGCTATCCAATTTTACTGTAAATAAATAGCTGCTGTACGAAGTTGTAGTAGTAAGTTTTTTTATATCAGGTGGCAATAACTTTTGTCAAAAAGGAAGCCAATTGCTACCAGTTCCACTTGATGAGAAGAACTTAATTAGTTAAGGACATATCATTGATGGTACTTGGCTGTATATACCATGAAGTTCAATAAGTTTCAAAAACCTTTGTCGCTGGGGTAACTTCAAAATTCTAATCAATGATGCTCTTTGGGTGAATTTTCTTCCCAATCTAGGATGTGAACTTTCATTTACTAGCTGCAACATCTTGAAGAGCCAGGATAAATGAATTTGGCTTGCTATTGGGTTCTTTCATGTTTTAATTAATAATATCGTCTCAATGAGGTACCTCTGTCAATGCTTCTACTCACATTTAGTTTTGTCGCGAGGCATCAAAAAGATCTTTGTAGATACTTGATCTATTATAAAAATTCTGAAGAAAGGTTATCCCTGTATATTCTTGCTCTTGGTGGCCTTGAATTATTATTGATATTAAATAGCCTTTTTTTTTTCTTGTCTGTTTCGTACTGTGGTTTCCGCCGTGTATGTTGCAGGTTTGCTTAAATCATGTTAAGTTTGATTCTATTTGAATTTCACAGTGCAACACCAGGTGGTATTTTGGACAAAGCGATTGAGGCAGAAGACAGGAAGCATGGAGATTTTATGAGGCTTGTAAGTCTTTTTTCTCACTATCATTCCTTGAATATGTATTTTCCATCTACATCTGATCATGTCTAGAGAAACAAAATATATTCAAATTGATAACTCCCAATATGCACTAGCATGACAACTTTGTGTTGTTTTTATTATCAGATACCCAGTTTGATACAATATGGATTCTGATTAGAAAGATATGGACCATTTTCGTTTATTAACCCTAGTTTGTTAGTCTTGCCAATCCTGCTCTCTGATTACTTGTTGATGACCTGATAATGCAGGAACATGTGGAAGGATATCTTGAATTGTCAGCGAAGACAAAAATATATTTTGCAACAGCAGTGGCTACATGGGATGCCGATTTCTACATAAAAGTTGATGACGACGTCCATGTTAATATAGGTGTTTACTTTTTGCCCTTAGTGCATACTGTCTGTCAATGAAGCTGCACACGCTTCTTTTAAGATTCTCTCTGTCACTGACAATTTTTAGATAAATAGTCTCATATACTTTTTACGCGCTTATGAGAGGCATTCTCTCTGTAGCCTAAAGCCTGCAATCTCAGTGCAGTGAAATGGTCGAATTAGCCAATTCAACCTGGAATTGGCCTCAAACCCTTTTTTTTGGTAAATGACGACCAAATTCAAATCAGCCTACAAACTGTTGCCACCAGATATCATTTTGCAATCAGTTTAAATATGCCAGTTTGAGGCGTTTCAAACACATCTATTTTGAATAAAATATTGGACACGGAATGTGTATAAATCTATTAATTTTTTAATGAGGCCCATCCATAAAATCATGAATTGGCTCAAAGTTCAAACTTGTTTGAATCTTGCTGGATTCTGATTCTTGGGCCCGACGCATTCTATAGCTAATTAGTTACTGGCTGATGTGATACTGTTAAACTTAAAAGTAAGGTTTTTACTTATGCATAGAGGGCAATTTAGTCGGTTGTGTTTAGTTATATATTCTGTCCCTTATGCTAGGGTGATAGATCATTTCTAGGAACAACACATTGGTCAACTCCTACAAGGCTAGATTCCTCTTACTTTTTGACTTGCAGATTATCCTTCTAACTGGATATTTTGCACTTGAACTGCTGCAGCAACACTTGGGACAACATTGGCTAGACATCGCTCAAAACCTCGGGTGTACATTGGATGTATGAAGTCAGGACCCGTTCTTGCCCAAAAGTAAGGAATCTACTAGTATTGGATTGTGAATTGAATATTAAACTATCTAGGGAGATATCTAAAAATAACTATCTAGGAGACTAAAGTTTCTCATTTTATTTTATTAATGAAACAGAGGGGTTAGATACCATGAGCCTGAGTACTGGAAATTTGGTGAAGAAGGAAATAAATATTTTCGACATGCCACTGGTCAACTCTATGCAGTTTCAAGAGACCTGGCGACATATATATCAATTAATCAGTAAGCTTATTTCCCATAACTTCTTCAAGTTTCTTTTATATTTTTATAGAAGTGCTTACATTTTGAAGTGATGTCAGTCATGTACTCCATAAATATGCAAATGAGGATGTGTCCTTGGGATCTTGGTTTATTGGACTGGATGTTGAACACATAGATGATCGTCGACTATGTTGCGGTACACCACCTGGTAAGTTCATTTACCTTTGTACCACACCCTTGTTAACCATAAATTCTCCACTTGTTACAAGTAGTTAGATAATCATCATCATTACTCATCAGCACCTTTCAGTTATGTGATTCTGCCAGATCGTGCATTTTCACCAGTGATTCCAATATTTCCCTTTGGATCTTTCCTTAGCAAATCATACCTGAGAATCTATAAATATGTAGTCTTAAACACACTATACAGATTGGAATTGTCAAAATAACATTCTTTTGTTTTGATGGATGTTCTGAAGCCTTGAACTGAACAGTGCTGGCTCTGTTCGTGAGAGTTAAGATGATGCTTGTGTTTTTGTTGTGATTCTGAAGACAAGGAATCCCCTTTCTCCTAATCTTCTTCTCTAGATCCACCCCTCTTTACTCTGTCCTATTCCCGTCCACACTTGCTGCCAGGCGTTTCTGGTTGCTAAAACTTAACAAGACATCTCATAAGTTGTTGAATTACCACTTTCCAGAAAACATTTGCAGTTGGTGTAATTCCTGGTTGTTCTTGTGCTTCTTGTTAGTTCTGAAATTGCTGGACTGTCATGTGTTACTGGGTCCTGTTTCTTCAATAACTTGGCAAAAATCCTTAATGCACACACTGTTAGGTATCGTCAAATCAGTTCATTTTGAAAGCCAAATAGGACTCTTAATATGGCTGGAATAAATAGTATTTTGCATTCATTATTTTAAGTCTATTTAATGCACTTAAATCCAGAAAATGGTCAGCTGCTATCTGCTTCTCATCAATTCATAGCTGCCTGCAAGTGGAAAATAATTGTTATTCTCTTGTTTCAAAAATGACATTATGCAGATTGTGAGTGGAAAGCTCAGGCGGGGAACATCTGTGTTGCATCATTTGATTGGAGTTGCAGTGGCATCTGCAAATCGGCCGAGAGGATTAAAGAGGTCCACCAAAGATGTGGAGAAGGCGAAAATGCTCTCTGGAGTGCAATTTTCTGATGATAGGTAACTAATGATGTAGCATATGTAGAGAAGCTGTATGTATTATAGATTTTAGAGAAGAAGAAGAATGAGGAGTCTTCTGGTGGGTGGTACCTTTTCCATTTTAGCAATTACAGAAGTGAGCCACCCTTTTCAAAGCAGAAATATAGAGAAAGGAATTGACAACCATTGGGGTTGTTCGCCCACCATTCTTTGAAAAAATGTGCTTGGATGGTCACTATATGGGATTATATGCGAAAGTGGCTACAAGATGCAGAATAATTGATTTTGATGTAATGTCCTTTGAGCTTTTTGCTGCCTAGGCTAGTATATATATTCTTTTCCATGTGTATGGAGCTCCCGCTCCCATTGCTTTGATGATATTCTTGTGCGTCCTTTTCTTGGCCTAAAATTATAGAATGCCATGTTTAAGGGAGGAAAAATGAAGATGGATCTGACCAATGTGGTAGCTGATTATTATTGTTGGAGTTACATCGATGCCAGTAATATTTGTGTTGGGGTGACCATTGTACTCAAGTTTGCCTAGCACAGTAGGATATGCCATTAAATCTGTGAACCTCCTTTTTTATTTGCTAATTTGCTCTTTTCGCTCTTAAATGGCAGGCTTCATGTAATCTGGATTTTTTTATTATTTTAATGGTTTTCTTTAATTTAATGATCAAAACTTGAACGCTCCTGATAAACCGATTATTGGTTTGTCGAATGTTAGAATATCAATTAGTGTAGGAAAATTTTGGAATATGAATGATTGGGTTATTTATGTTCACTTCACAGCAAAACTACTTTTACTGTACAAAGAGAGTGAGTTTGAATACTTAAGACAGATACTTCGTTGAAAACACAAATGGAGGTAAGCGAAAATTTTCTTCTCTTCAGCAAATAAATTTTCTTTTGTAAGTATTTATACCATATTATTTAATTACAGCATTTCCCTAATCTGCTTCCATATCTTCTTCATTTCCTTCTTATTCCTCTGATCTTCTTAAACTTCTCCAAGGAGTAACTACAGCAGTCCCCTCGTACCTGCGTCTTCCACCTTTTCTTTTGTCTCTTCTTCCAAATTTTTTCCTTCATTCATCTCTTAAACCATATCTATATCATTACAATCACACCCTCATTATTTAGTGTGGACATTAAACTTTATTCTGTCTCTAGCACATTAAGAGTTCTAATATACAAAATTATCAGAAAAAGAGTTCTAATATGCAAATACAATGCGATGCATTTTCTATAAATTGCACCTCTACAGCTCAAGATACTGCAAACCCAACTTGTTGCTGAAAATTAAATGTTTGTTGGACATATGAGAATGACATTGAAATTAAATTTCATTATGAAATTCTATTATGTCTCATAAATTATAGATTGAGAAAGACGCCATATTCTACTTCTGTAGCTCAATTATGACTTGAAGAAGTTAAAAATCCAGCTATTGATAAGTAATTCAAACATAATATTGCACTGATGATATTTTGTACTGCATTTTTGCAGTACAGTTCATAACAGTGAGACATCCTTTTATGAGTAAAAAGACAAATTGCAGTCCAGTTTCTTGTTCAACAATGCACTCAGTGGCAAACCACATTGCAGATCATTGTTCAATACTGTAATTTTGTCAGCGAATTGAGATTCTGTTGAACGAAAACTCCAATGAGCAGTGTACAGTTTCAAGCCGCCAAGTAAAATCTTGCAACAATGTTGGATTCTCACCTTCACAACTCTCAGCTAAAAAAGCCAAATTTCCATCTTTGAGGTAGAAGAGTCCCATTCTAAAATCTGCAACCTAGAAAAATTTATATTCAAACTTAATTTCTATGGGACGTTATTTCAGTAGCGACTGGTTCACCAAATTTAGCAGGCAGCTACTTTTTTATGGCATGACTTTCTATAGGAAGTAAATTTGATTTTACGAACTTGAACGAATGACTCCAAAGAATGTGACGATCAGACTTATGTGCACTTTTTGAAACGTTAGGGATACAAGTGCAATTTTGACAAAGGTCGTCTCAGTGCAATTTATTCTTATAAATGGTCTGTTTAGTCTTCCCTTTGACCAATGTAAAATGATATTAAGACTCTTCTGATTTTACATTCTGAATGCTGCATCTCTTTCAAGAAAGTGGAGATGAAACTGGAGTTCCTTTTGCTCTGATAAGGCAAAATGGACTGTCTGGGAGAGAATGCAGTATCAGTTGAGCTTTAATCGTTGCAATCATATTTGAGGGTCTTTCTACTTTGCCTATGTGCATGATCATACCTATAGACATACGTTGAACCAAGACGCCGTCAGCTGTTTACATGCTCTAGTTTTGACGTTATTAATGGTATGACATTGTATCTCCTTTCTTCCATTGTTTTTTTTTTTTGCTTTTTTTTTCCTGACAAGGACACTTCTGTAGGTAGAATGTTCACAACTCAAGTAATTATGATGATAACAAAGCAGTAGCTAATTGAAACTGACAGAGATCTTTGAGAGCAAAAAAAATAAACTATGAGAGAAATCTGCCCAACTAATGTGATTATTATCATTTTCAGAACTGATTAACACATGCACCAAGTGAGCAGGATAAAATTTATCCTCTGCTACTCCTATTACATTGCCCTCCTCAATTCCTCATCCTCCCATTCTGTACAACTTTCAGTAAATAAAAAACAAACAAAAATACATTGAATTTACAAAGAAGTAAAATAAACATATTGCACACGTATATTACAGCGGGCCATAAAAACAGATAAAGAGGCATCAGTCCCAGGGTTCAATTCCCGATTCAGCCTCGTCCAAAACTGACTTGTTTTCCAGTAACAAATGATCGCAAACCCGCAAAAGTTGGTCAGCCAGAGGAGGGATGCCGGGGTTGATTCCATGATTGTACGTGTGTGCATTGTAATATATTTGCCACACATCTTGCCGAAAGTCTCTCCTGCTTCTATACTCCATTTTCCTAACCTTGTCCCTTATGGTAGAGAGGTCCATGGGAGCATGTATGATATCCAAATAATCAGGGGCTTCTTTCTTTGATACTGGTTTTAGGAAGAGGTAAGATATTTCTCTTCTATCTCTCAATTTTTCAACAATGCTCTCTAAAACATTGGACAATGCAACCTAGGCAAAAGAAGAGAGAAATTAAGGAGTTTACATGGTATCATCATTCACAAGGTAAGAGAAAAGGAATTTAAAATCAAATGATACAATGCATAATATAGATACGATTGGTGAGAATTTTTTTTCTGTTTTCAAATAAAATGATATACAAAAAGTTACCTCTCCCCCTCTACGGCGCTTTATTTGCGGAGAAAATTCAGCTGAATACTGCCCCAAATCAACTACAGGTCGTCTCTTGACAGCACGTTTCCTGTCAGCCATCCTCTTTTCATATTTACCTGCATCCATCTCCTCTAAATAGTTGTCTATCTCAGCTTTTTTCGTTTCCTTCTTCTTTTTCTTTGCTTTTACCTGTTCCTTCTCACTACCCATTGTTTCTTCGTATCGTATAACTTCAACCTCTTCATATATCCTCCTAACTTTCTCTTCTTTAAAATACTCTCTCCTCCTCCTTTTCTCTTCCTCTTCCCAAAATCTCTTATCCTCACTGGCTCTACTATGTGTAGCTACCTCTTCCCCATAGAATCTCACCCCCTGCTTCTCGTATGAATTGAATCCCGCAAGTTCAACCATCCTCTTTGTCTTTTTAAAATTTTCATCCACACCAAACCCAATAGAATCTCTGGCATGCTCAACATTATTAACAGCCTTTGTCTGTTTGATGATCAATTTCTTACGAGGTTCCTTTTCCGTCAGAATGGACGGCGGTGTAGCAGATATAATGGTTTTCGGAGGATCAAGATGCCCATCCTCGGGTTTCATTTTATTCGACAATATGATTTTGTTAATCTTGATGACAGGCTTGATGCTTGTTTCAACATCGGATATATTTCTTTCCAGTGACTTTTCAGAATTGCACTTAATTTTTAAAGGAAGGACTTTCTTGGATCCCAACTG
This sequence comes from Houttuynia cordata, assembly GCA_039654745.1. NCBI lineage: Eukaryota > Viridiplantae > Streptophyta > Magnoliopsida > Piperales > Saururaceae > Houttuynia > Houttuynia cordata. Next base: position 124,366 of record JBCJFD010000026.1, read on the forward strand.
CTCTGAACTTTCGATAGTTTCAACCGAAGTCGTCCTTGTCATTGCTTTGGGTATTATCCTCTTGATAGGAGGAGGTTCAAGTTGCTGTGGAATTGGAACCTCCATTAGAGGTTTAGGTGGTAATTTGGGTGTTTCAGGTTCGGTAGTCTTCACATGGGCTTCCGGATCTTCTCCATACTTGGGGCAGTTCTTGTTGGTCCTCATATGCCCTTGCTGGTACCATTAGTTAACCAAATCAGTTTGCCAAATAAATCCATGCCTGCTTAGTAAACACTAAAACAACTAATCTTAAAACAACTAATCTAAGTACCTGGCCACACGCTCCACATACAAAATTTTCCCTGACAGGCTTGTCCGGGTTCTTTTTTTCTTTTACCTGTTATGCCATATGAAATAGCAACGATGATGGAACAAGTAGCAGAACAATATACCAAAGACTATCCAGGTGGATAGATTCATTAATACATATTAACACAAACATTACCTTGAATACATCACCATTCATCATATTTTTCTTTTTAAGAAACCCTGAGTGCGAATAATCATGCTTTGCTTTCTTTGATTTTACTATTCCAACCAAATTTCTGCTGGGAAAAGGACCTCCCTGGCATACAAGAAGACAGTTTCCGAAATCAAGATCATGATCATCATCTGGAACTTATCCTAAATATTTGGGTTGGCTTGCTACTCAAAACAATACACGGGATTCATTGGAAAGGATAAGGTCAGTACACAAACTGCCCACCCTGAAGCAATCAATTACAAGGGTACATGCAGATGAGGATTCAATATCAACTTTACAACTTTCCCAGTTATCACTCTCAATGTCATTATGTAGTTAAGAAAAGTGTCAACTTCATTAGATGATGGCTTAGAAAATATTTTCGATATGTTCACTTGCAACTGTTTCTTTATGTAGATTTTGTACCATCAATTGGTTCTTGATAATAGACAAATCTGGTAAAAAGTCCCTGTTGCAGACTCCAGATATCTGGGACAAGCCGATAATGATGACGATGATGATCACTAAAGAACATAAAGCTTTAATCAAATATAACCAGTCTGCATATTTGAATCGTTCTAGAATTTTTGTTTTTTGCCAACAGAGAACTAAAAAACTAGGATAATAGCTAGGAGCATGAGATTAAAAATGTTCCAAACCTTATTCCTGAGGACAGGCAAACAGCAGGTTATGCCATTAATCGAAGAGCCTCAGGGAGAAGAAAGGGTATACAGGAGGGCCAAGGAAGCAAGGAGGTTGATGGTCTGGCCAAAGTTAGACTATTGGCGGGGAATAAGTATGGAATTAAGGTAGGAAAAAAACTGAGTCCACTTGTTCTTGCACAAGTCCACTTGTTCTTGCACAGTTTGGAGGAAACTTTATTTTTTTACTGTGCCTCAGTGGAAATGCTGACAAAAGTGTCAATGAAAAAAGCATAAGAAGGTGGATGGATTAGTGCCTTACTTTCTTCTTCATGGTGTTTGTGGCTGGGCCTAAGCCTTGATTTAACTCAACGGGTCTTGCCTTCTTTTTCTTTTTTCTGTCCATTTCATCATCTGCAACAACAGCTTCACAACCAATTAAGTACATCTACGGAATAGCAAATCTATTTATATTTCTTCCAGAACTTATAAGAATGCAGATCAAGCAAGGACATCCAGAGTGCAGTATAAAAAATTTTCTAACATCTTCATATCACATTGAATTAATAACCATAATGCCTTGAGATACCAGCCATATGCAAATTGTTTAAGTGAACATGTAGTAAAGAGAAATGACTGCCAACATATGAGAAATCGTAGCCAGCAAGTTATGACCATTTGTAATAAGCAAATTGTTGAAAACATAATTATATCAAATGGCACTGAAGCAAGTCTAGTAAATACAAACGAGATAATCCATGATGGGAAAAATAAAACGAAGTGTGCTTTCTTTACCATCTATAAGCATCCTGCACAACTCTGCAGCTTCTGCAGCTTCATCTTCGATCTCCTCCTCCGTCTGACATTGCCACGGAGCCCTTCTCATCTTCAGTCCACGAACACCATCATTTTTACCATCAATATTGCCCTCCTCTCCTTCCTCACATTCTTCTGCGTCCAGCAAATTTTCAAGGTCCCCAGCAAAAGAATCAAGATCGCTATTTGCTTCAGAGTCGCTATCATTTTCATCCCCTTCAACAGTCGAAAGACTCTGAACTTGCCTGTCCCATATCTCCTGACATTTTTCCCGAGCTTGTTGCTGAAGTTGGAGAAAGGACATCCTTTGACCCCGTGCATACTTGCTCAGGGTTGTTGCATCAACCTTAACACCTGATGCAGCTTGCTCACTAGATAGCTTGCGAACCATAGCAATTCTATGCCACCGAGTCATTTTCTCAATCTGCTCTTCAGGTACTCCAAATTTGACAAGAACCTGGAGGGAAAATAATATAGATTAGAAGCAAGCTCTTACTACTTGTCCACTATCATGGTCAAGTGCCTAAACTGACATTCATGCCAGTTTAACTTGGCTTTACTAATTATAACTTTTTTTTTTGGCAACAAAACACACCAATTAAAACTTAATTTCTTTACTATTGTAGATACAACTTAAAAAAAAATTAAAATTATTATAGTTAATTTAAAAAAAAACTTAATTTCTTTAAAGCTTTAAAGAAATTAAAACTTAATTTCTTTACTATTGTAGATACGACTTTTTGTTAAATTTAAATTTTTTAATGAAAATTATATTTAATTTTTTTTATTGTAGATACAATTTTTTAAACGAAAATTTAAATTATTTAAAAAAATTATAGTTAAATTTTCTTTTATTTATTTTAATAAAATATTTATTATACCAATACAGTTGAAGTAATGAAAACTTGCGTCCTTAGCTATTGTACATACAAAATTCAAATTAAAATATTTTTATGCCAATACAACTATATTTTGAAAGAAAACCAAGAGTACAAGTATATAAAAGCTAAGCTGAGTCGAGCTCGAGCACAGCTGACATCGGCTCGACCAAGTTCCGTTTGAAAGGTAAACGAGACCAATTAGAGCCAGCCAAAGCTCAAGCTCAGCCCAGGTCACTAGCAACCCTACATACACTCAAAGCAAGATAAGTTCTCTATGCTCAATACTGAAACACTATATAACGACATCTGTCCATGAGAATGGAGGAAACCAGAATAGAGTCCACACACGGAGCTTACAGATATTTGCCCAGATAGAAAATTGAGTCCCGTTCATATGCATAAGCACTTTTAAACCATGAGCGGTGGGTTTCAAAACAGGGGAAGGCAGGTTTTATCACCCACCTACCCCCTGTTACATGCGAGCCGTATCGAGATCCTTTCTCTATGGGTCTGTTAATGCTACACATAATTTTCTATATGTGATCTGTTTCATTAACTTTTCCCTAGATGAAGGCCCAGAATTACTTGGAAATTGGACGGAGTTAGTGGGAAGACTTGGAGAAATTTGCATTAGAGATGGAAATGGCCTAATAGAACCTCGCAGAGTAGAGTCCTTTGAAGGACCATTTATGATTATGTGCTAACAATGAAGATATAATTTTTTTGATACATATAATTTCTTGTAAATTTTCCCCAAATTCATGGGTTTACTAGCTGTGATATCGTAAATTTGACAAGCATATCATACCAGAAAAATTCTGGAGTAAAATGCATTAATCGTGCAAAGACGGAGAGGGCGGCCTAGTGGTTATGGCTGTTTGGGACAGAAAGAAAAAGGAAATGTGGCAGTCATCGACAGCCACAAATACAAGAAAAAGAATGTCAAGTTACCCAAAAAAATTAACCTCAAAACTATATCATCAAAAGTGGTTTGAATCAATGCTGGTAAACAGGTAATGATTGTACCTCACGAGCAGCATCCATGCTCAATCTTCGGAGGTCAGCATCAGTTCCAGTGACTGTTGAATTTCCTCGAGCAGCAGCTGTCTTTTTCTTCATCATTGGAGTAGCAATCGGTGCCTTCGGAGCTACACGAACATAACTGAAGCCTAAACCACGACCAGATGGATCACCCACACCAGTTATCTCTAAGCGTTCAATATTTTCACGATCCTGCAAATATGCAGATTATGAATCTGTAATGTTGCAAGAATTCATGAATAAATATAATGTTCTCAATTAAGAAAAAATGTGTGCAGGTACAAACACAGAGGCATAGAGAGGATGGTCAACGCGAAAATATGTAGATGCATCAGATATGACAGATATGTGAAACTTAAAGACACATCGGATATCAACCTTTCATATCACCATGGTTAATAAACTCCAGTCTTTCATGCAAAACATAACACGCCAATTGAAGAAAAAAAATCTTGGTAATTATAATCATAATCAAGTAGCGCCTTTTCCCAACAATTTGGGATCGGCGACATGATCTAACGCCTCCATTCTAGCCTGTTTTGTGCCATCTCTTTTGTAAGAGAAAACAAAGAGATATCCTTTCTTATTAATTCCATCCAAGTTCTCCTAGGTCTCCCTCTCCCTCTCTTGGCATCATTTGCATGCTATCCTTTCTAATCTTCTAACCGGAGCATCTGTTGGTCCTCTTTGCACGTGCTCATACCAATGCAACCTACACTCCTTGAATTTCTCCCCTAAAGGTGCTACTCCTAAGTGCTCACGAATATACTCATTCCTAATCCTATCTCTCGTGGATATCCCATACATCCACCCTAACATTCTCATTTCAGCTATATTTTAATTTATCTATATGACTTTTCTTTGGAGTCCAACACTCCGCTCCATAGAATATTGTTGCCGTCCTATAGAATTTTCCTTTAAGCTTATTTGGAATACGCGTATCACATATAACTTCTGAGGCTGCCCTCCATTTTACCCACCGCGCATTTATCCCATGTACCACATCACTATCAATATCTCCTTCTTCGTAGATAATGGATCCTAGATAACGGAATTGCTAACATTTTGGCACTTCATGCCCATCTATGCCAACTAAAGTTCCATCTATACGTCTACCTTAAAATTAAATTCCATAACTGTCTAGATTCCAGTTATTTTAAAACCTTTTGATTCTAGAGCTTCCCTAAATAATTATAATTTTGCGTTTAAACCTATTTTAGTTTCATCAACTAAAAATACATCATCCACAAAAAAGCATGTACACAAAAATACTATCGGGTGTATTTCTAGTTAGCTCATCCATAACTAAAGCAAAAAATATAAGGACATAAGGAAGACCATTGATGTTAACAAACCATGACCAAGAACTCCTTGATTTCCCGCAATTGATCGAACACTAGTCACTCCCTCATCTTTTATAAGACCTATATATCCTCGTATAACTCCTTCAAAAACACTCCAAATAAGCTTTCTAGGTACTCTATCATAAGCTTTTCCAAATCTATAAAAGTCATATACAGGTCTTTTCGCCTATCCCTATACCTCTCTACTAATTGTCGTAGTAAAATTATAGTTTCAATTGTTAACCTCTCCGGCATGAAACCAAACTTGTTCTTTGTTACCTTAGTTACTTTTCACAAACGACTTTCTACTACTCTCCCACAACTTCATAGTGTGACCCATAAGTTTTATACCCCTACAGTTTGTACAACTTTGGATGTCCCTTTTATTTTATATAAGGGTATAAGAGTATTCTCCTACACTCCTGTGGCATCCTCTTTGATTTCCAAATATTGTTAAACAATCTAATCGGCCAAGTTAAGCCAACACCCCCACGAGCCTTCCAGATTCCATCAGATCCTTTACCTTCCCTCATCTTCCTTAAGGCAAATCCTACCTCCTCTATAGAGAATCTCCTAAAACAGATTACATATTTAATAAGTCTAGACCCAATATCCATGCTACTAACATAATTTTCATTCAATAGATGCTCAAAATACCTTGTCCATCTTTCCTTAATTTCCTCATTTTTCACTAAAACCATTTGATCTTCACTCTTAATAAACCTAACTTGATCTAAGTCTTCACTTATCTTATCTCTTAACTTGGCTATCTTATATATGTCCCTCTCCCCCTCTTCTGTTCCTAATCTATTATACAAGTCATCAAGCACCTTATATCTAGCTTCATTCACTACTTTTTTAGCCTCTCTTCTAACCTTAGTATACCTTTGCCAATAGTAATTAAATTATGGTTGTATAAAGCCACAAAAAACTCATATTTAAAGTCTCCTGCAGATAAAAACTTGTCTAAAAAGTTTCCACAACTAAAACAGGGGAAAATGAAGTAAATCTTATTCAAAGGCCAAAAGCCCCACTAATAACTACAACTACCTTCTTTTTCATTTCTTTCAACTAATCAAACAAAATAAAGCATCCATGTCACTTTCTTTGAAACCAAACATAGCCTTAATAGTTGGGTCAAATTGCTACAAACCAAAATGAGCTTGATTCAAACTCCCTAAGCCCCCCTAAACTCAGGTTTGAGAAGTCAAATGTGTCCCATCTTAGACATGTACTTTTTTCTTTCAGCTCAGTACATTAGACATGGACTTTGGAGGGTGTGCCCTGCTAAGTCAGGGTGAATTGCACCCTCGTGGTTGCAGTAGTCCACAAGCCCCTGAGGCAGGTCCCAAGGAATATCATCCACCACCATCTATGCAGGTTAGAGAGAAGAAGCCTCAAGGAGATTTCCAAAAGATCCCAGAGAATCAAAAATTGGAGAATAGTTTAATATAACAACAGAAGGTGGAAAAATCTCTATTTCAGTAGAGGTTTTGTTCCTGTATTCAAATACATATTTAACCTTTCTTTCTCACATCAACAGTCCTACAAGGAGGACCCCCTAAAATCTCTCTCCCCCTCCCCCCACAAACACACAATAAAATCTGTATTTCAGTAGATGGCCATGAATTCATTCATAATCTCATCTATGGCAATGATACAACAGAGTCTCAGTTAATCTCCTCAATGGCTACAAACTACCCCTCTCCGAATCTAGAACTGTACTTTGACTTATCAAAAAAGAAAGAATTGTGTTGTGATGGTAACTGAGAATACCCAATCTTCTAAATTCACAGCTGATGCTCGGTTGACCTCAACTTTTACAACCAAGAAGAAAATGACCTGTTCCAAATAGGTAGATCCATGATTGATATCCATCATATCTATTACAGAGGAAAATGAAACCAATAGGGCAACTAATTAGTGAACTTTGGTGAGCAACTTTTCGTAACCATATTTACTATTGAAGCAGAACAGTTTCTACATGTTCTGGTCTCAATTTTCCAAATTCGCTGCAAGCTCTCTTTTCATATTTGCAGAAGTGACTGGAAATCTAGAACCCTTCTACTTGTCATTAGTAGCTGCAGCAACATCGCTTTTGACATTAATTTGGATTTCATTTTCTATCTTGCTTTACTTTTCTGCCATGACCATCAAACAAGAAAAAAGTATAAAGCAAACAAACTCCCTTTCCTTTTTTAGCCTTTTCCAAAACATCAAACAGACCCTCAACATTGAATTATTAATAGTTACGTACTATGAAGGAGATGATTAGAACCTTACCTGATTTGTACATGCTACGAAATTGCTACTCAGATTCCATGAAGTTATTTGCAGTTCCCTCTCGATATGTGCTGCAGCAGCCAGTGCAATTGCTTCATCAGGGAGTTGGTTCATTGCAAAAGAGAGACCTGCAGGGTGAGTGAGACGGGTGATCCCCAAGCGTTTGAGGTGATAAAGACCAGCTTGCATACTCTCATATGTGCAAACCTGAAAATAAAAATTGCACACAGGGTCCAGAGATGTAAACATTGTAAAATGGGAACGAAGAAGAAATTGAGTACAAACACAAAAGACAAGACACATTGACAACTCACGTTCTCTGGTGTCACCAATCGTCTAAGCTCTTCCTCAGAAGGAATGCGAAAATTTCGCCTCATAACCCATACAAATTGTCCATTGGCTCTCTTCTGATAAACCCATGATGCAGTTCAAAAAATTCCCACTGTTAGTTCACCAAGTAGAATTTCTGCTCTTCAATGTCAGTTTACTTCAAATCCAGTTTTAGCTTACACATACATCCAAGTTCAATGAACAAATTTTCAATTTTAGAACTGATGTCATGAGAATTTTAGAAAATCAAATCTATTTCTGAGTATGAAGCGACAAAGAAACTAGACAGATAAGCCACTAAGAGCTGGCTATAAACCAAATGGCGCTAGTCGCATGAGCTCTGCAAAATGATGAAATGGCTAATCAAGATCATACTACAGATGGACATCATGGGTCAAGTATAGTCCACATGGTCCAACACCTGTATTGAGTTTGTTTCCACTGGCATATACTCAGTCAGAAGCCAGTATTACCTACATTAGTCATTCCATTATCACCAAGTCACAGGGAAAAAAGGAAGGAGTTGATCGAGACAGACAAATCACTATTGCTGTTTCTGATAGCAACTTCCTATCCATTGATAAATGCTTCCCAAACAGAAAAGCCATGTGGCTTTAAATTAGAGTTGAATACAAATTATGAGCACCTCTTTTGTGTATACATGAGATATACAGAGCCCAATAATACTGCAAGAATAAGTATCATGATCATTACGTGCAAGTCAGCACAGTGCTTCAATCTTTTTCGTAGAAAAGCTTCTGAGATATTAGGAAACTGGGCAGACAGTTCATCTGCTCGAACAAAGGGTAAAGAACCTGGCTTTTCATTAGCACGAAACTCACGGAATACATACACCAACAACCTGTTTCCAATGTATGTCTGAAAACTCTTGGATCCAGGAGACATTACTTCCACATGTGGCTCCTGAAAGAGTATGAATTAAACAAAGTTACTCACAAGTTTGCATACAGTATAGCATTGCAGGTAGATTGCATGTTCACCAATAGTGTAATAGCTAGCCATCATTCAACTGTTTGTAAAAGATAATCTCACCCAAAAACTGGTCTTTAAACATCACACCGCATAAGCATTATTTCGATGATTGCCAGAACATGAGGGAGAGTGAGAAAGAGAGATTTTTTTTATGCTACACACAGTTCTCTAATTGTATTACCCCAAATACCTCAAATTTTACATAAACATTTAGGGTAAAACACTCTTACACTCGCTGACCTTTGACAAAATTGGGTGTACACCCCCTGACATTTCAAAAATTGTACATAGACCCTCCCAAAGTTAACAGATGTGCTTATAAAATTTGAAAAAAGACTTAAAATACCCGTCTATACCCTCAACCTTCTTTTAAAAGGAAGAGTCAGAATCCCGGTAATAAAATGAGCGCGCGAAGTGATAATCTATCTCAACATGCTCCACAGGCTCACAAAATACTCAGTTGTAGGCAATCTGAATAGCGCTCTTAGTGTTGCAATACATAGAAGTAGGACCAATAAGTTGTACACCTATATGCAAATAGCTAACGATGCCCCATACAATCTCAACAGCAGGATCAGCCAAGCCCTATATTTAGCCTCAACAGTAAATCCGGCAATACAGTTTTGCTTCTTACTCTTCCAAGAAAAAAGTGAATCTCCAGAAAAAGACAATAGCCGAACTGCAACACAATCAGCACCCACGCAACACAAGATCTGAGGAAGTGAAAAGAAGCAAACTGTGGTGCAAACCCTTTCGAACATAATGCAGAATATGGACAACAACTGCATAATTAGGAGACTGAGGAGCAGAAACAAACTGGCTAGCATGAATAGCATGCTCGATGTTAGGCCAGGTGACAATAAAAGACATCAACGACCCAACAACTTCCCATAACGAGTAGGATTGAGCAATATAACACCCTTATCAAAATGTGATTTAGATTTGACTTTGCTAGGACTCTCAACAGGCTGAGAGACAGATGAGACTGAGCAAGCAACAACAAAATCTGCAACATATTTGGACTGAGACAAAAGATAGCCCTGGGTATAAGCCACCTCTATACCCAAGGAAAGACAAAGAAAACCAAGATCCTTCATCTTGAAAAGCTCTTGAAGCTGAGCACTGAGAGAAGAAATCCCTGCAAAATCACCTCCAACTAGGCAAATCCCAAACGTAAGAGGGCAACACTTTGAGACCATATAAAGCACACCATATTTGGCAGCCCTATCCACACATGCGTGAGAAAGGTCAGAAAGTGGCTTCATATAGACCTTTCCTTCCATATCACCAGTCAGACATGTATTTTTAATGTTCATAATATATAATGGCCACTGACAAAAAAATAAGAAAGGTCAGAAGGTGTTCCTGTGGATAAACCTACACACTACCAAGAGGTTGGTGTTTCTCACTATCACTCAACCTAACATTTAACATGTTGTTCATCTTGTCAGTCAGTTCTCCTTTGCTCTTAGGATTACTCAAGTGCTGTTCTTCCCATTTAAGTTATTCTTGCTTCTTTCTACTTCCTCAAATCTTGATTTGAGTACATATTCTGATGGTGATTGGGCAGGTGAAGTGGTGAACCACAAATCCATTAACGACAATCTCATTTTCCTGGACGATTCTCTTGTCTCTTGGAAGAGTAAGTAGCAAGAACGTGTAGCCTGTGCTAAATACCGGGCTATGGCTGCTAATACAATTGAGATTGTGTGGCTTAGGTGGCTCCTAACAGATATAGGTGCTTGTCTTACTAGTCCTACTATGTTTTGTGCCACTAAAAGTGCCATACTGGCTGCCCACAACTCCGTGTCTCATGAGCGGACAAGTATGTTGAAATTGACTATCACTTTGTCAGCCACCACCAGTGTGCTGGGATTTTGACACTTCTTCGTACGGGTCCTCCTAGTTGGCTGGCTTTGTTACAAAGCCACATTAGGTGCTCAACTCATTTCCAGTTTTTGTTAGGCAAACTTTCAATGTTGACTACGTCTAGAGTTTGAGGAGGTGTTAAAGAGGAGTATAATGTAGAGGCTCTTTTTTCTAAGTATTCAGTAGAGTACTTTATAGTAATAAAAGATAATTTAACTTTTCATATGCGATCTTAATTTATAGTTGGTCAAACCTTTACGTGAGGGCTTATGACTATTCTTGTAATTGCCGACCCTAAGCCTATTGGAGGTCGGCGACCATTTTGGTTGTATCTTCATTATTTTGCAATATAAAGCTTCCATTCATCTCTCCCCAAACCCTAGTAGTTTTTTATTCTGTCAACTCTAACCCGTCTTTTCTCCTCCAACAGATTCCTTTTGTGCAACACCTTCAATATCCCCCATGACAGATACACTCCCTCTTCCACTCATCCCCAATGCTTCCCATCAGCCACGGCTCACTTTGACAAAGGTCGGGGTGGTTAAGTAAACAAGAGTATATACATATTTGAAAACAACTATTAACGATTTTGTTAACAGGAAGAATTTTTGCAGTTTTTGAAATGTCAGGGGTGCAAGTGCAATTTTTCTAAAGGTCAAGGGGCATAAGTGCAATTTACCTAAAAACTTACCATGATAAGCAGTTTTACGTATTTATCCAGAATTCCAATACCTCAAATTACACTAAGCCAACACGTAAAAGTTACATATGGAGCAGCTTAAAAAGTTAAGTAGCAGAAGAAAAATCAAACCTGCTGTCCAACAGTGTATAGTTTGTCAATGCGTCTTAGAGAAAGCTTGCCCTTGGACGATCTAACCAGTAAATAGTCAGTTGTGGATGGCTTCTGTGGAAAAATAGGTGCACGAAACATGTTTGTTTCCAGTGATGATTGGCTGCAACCAGGTCTTATATCCCCTAGGAAAGGAGATTTGTCAGCAGGATCCAGGGCAATCACATTCCCTACACAATTATTCTCACTTTTCAGAAAGGAAGCAGTTTGGTCAGTTGGACCAGATTTTTGATAGTAAGTGCAGAGCCTTGCACCCATCCCGATATTCCCCAGAAGTAGAGGCCTCTCCTCACAATATCTAGATGATATGAAAGAGACAATTGGTTAAAATCATAAGCTACTGAAGTTAAAAGAGCTACATTATAGATGGAACAAAAAAATAATGTGCTTCAAGGCCCATTCGGTAAGAGGAAGGATTGTATTAAAAAATATCGTTGTTAATTTTCAGCAGAAAGAAGGAATGACACTGAGATAACTTTATGGAAGCCCCTTCAAATACAGACCCTCCTCCCCTATCTCTTTTTCCTTTTCTTGCTTGCATATATGGCTACATGTTCCAACATCCCACACACTCCTCTTTTTTCTAGTTTTCCCTGCTTATGCACCATTCCACTTCACTACAACCAGCTATATTTGTTGAAAAATAATATATGATTGAGGATAATTTTATAGAGACCTATCAATGGCTAGTTTCATTCTTTCAGTGGTTCTCTTGTTTGTGGTAACTATTTTTATGCACATTTATTACCTATACAAGTACTTTTTCATTTCTTTAACAACATTATTTTTTTTCACGTTGCAAACAAGGATAGAAATAATGGATTTATGAGTCTCTTATCTCTCTTTATGTCGCCTATTTTTTTAGAGTGAGTACTTTGCAACGAGGTGGTAGATAGTAAGTTTTTAAAATTTTTTAAATCAAACAATGTGGTGTTCATCTAACTGTAAGAAGTTTTAGATTCGGGTATATCAATGGGGCATTTCATCTCTACTTCAGTGTTTTTTGGATGCATAAGTACTTTGTTTTTAGTATAAGTGATGCTCTAGCATGTTATAAAGCTTAGTTATTGATGAGATTTTGCAGTTTAGCTTCTTTTCTAACTTCATATAGTTTCTTTTTATTACTGGCACATTTGTTTGGTCATTTACATTTGCAATTGTACGATGAGAAATTTTATATTTTATATTTCATTTTAACTTTAAGGAAGGTAGAACTATAGTAGAGCCTTAGTTGAAATAGATGGGCAAGAAGTGCCTAGGTGTGATCATTTCCCTTACTTACGATCCATTATCCATAAAGAAGGGGATATTGATAGTGATGTGGTGCATAGGATAAATGCGGGGTGGGTAAACTGGAGGGCAGTTCTATAGGACAGCCATCAGGCCTGCAATTCTCTATGGAGCAGAGTGATAGGCACCAAAGAGAAGTCATATAGATAAGTTGGATGTAGCCGAAATGAGAATGTTAAGGTAGATGAGTGGGATAACTAGAAGAGATAGGATTAGAAATGAATATATTCGTGAGAGTTTAGGGGTAGCTCCTTTAGGAGAGACGCTAAGAGAATGTAGGTTGCGTTGGTATGGGTATATGCAAAGAAGATCAATAGATGCCCCTGTGAGAAGATTAGGAGTAATGCATGTAAACAATGTTAAAAGAGGGAGAGGGAGACCTAAGAGAACTTGGATGGAGTTAATGAACAAGGATTTGACTTTACTATCTCTTACAAAAAAGGTAGCCCAAAACAGGCCTGAATGGAGTAGTAAGATCCATGTCGCCAATCCCAAATAGTTGGGAAAAGGCGCTACTTGATTATGATTGATTATTATGATTATAACCACAATATTGTGAAGAGCTACATGGTGAAGACTATATTGGAAAGCTGAAATGTTTAGAAAGTTGTCATTTCTTTTATTGAGTACAATCAACTAGTAAAACAAAAGTATGAATTTGCACTAGCTCTAAACTTTTTTCCCCATACTAAGCTCTAAAGTTGCAAAGTAAAGCACGAAGAAACAACATAAGAATTAACTTTTTTGCACCAGATTAGAACCTGTGAACAGGCCAGAACCTGGTTATAATTTCTTTTTGATAATTAGGACCTTGTTATGATTTCCCTTCACAAGGAATTCACATGCCAAATCACGTGTAAAATTATTATATGTACATTAAATACATGTTACAACATTGGAAATAACCAAATTGTTATCATTTTCTAAAATGCATATAAATTATACACAACACACTTTAGGGGATTCCCTCCTTCCAATGAGGCCTGTCTGCATTTTGAAGAAAATACAGGCCCATCATTACATGGCTAACTTTGCTCCCTAACGACCAAAAACACGTAAGAAGGGAGGAAACCTTTCTTTTCTACGAGCCTTAGAGTCCAATAAATTAAACTCATTTTGAAATGCAGAGAAGCTTTATTGGACAGAGTATAATCTACAAGAGTACTTACTCCATTAAGAAGACATGCCCAACCTTGACCGAAAGCTCCGATTTCTTTTTGAACGCCCCAGGAGGACGCAAAGGCCTGCTTTCACCTGGAAGCTTTTGGGCCCTAGGCCACAAATGTATTCTTGAGCGCACAAGATGGAGCACAGAATTTGGTCGGACATTTTGCATTGCAATTGTCTTATCATCTTCAAGCTCCCTCCCGCAGTTAAGTATTTTTACTTTCTCTGTTAATTTGAAATCTGCACAAACATCAGCCAAGGTGACTTTCAATTCCCAATGACATCAATGACACCTTCCTTTCCTCAAGTCAATCATTTTTTTTTTAAGTATAAATCATCCTCTTGATATAACGTAGTCACAGTAGACAGTAATATAAAGACATACTTCAATGTACAAATCGTCCACTTGACTTTTTTTTTTTTACTTTCCTCTTGATATAACGCCAAGGTGAATATTAAGACGTATTCACAGTAGACAGTAATACACAAACAGTATCACCCTCCCTACAGGCTTACAGCATATAACACCCTCAAAGAAACAAAGCAATATGCAGTTGAAGTGGCAGACCTAGCTTTTTTGACGCTTTCCCTTTGACAGCAGCTAGTGTCTCCTCAGCAGCCACATGAAGCTTACTCCCCTTTCCACCCATGCTCTTAAATATAATTTTCATTGAACCTTGTGTAGAAAGTTTTCCTTGTTCCTTTGCAGCAACCTCAATGTCATGCGGGTACCATATAGCTTTTGGTCTATGAAAATTAGCGATGTCCTTGCTGCCAAAAGAAAATAAACAGAAAAACATCATCATCATTATACACCTTATCCCACCTTTTTGGGGCCAGCGGCATAAATTCTCTACCATATTTGATTCTTATCAGAATCAAAATGATTGTAGAAAATCCATGCAAGGAAACATTGAGGCAAGTTTTTACGCTGGATGCCCTTCCTGAGGCAACCCTCTAGAGACGGGACAAAGAGATGAAGGTTTACCATCATCTTCATCATACACCTTTCAATTATGTGGGTTAGCTACATGAGTTGATGGTTGCACATGAGATAAACAGAAAATATGCTTTGTATTTATTTAGAAAGCTCAATCTCAATTTCACACATATAAAGCTAAAACTTGCAAATTAAGACAAGAAATAGCTAGGCTTTACAAATCGTTTAGGACTCATTTTTGCTGCATCGGTAATAGACAGGAATTATTGAAAAGTCATCATGATACAACAATGCAAGGTAATCACTTGGCGCAGAGAGAGAGTATTCTTACTTGCTCAATTTTGGCTTCATTGTCTGTAACTTGAGAGCAGGCACCGAATGTAAAATCTTCACACCATGGAAGGCCCGCTTTTTGGAATGAGATTTTGATAGTTGAGATGTTTTCCGATTGGAGTAAAATTTATCATTAGAAATATTAAACCTGCCACATGGTGGACCCCCTTGAGCTGGTACATCAAAAGAATCCCCATAGCCAGACTTAGAGGATTGAGTAATGATCATAGCACTGGCATGAGAGCGAAGATGTCTTCCATCTTTATTGCTGTCAAAAATTTCGAAAAGCATTCTTTCATCTTGAAGATCAAGTATCAGCTTGGGCTTTGGAACTGTTTCAGCTGAATCCCACACTATGTTGTCTACCCAAGACCCGTCTAACAAATCTTTGTTTCGCAAAGAAAGCTTGCTCAACCTTTTAATAATCTCTCCTCCAATAAATTCATCAGTTCCAATTACCTTTTTTGCTTTTAAATAATCAGAACCAGATCTTTCTAAGCCTGAATGTGTTTCTAACCTTAAGAGCTGGGGATGATAATTTCTCTCGAAAGATTGCGTGAATTCACGGGAACCAGACAGCTCAAGTGAAAAGGAATGGCTGAGAGAAGCACTGTTAATTCTGTCGTGGGGATCATCATGATTCTTCAAAACCACATTTTGGCTCACAACCCCCAATTCAGCTTGAGAGCTCTCATGAGGTTCAGAGTCAACAGAACCTTGTCCGCAATAATTAACAGAGGTCTCATGACTTTCTGGTGAAGAATCAGCCCAAACAATGGCATGCTCCCAATCTTCTTGGTCAAGAGGGTAGCATTCAGGAGTAGATTGCCATGAAACCGTAGTATCAATGACTGAACTCTCTTTCATTGGCTGTGCAGAGAGACATGAGTCTTTTCCATGCTTTTCAACATAGGAAGATGAGATGCCACAGCCACTTGCTTCCATGTCACTATCCCTAATTGGTGAATCACTTTCTGCAGTTAAAATGGGCCTTTTAGAGATAAAGTAACCTTGGCAACTCTTCATAAACACTTCCTCATCCTCTTCAGCAACATCAGCCAAATCCAGGGCTTTGAACCGTTCTGTAAGCATTAAAGACTCCAGTTATAAGGAACAAAACAAGCAAGTCAAACTCTAAATTGAATAACTATACATGCATTGGCTGTAACTAAAGAACCGACACAAAAGTACCTTTTAGAAAGGAAGAGCGATGATGTTCCCTTTTCGAACCCTTCTTCGGTGGCTCATGGACACCAAAAATTTCAGAAAACCGTAAAATTACCATCCCATCCTCTACACATAAAATGGGCAATGTGTCCTCCTTTTTATCATCAGGTGCCTCTTGCAATGATACAGGCTCTTCCTATCATAACACATGCAATGTAACCATTTAAAATCATCCCACAACGGACGAAGTAGTTATTCTAAGAAGCCTTAGGAGGTTTTGAATTGGCTTTACTTAAACTATTTTTCAAGAATCCATTTGGTTACCTTTGAATGCTAAATCATTTGTGGTACAACCTCTAACTTCTCCAGAAAATATTTGAAGAACTAGATCATCAATCGACAACTGGTCTTCAACATTCTGTTCATAATTTTCACTTGATTCATGGAGGACGTTTTGGTTTATTACAGTGTAAGAAATACGCTCTTTTGTTTCCATTTCTTTGTGTTTTGTGAGATAATCAGTATTTGCCACACTAAGTGACGTGACTTGTATTAAAATCCTAACAATTCAAGATACAATTATAAAGATAGCAAACATGTAATCCAGCTGCCTACATGCAGAAGCATTCAAACAGAAAAATTAAACAGTGGCATATGGAGAAGAAAGGAAAGCAACATTATGAAGAGTTGAAACTGCTCCTTCAAAAGGATTTCCGCATTGACAATGTCATTCCTTGTTCTTATAGCGAAGTGACAGAAATATGAGAAAATGCTAGAACTATTCAGCAGGCACACACCCACCACTCACCGAAATGTCATCGTAATCAACAGCCAGATCTTCACCAACTGATCCAATTGAAAGCAAATCAACATCCGTGCTTTGGTCTTTTTCAGTTGCGGAATCAACAAAGCCACCTGCATTGGATTTTACACGATGAGCATCAAGGGACGAAAGAGGATATGACATCATACATGAATATTGGCGTGAAACTATACCAACCATCATCAATCACTACAGTCTAATTTACCCAAACTAAAACTCAGAACTCATAGTTGATCAGTATAGTTCTTTCCACAACATTTAATTCAATGCTTTTTAGGGTATCGCTTAGAGAATAAGTTACTGGACCTGGGAAAAATTGGATCTGTAACTTATATTTGTCAAAGACATCCAAAATGGGGTGCCATTTCCCCATAGGGCTAAGTGGGCTAATTGTGAGGGTCTCCATACGCAGGCTTGGTGGCACTCAAGGGACTCCCTTTGGACTATAGGCAAAGTCTTTTCAGGTCACATTTGTGCCCATGCTCAAAGTTGTCGGTCGCAATGGTATCAATTTTCTAAACTAAGTAAATGCAACTCCCTTTAGTTACCGAAAAACAAAAATACAACTCCCTCTCGTGAAATCTGCTGTCAAGTGAACCATCCAAGAAGCAATATCCCAACCACCAAGATTTATGAATTTAAATTCCTGTTGTCCAAGAAAAAGCACTAACTATTCTACCAACTCTTGCTTCAAAGAAAAACAATTATGTAATAGCTAATGAACACATAGCAATAAATGAATGACCTGGCAACATATTGTCAGCTTTGTTCTCAGAAATATTAGCTTCGTCAGATTCTTTAGACAAATCTTCATCCTCATCATAATTCTCTTCATCATATATGGAAGTTTTTTGATCCAGAGAAGCAAATGAAATTTCACTAGAAAAGTACTCCTTTGGAAGCAAGTGATCTTCCTCCGAAGCCACCTCTATTTCTGGCCCTTCATACTGCTCCTCGATGTCTTCATAATCAACAGCATCTAAAGCTTTTTCATCATAATCTGCACATGAATAGCAGCTTAATATTTCGCATAAAGCATAGTCACGTAAAAAGGAAGCGATAACCAAATTCCATGGTAGGGAATGCCTTCCCTCAAGAACTATAACAACATTCAGAGACATGTAAATTCATGACACAATGCAAGAAATATAGGTAGTTCACAATATAACTCAGATATAACTGTATCTGTCGCTTCACCGCTACTAGATACGAGGGAAAATTGTATCTTCCACCAAATCTAAGATATATCAGCAATATCGTCTATATTACTATATATCTCCAGATGTGATGCCCCCCCGTCCTTCCCAGATAAAAGTAAAAGAACTTATATTTCCTTAAAGCTGCCAGTAGCACAAAATAAGTGTTATGTTGCCACTTCAATATAATTTTACATAGCAACACTATAATTATAATTATAATATAAGATGAAAAGCAAGTCGAGATGTCGCCCTTCTTTTGTTAGATATTTCCCCACTTCGTAATGTAAGTGCTTCATATCAGAAGGCAATGTTCTCAAAAGCAGCTTCAAGGTAAAAAATAAAAGGAGGAAAGAATTTTGTGAGAAGAAAACAATAAGAACGGTGCTAAAACAATGAAAATTCCAATATCAAGCCCTTTATATTAAAAAAAGGTCCTTTATATTCTATTACCAAAGTAATTTACTAGAAAGCTAGACAGCCTGCTTTCACTTCTTATGGTTCTATCATATTCGACCATACATAGTATAAGGATATTTTTAGATTATTGGTCTCTAAATGTTAACTTATAATCAACATATATCTGAAAAAATCTGTTTTTATATCTCTAGGTTGAGAACTATGGTCGGACGACATAAAATGACAAGCAATATCTTCTAAAAGCAAAGGAGTCTTCTCACGCCTGAGACCACCTATTAATTCACTCATTTAGTAGTAAATAGCAACTGACAACTTTAGGTCTTAAGTTTCAATGATGGAAATGGACACAAATAAAGAATCTTTCTGGACTAATATGGTTATGATGTCGTGCTAGCTGTAATAAACTAAGTACCAGGCAGTTCTCTCTACAAATCCAAACAGGATTGCTGATAGTGGCAGGCCTTGTGTAATTCAGTTTCCTGGCGTGGATGGCAGCACCAGAGAATAATTGGCGAAGCTAGACACTGTAGCAGTTTGTGAACCTTGCTGCTACAGAGACTACTAATATGTTAACGACAGGTGGTGTTGGTGCAATTGCTTAATTCTTTTTGCAGCAACAGTGGTAATGAAGTGAGATAGCAGAAACAACAGGAGAGGAATGAGCAAATTAATGAAAGGAGATGACATTAATTTTAAGTAGGACAGAGATGACTTCTTTCTAGTAAACAGTATGATTTAACAACCATGTCTGCTCTATTGATAAAGCAAACCAACAACTTCAACCAAGTCAACTAGGCTTTAACTCTCCTAATGTCCATTAGTCCCTGCCTATTTTAATTGCACTAATTACGCAAAAACGGAAGTCAACTTTAGATGGTGCTGCTGCCAAAAATAGGAAAAACTGATGAATACAAGTCCGGATTGTCTGGTCCAATCTGAAACTGGAAATCAGCAATTCGTTGACTGCAACTCAATCTAACATGTACCAAAACAGCCCTGATCTTCCTCAAAATTACAAAAAAATTCCCCCTCTCAGAACTTGTGATCTTCCAGATTCATTCTAAATGCAGTTGGGTGTTCTATCTCAATAGAATTTGGAATTAAACCCCAATCGTGGCTCAGAAGACATAATAACCCGTTCCCTCAAAGGTCAATAGTAAGCATCCGAAAATATTGTTCATAGGTGATTATCCTAATCAGATCCAGGCTAATGAAAATGAATATAACATTCGTTGTTTGGAGAAAACTTCGGAAGTTGAAAAGGTCTAATAAACAGCAAACCATGAAGGGGAAAATCTCCTAGCGTTATCGGCTTCCTAATCAAACAGCAGCATCTTTAGAATTGATCTACAAGCATTATCATTTTCGCAAGGATTATAACTACAACTTGGTTACCCCCAAACTCAAAATTTTTTAATAATAATAATAATCAAGTAGTGCATTTTCCAACTACTTGGGGTTGGTGACATGAATCTTATGCCTCTATCCGGGCCTGATTTGTGCCAACTCTTTTGTAAGAGATAGTAAAGTCATATCTTTTTTATTAATACATCCAAGTTCTCCTAGGTCTCCCCTCTCCCTCTTTTGGCATCATTTACATGCATCCCTAGGCATCTATTGGTCTTTTTTGCATATGCCCATACCAACACAATCTACATTCCCACAGCTTCTCCTCTAAAAGAGCTACTCCTAAATTCATGAATATATTCATTTTTAATCCTATATCTCCTAGTTATCCCATTCATCCACCTTAGCATTCTCATTTCGGCTACATTCAACTTATCTACGTGACTTCTCTTTGGTGCCCAATACTCCGCTCCATATAGTATTGCAAGCCTAATGACCGTCTTATAGAACTTGCCTTTAAGCCTTTTGTAACATGCCTATCACACAAAATTCCTGAGGCTGCCCTCCACTTTACCCACCCCACATTTATCCTATGCATCACATCAATATTAATATCCCCTTCTTTATGGATAATGGATCCTAAGTAACGGAATTGATCACACCTTGGCACTTCTTGCCTCTATTTCCCCAAACTCAATAATTTTGGCATAAAAAAAATACTCCATCCAAATATATCTGTTCTCATTAGAAAACCAAAATGAACTAAAATTAGTTGATTTTGGTTTTCTAATGCATAGAGGAGGGAGTAAAAATTTTAGCATGAAAGCCAAGTCAGATACTTGCTCTACAACTAAACAGTGAATGTTAGGTGCATTCTACCATATTGGCATTCTGTTTAGCAATTTTATGTGGTAAGTCTGCTCCCTTTGCTTCTAAAACAGCAAAGAGTTTTATGTTCTTTCAACGCATTTATCATTCAGCAGGTAGGACTTATAGTCAAATTCCAATATGAGTTTAGCATTTAAATGGGACCTGTATAACGGGGGAAACCAGTGGACTAAGTTTGATATGAAGAGTATTACCCCCACTTTTCATGGTCCAACTGAACATTACTTATCCGAGTCCAAATAAGCTGGAAATGATTAGAAAATGGGCTTTAACAGGTGGTTACAGATTGAGGGCCAGGTGGTTCAAACAATTTTTTTATCAAAACCCTATGACTGCTCACAAACTTTCATGATATCTGAATAACATCATTAGATCCTATCTGATCGCATATAAGCATCAACATCACTTGTAGAAGGTACACTCACCTTGCTCAGAAATATCCGTTGGCGTGGATGCCTTTACTGACAACTACAAAAGAGGAATATATGCATTAACTATGATATAATACAAAATCTGATTCACATCATGGGATAATATAGGATGCAATTCTCATTATGTGATACAATATATTTGTCTAACTGCCATTTCCAGCCCCAGTTTCGGAGTGTACAAACAAGCAAAGTGAACAATGAACAAGAAAAAATCATACGTCAATGTCTTTCAGAGATGATCCCAACTTGTCCGCTAGTGCAGAAATATGCTCCTTTGCTTCCTGTTCAATAAGTTGAAATTTGCTTCAATAAGAAGCTAAAGAACTTTTGACTCCTTTTAACATCAACTAAGTGAATACACAAACAAAAATTCGGATCTCTCATGAAATAGTGACAAGTGATTCAGTGATTGATAAATTTTCTCGTGCAACCAATGGACCAGACAATCTCAGACTCTGCAATAAGCTTTCATAGTTTTGAGAAATAAAAAATTGCTCTATCACACAAAATTCATTAACTAAATATATATTTGAGACTTTAGAAGTACAGAATCTAATAAAGAAAAATCTGTCCCCTGCATCCAGTAATTATATTGAACATCAATCCACCTTCTGCATCCTGCCCACTACCTTAAAAGTTATTCTCACAATCTGTGCACTCAACGTACAAGCCCTTATCCTTGAGCAAACCAAAAGATCATTCTTCAGTGATCATCATCGCCATCACAATCATACATCTCAGTATATACGATCTTCAAATAGTGTTCTCCCTATTTCTGAAACTAATATGCTTCATCCTATGTTATCCACTAATGCATGAGAAACAAGATATCATATAATCAGATCTACATGGACCCAAAGAAATATCTATGTAGCAAAAGATCATCCTTCAGTGATCATCATCGCCATCACAATCATACATCTCAGTATATACGATCTTCAACTAGTGTTCTCCCTATTTCTGAAACTAATATGCTTCAGCCTATGTTATCCACTAATGCATGAGAAACAAGATATCATATAATCAGATCTACATGGACCCAAAGAAATATCTATGTAGCACCCACAAGGTGCTTTCACGTATGGTAGCTTCAACCCTCAAACTTCAGCTCATAAAACACATTATGTAATAGATACCAAATTAAATGTGAGCATCTCCTTGCCATAGACATCATTAACATCTCGGGTGCACTGGCAGAACCTTGCTCACCTCAATATTACCTTTCAACTGGAGCCAGAAAACCATTAGGATACATCAATAACCACCAAGGCAGATCTATCAACTAATATTGTGCCAATATTGGCTGCATAACGAAATATGCACAACTTCATCGCCATTTCACAATCAGAAATGTCAATCGCCATAAAAGTCACTGTTTAAAACCACAAGCACTAATGCACCAGCTCCACCGAACACAAAAAAAATGGAAAAGCACAAAGTACATTGTATGTTTTGGCAGCATTTACCATTTATTCTCCTTTTGTTTTGGTTGCTAATATTTGCATTCCTAAAAAAATCTGTGCAATGAGAGCTAAGTAGCGGGATTTTCGGAGATTAAGCTACTCAGTACTTGTGGTGACAGCTTGGTGGTGTAAGATATGCTAGGTGATCTTGTTGTGTGCCTAATTTTTTCTGTAAATATTGATTCCATTTGCAATATGCATTTTTTTTCAGTATTTAAGTGGAAGTTAATTCAGCTTTAAAAATTTATAAATGACCACAAGTGTGTGCCCCAGCATTCTGCAACCATTATCAAAAAATCAAACACCACATAACTAGGAAGAGTACATAATGATGATCATGATGAAATCTCCATCTTGCTGTCGCCAGGAAAAAGTGGTGTGAGGAAGGGTATCTGGCATGTATATGTCACCTTCTCATGTCACATGGTTTGCATCATCAACTCAAAACATGGAAGAGATCTATGGTGATGACAATTTTCCCAACCCTAACTGCTAGGAGAAAGCATGGATGACGACAATGATGATGATGATGATGACGGAGATCATGAGAGTATCATGGATGTAAATTTATATTTGTTTTACATTCACTTACCGGTTAACTGGTTTTTTGTCCTATTTTGTATATTTCCCTGATAGAATGTTCGTTTTCCAAACATTTCAACACATATAAATTGCTTATTTGTCTCACTTACTTTACGAGATCAATACACAAACAAATTTAAATATCCATAATGAAAGAGAGAAAGCTTTATAAAAACTACTCCATGTATATAAATAAGTGGTACTGGAGGAAAGTAGAATTTGCCTCATCAAGGTAATCAACATCAAGATCACCAGAGTCATCAACATTTCCAAACATAAATCCCAGGAGTCTACTTCCTCCGTCAGCTTCCTCATAATCATCCTCATCATCTGTACATTCAAAGGGTCAAATTTTGTTAGCCATTTACAACAAGAAAAACAATATCTCCAACCATCCAGATGGGATGTTTTGCTACACTGTAGCATCCAGGTATTTTATATATCCAGCTGAAACACCTCAGGACGTGTTTCAGCTGGATGTAAAAAAAAACATGGATGCTACATTGGATGCCCAAAATCCACTGTGGATGTTTTGCAGTAATCACGCCCCAAACGGCAAGTTTTCTAATCATGATAGCGCCAAAAAAACTCACCTATTCATGAACAAATCCTTGTTCTGAAAACCTTACTACGCCCCCGATTATTGTAGGATTTAGGTCAAATTTTAATTCTCCTATTTGTCTAATTTTGAAAAGTCAGTGAGGTTCTAATTTCAAGTGAGGTGTCCAGATACTAATCCTTTTCACCAAACACGATTTCTGCCCATCATTTCTGTCCAGCACTTTTGACTTATAGTGTCGCATATAACTATCTCTAGACTCCACCTGATAAGACAAGGCTCGTTTTTTTGCTTGATCTCCTCCAATCAAAAGTTAGCTTGCCTTTGTGATGAAGTTTAAGTATACACCATTTTGCAAGTTTTACCCTGAATGGCTCAATCTAACCCAAGTGCACCAGAAGGAAGCTGAATTCTTCAAATCAGCACTGAATATAAGTTGTCTAATAATTAAATTCAGTTCTGGTCCCTGGAAATATAGGAGAAAACAGATTCTCGCCTCACCGCGCACCTTATGACAAGTTGCTCCCAGATCTACTTTGATAGATGATTTGTGGTAGGTAAGATGGGACCTTGTTTTCTGGACTTAAAATCAATGCTTCATCTTATTAAAAGACATAGGAGCCTTCAATTTCAATAATTCTTTTTTAAAAAAATCTCCGTTACTAAGGACAAGTTGAGCACTATCACTGCCAAGGGAGCCCTTTTAACAGATTAAAATCACAACTTAATACCTTCATCTGTCATAAATGAGTCCAACTACTATAGTTGTCAAACAACTCCTGCCCTTTCAAACCCAATTATCTCTAATAGCTCCCTCACTAGTTCCTTTTCCCAAATTGAGTTCTCAATAAAAACTGACATGATATTCTATTAGAACGCATGAGAAGAATACAACAACTAGCAGGAGTCTATGGCAAAGAAAAATCTTAGGAAAAATATGAATAAAAAGTGTTTCACTTTGGTAGTAGAGAAATGCTATATACACCGTCTGTTCTATATCAATAGTCCTATTTTGGTTTTTAAGAGTGGTATTTAAAGGGATGCCTCCTAAAATTTATTTGGCAACTAAATATAAACCTCCTTCCTTTATAAGAGTTTTTAGTAAGTACTCAAGCTTAAGTGGCCTAGTGATTACTTATCTTCAACCCAACAAACCCTTTCCTCATCCCAAGCTGTAACCTATATTATTTTCCAACTCGGATTATGCCTCAACTATTAATAATATCTCATCTCCACGAACTACATCAAGTAACAGCCTAATTCTGAATATCCATTAAAACAAAAATCACAATGAAAAGGGCCACTACGACATTTTTCACAGTAAAAATCAAGTTAACAAATCCGGAGGTAATAAAACTACCTTCATCATGATTATCTGAAGATGCTGCATTTGACTCCACCATTGTGTAGGACCAACCCCCTCCCCCTGCAACAAATATGCACCAAACAAAAAAATAATACTACTAGAAGATCAACTTATTTTTCCTTCCATCCCAAAAAATAGGTATATTTAAGCTTCTTTCTCAGCTACAGAGCCCTTTTCCCAAGATTTAAAAAAAAAATCAATTTTCCACACTGCATCTATCTTTTTCGGATGAGGGAGTACGTAATACAGCCCAAATTGAACAAATAAAAGAAGATGGACGCGCGTAAATGTTCAAGAACAAGAACATACCTAGCAAATTACTCTGAGGAGTAATTCTCCACGAACCCCAACATACATAGCAAATTGCACTCTGCGAACTCAACAATTTTACAAAAGATGACGAAAATCAGCGTCGAGAACAACAAAGTCGTGAAATTTGCAGAAGAAGTTAACGAGGTGATCAAGAGCAAGGTGGTGAGAGTAGAATGGATTCAATTACAAAATTGAATCTTGAAGTTCGCACCGGTGGAAAGGGCTTGGATTTGAGAAAGAGGTAGGCGGAATTAGGGCTTCCTGAGAAGGAGAGAGAGCCGGCGGCGAATCGGGCTGCGGTCGCCGGAGCTCCGGCGAAGGTGGGAATGCGAGGTGAAAGGAATGACGAGAAAGTTGTTCTTCCGTCCTTAATTTATGGAGAAGATTTGGGCCGGCCAATGGGCTGGCCTGGTTCGGTCCGGGCCGCTTTTAGCCGGGTCAAGGGTTTTTAAACGTGGGGCCCACATTTTTACATGGGAAATCAATATAATGCAACACCGAATTAGTACTCCAAATCCATACACTTTGGGTCTTGATAGGACCCACTTTGTTGTCCAATAAAAACACATGGCCAATTCACGCTACACCGAATATATGCGCCAAATTAACGTTTTAGATCACCGAGATCATTTTTACCTAATATCTTCGATATATCTTTGTTAGCCCAACGATATCTCTGATATCTTGATATCTGATACAGCATTAGTCATCCCTACCAAGTTTAGTTTAGTTTAGTTTAATCTATACCATTTAAGTAGAGGCGTAGGAGATGATGCCCATTTTTTCTACAAGTGAGAATGATGGTCATGGACACATGAGTCTTTGTATTGAATGTTTGACTAAGAACTATTTATTTTAATCATTTGAAATATTTTAAGAAATATTTTGACATCTCAATAGCAGTTTCTTGAACAAACTATTTAAAAAGTCCTGTTTTTATGCTAGAAATTGCTTAATCGATATTAGGCTCTTGCTGGTTGAGTCTGTTTGTGCGCTTAATCCCGTCTATTGGGTTCACATAGACATAAAAAAAAACGCTGAAAATGCATATTCAATAGGAAGACTTCGCTGCTTTACTATTTAGATTTTACTATAGATAGCATTCTTTATATTGGAAAGAGAAGTGGCTGTTTTCTGACATCTAACAGGAATGATTAGTGAAAACTTTACTTTTGGGAGTTGATCAGAAGTATGATTGTTTGATTTTCATTCTGATTTCATAGATACATGCTGTCTCAGAAAAAAAAACTGGATTTGGTCCTCCCCAGTTTCTTTTCATGTCCAATTACCAACTGCTAAGGCATGTACGTTTTTTTTTTGGGTTAGACTATAAAAGAGGACACTGCTCTGTTGAAGTTTGAGAAGGCAAAAGGCGCTCTTGAAGATAATTTTAAGTTCATGAAAGACATTGTTCCTCAAACAATTGGTAATCAGGTACTAAATTGAACTTCATTTGTTACAGTTTCAGCTTTTTCCTCATAGATTGTCACAACTCAGAACGGCTCTTAAAAAATGATAGCTTAGTTGCATTTAATGGTTTTGAAGTACTTCAAGCTTGATTTTCCTGTAGCTGTCCTGAAGTAAGATACCAAGAATTTCATTTTAACAGGTTAGCCTAATAGATATTCAGTTTGAGAAACTTCATCCATATTTGCTTTTTGAGACAAAAAATGGAGAAAGGAATGTGTAATGGTTTATGGTTCTTCTATTTTTTCCTTTTCTTAAGGCAGCTGGGAGTAAGAAATGTTTTGCTAAGTTACTTAAGAACTCAGAACGTGCTTTGTTGTGAAGCTCATCACAGTCATCCTGTGCATTTCACATTATTCAATATATTTTTTTGTTTGTAACTTTTCTGGACTCAAGACGGCTTACATTATTCTTTTGTAAATTTTGCAGTTTGATTGAGAGGTATACATGCGATTACGAAGGACATGATAAACTGTTAACGTTTCTGGAGTTTATTTTAGACCCAGGGATCAAACAACCTTATTCTAATGAAGCTGACTTTATTCAGGCAATGTTGCTTCATCTTTCTGTTTCCATGTGCCAAATTACGTGGAAAACTTCCAGCTTCCTTGACTTCTCCACTTTCACCAGGGGTGTGACCAAGAACTCTCTGCCGTTGAGAAACTCAATGAGTATGGACAGACTCTACTAGCAGCTTTGGGTATCAATCTAACACTATAACGTGAATAAAATCGAGCAAGAAGCTGACTATATGATTACATTTACAGAAGTCAAAGTAAAATTGTGAAGACAAGGGGGTGTCTGGATACAAAATCTATCCTCATAATTGGGCGACTTATTGTAAAAACTTGGAGAATAGAAATGAAAGACTACTCTTTTTTTTTTTGTAAACAATGAACTACTCAATCTAATTATCTGGTGTAGTATCTCATGCTATAATGCATGCAATGTATTGATTTACAAGGAGACACTCAATTTTCACTTTTGAACTGGTATTTGCATTTTTGTTGCCTTCCTGTTTATTTACCTAATTAATTGTTTTCATGCTCTTGCAAGCAGGGCAAAATGGCTAAAATGAGACACCTTGCCTCCTTAATTCCTGTTAGTTCAATATAGCTTAAGCCGCCATACAGGTAAGTGGTTTCTATAGGGAGTGTTCAAAGTGGGCCCTATCCTGGGTAGACAAGGAATATGACTCCTATGTGTTTGTGAATAATTTGTTAGTTGAGAACAAATCTCATCTTGGATGTTAATGCAGATCTTTCATATTGGATATGCAAGTTTTTTCTTTTTTGATGCAAATATTGTTTTTGCTTTGTTTGCCTTTGTTTTTTTAGTGATTTCGAACACTACTGATCCTGCCATTTTTGTATTTCACTCGTGGTTTTAAGGCAGTCAATTGCTAAGAGATGGTAACCAATATTAGTAAGTAACCAGTGTCAACACGTGTATTTTGCACGTGCACTTTCAACTAGTATTACAAATTAAGAACAATTTTAAATTTTGTGAAGCTGAGGTATCGAATGTCGTATCGGATATCGGTAAAATATCGGTTGGCCAAAGAGACGAAATATCAGAGATATTGTGTAAAAAAATATCGGTGGTCGAAAACTAGTTTTTATCATATATTTTCACAATCTAACTTCTAAAATGAGTTATACTAATTTAGACAAAGCATAGATTTCAAAATATGCATATTAGGATGGGAAACAAACTTTTTTTTTCAAAAAAAAAAATCAATTTTTTTAAAAATGTTTTTTTTAAATGCCATCCGCGATATTTGGAAAAAATTTGAAAATCAATATTATGTGGTATCAATGTATCAGGTGGGGCCCGATACAGATATATCGGCGAGCCGACATTCCATGAGCTGAGGACCACATCAACCAAGTCCTTATCAGAGTATCACCCGCTGCAAATACTACTTTCTTCATCTCTTCGTCTATCAGAAGCCTCAAGGAGATCTTTGCGGCTAGGGGTAGATCCACGTTATAGCTATGGTGGTCAATTGACCTCATGGCTTTGGATTTTTTCCAAACCTCCTAATATACCTGTCAGCTTGGGCTAGAAAAAGGAAGGGTTCTTATACCATGATCTTTATATAAAAAATTATTGCTGTCTTCCTCCTACCCAGGCCAGGGGATGTGGTTGACGGCAAGTTTTGGGCAATGATGGATGAGTCCAACTTTGCCACCTTTGATGCATATCCCTGGGCTAAGGATGTCTACAATGCATTGTGGAATGGTGTTAGTAACGCCTATGAGGATAGGGAGGAGAGGAAAGATCGATATAATTTATTTGGTTGTGGAGCTATTTTACAGGTACGTTGTATCTTAGGCCTTGTGTTCACCATTATAAGTTGTGGTTAATTATATTGGGTTGTGAGGACACTAACAATTGCTATTACAATTGACTTGAATGTTTGACATGTACAGGTTTGGTTTTTTGAATTGGCTAAGGCCAAGTTTAGAGACTTTGGGTGGTTGATACGGTCAGATAAGGAGGAGGATCAATCACCCAGGTTAAAGAGGTGGAGTGTCAACGTTGCCCCTGACACATACGAGGCTGGTATGGCCTTGGATACAGAGGGCTTGGCTGTAGTGATTGTCTTCACCGAGGATGAACAAGCATCAGACTTGTCATCATGGGGCAAGATGTAGCAAGGGACATCGAGGAAGGATGCCACAAGGTTGATGAGCTACCTCGCAAGAGGCAGCAAAGAAAGAAGAGCAAGACGAAGAGAAAAGCTGAGGCACCAGTGGAGGAGGCTCTTAAGAGCCGTGCCGGAGTGAAGCCTTCAAATGAGGGGCCCAACAGTGGCTCAGATACTCAATCGGAAGACATCCAACAGCTTGGCAGCAAACGCAGATGACAAGCTACCAATGAGCAAGCTGGTGATGCTTATGTCGAAGGTACTTGATTGTGACCCGGTTGTGTTTTTTTTATATATAGGTTGTGTTAGATATCGTATATTATGTTTTACTGCTGTAAATGTAGGTTATGATAGCCCTTATAATGTTGTGATGGATTATATGCAAAGTCAGACATTCATTTGTGGTGCTATATTTGTAGGTTGTGTCAGATCTCATATTGAGTTGTGATAATATCGTTCTAAGTTGTGATAGTGGTTGTGTCCAATAAGTAAATAAACTGATGTTTGTATATCGTATATTGCATTGTGATGGTGTAAATGTAGGTTGTGATGGCTTATGCAGGAGGTTGTGATTGGGGTTGGGATGATATATCTTTTGGTTGTGATCTATGTCGTGAAAATGTAGGTTGTGATAGCTTATATACAGATTCAGGCATTGAGTTGTGGTGCTATATTTGTAGGTTGTGATAGATCCCATATGAAGTTGTGCTAGTGGTTGTGCTTTTACTTAGGTTGTGTTAGATGTTATATATTGCGTTGTAATAGTGTAAATGTAGATTGTGATGGTGTAACTGGATGATTTGATAAATGTTGGGATTGAGTTGTGATGATATTTCTTTCGGTTGTAATCTATGTCGAAATTAAGTTGTGATCTTTGTCATGTTGTCTTCATTGTAGAAGTTCGCAGGATACTGGAGAGCAGGCCTGCCACTCTTGAAAGCTTGTCCAACCTTGAGAATAGCTTCATGTTGACCAATATGCAAATATATGAAGTCAACAAGGGTTTGTGCAAGGATGTAAATGTGATGAAGAACAATGTAAATGTGATGAAGAACAGACTAGAGAGGGAGATAATGTCGGCAAATCATAGGTGCCGTGTATTAGAAGTGGAGATGAGAAAGTTAAAGAAAGTTGTGGGTTGTGCAGGAGAAGAGGAAAAGGGTCGGACTGAAGAGGCACAACAACAAGTGCCTAGAGAAGAAGACCAACAAGAAGAGGCCCATGAAGTGGTAGGAGGAGATGCACATGATATGGCAGACAAGTCCACACGAGGCAAAGTCCCCCTTGTAAGGAGCCCTGTTGAGGACCTAGAGTCCCCCGCAATCCCTGCTTCCAAGAGTTTTAAAACACAAGCTAAAAAGACATCACCGTTCAAACCACAGAAGCTTCCATTTGGGGATGATAATGATAAGGAAGACTGTGCCTCCTCGCCTAATGCTACTCCGACCAATAGGGTTGACAGTGTTGCACTTGCTCACACAATAGATGATCTCCTTGCAGCCCAGTTGGAAGACTCATGAGTCCCTCATAATAGGGACCTCTCAGTCATCTCCCTCAATTCTACTCATGTTGAAGGAGGAGAACCAAGAAGTGCATTTGCGAAAGAACCCTCTGTCATCTCTATCGCATCTGATTCGACACTTGCTCTCCCCAAGTTGATTCCAATCCTCGATAAGGTAAGTTTATTCTTCTGCTACTTGTTGTGATGAATTATAGATAGGTTGTGTTTGGTTAAATGCTTGTTGTTGTGAGTAACCATTTTTATTTCATATGTCCCATGATGCTTTGTTAGCGCGTGTGGAGGGGGAGAAGACACAAGATAGCTTAATTGTTGTCTCCCCCTTAGTTCATAACCATGCCACTCGCTCTGTTGCAAGAGCACATCATAGATCACCCTACTACGTCCCCAATGCTATAAAAAAAATCGCAGGGAGGTGGATGAGTACGAGGACTTCCCACTCGCCATAGAGGAAGAGGCGATGGTTGACCATGTTTGGACGATCCCACCTCCAAATGCAGGAGACATGGGCAACACTATAAATGTTGGTCTTGCTTGTGGGATTCAAGTGAAGGTCTTCCACCTCCAAAGCCTTAGGTGGTCAGGGTTCCCGGGAGTGGCTCCTAAAGATGAAGGTGCTACCCCTAGGTGGGTTGACAATTTTTATGTCGATGCATTTGTAGCATTAGTTCGCAGCGATGTGACTCACTTGGCCATGAAAGATTTGAATGGAGATGGAAACCCCACTATTCACATTTTTGACCCCCATTGGATTGTAAGTTACTTTCATTATTTAACTATATCATCACTATTGAATGTTGTGAAGCTTAGTCTCTATGCATAGGTTGTAATATCATATTATGATGATTAGTATTAGTTGTGATGTTGTGATGTTAGTTGTGTAGATGTGATTATATCTTATAGTTCAGGTTGTGACCCTTTATGCGTAGTGATCTATACATGAAATATGCATTTTATTATCTCCTAAACTTATGATTATGCTAGTGTTTGATTAGAATAACTACTACTTTAATATAGTTTTTAGTTTTTGTAAGAAACAAGAGTAATACACAGAAATGAGGAGAAAAGTAACTCAAATGGTCAAATCATCATAACTTTGTGTACAAATATTGGATTGGACTGATTCAAGTTTCATGTTAAGTTCAAGAAGTCAGCTTTCCAACGCCACCAACCATGCGTAATTCAGAGTTTGGGACAGAAAGTTATAGCCATTTGAAGTTTATGAACAGTAACTACGATCGATCGGCTAACAATGTGATCAATCGCCAGAACCGCAAAAGCAGTGTATTGAAGGAAACGATCGATCGTACCAAAAATGATCGATTGTATCTACTGGAATTTTTCAATCGTGCAAGACAGTAACTACGATCGATCGGTATCATATGGCGTCGATCGGCAAAGCGATCGATCGGAGGAAAATAACGAAGGAATTGCGATCGATCGGCAAAGCGAACGAACGGCAATACGGAGCGATCGATCGCCATGTGCGGCAAACCGGAATAAGACCTATTTCGACTCGGATTTGGAAGGGGACTTTGTGGTTTTTCTTCACTCTTATAAATAGGCCTTCTGGGAAAACGTTTTGAGAAACCAGAGAATAAGTTTTTGAGCTTTATTGGAAACTAGAAAGGAGTAAGAGAAGGAGTCTTTTGGAGCAAAGAAGAAGAAGGATTCATGACGATGGATCTACATAAACAGGCTTTTCTTTCTCTCTTTCTATGTGTAACTAAATTCCTTGTCAAGGCTTGATGAAGCCCTAGATGTGTATTGCTACTCTTGATAGTTTAATTTTATAAAGTTGATTATGATTCATGCTTAATGCGATTTCATGAGTTTCTTTTGAGTGCTTGATCATAGACTTGATTGATTATGAATGAAATTAGATATTGTGATTGATTTTATGCCCGATCAAGGATAAGATTGATTGCATTATAATAGTGTTGTGATTGATTCTATGCCCGATCAAGGATATGATTGATTACACAATAATGGATGAACTTTCGTGTCCGATCAAGAACGTTAGTGAATTCATTAGTAATTCGTGTGTCCAATCAAGAACACGAATTACCATATCATATCAATGTATGCTTAATAATAATTGACAGTAGTAATTGCATGTCTAGTGGTGGATTCATTGCCTTGATAATTCTCTGCATTGATTAAAACTCAACTTAGTAGTTAAAGTTCATAGCTTTATTTAGATTAAACAAAAACTGTAACTTTCTTCTCTTGAATTTAGTAAAGTATTCACCGTCCCTGAGGTTCAACAACCCTTATTAATACTCGTCACAGTACAATTGCCTTGTGCACTTGCAAGGGTTTAATTTTAAACGATCACATAGGTTGTGATGTTAGTTGTGTGACAGTGATTATTTCTTTATTTCTTCTAGCCATGTTTACATATGTTATGATGTGAACTAACTGACATAATGTCGTTTATGCAGTCCTTATGCGCAATAGAAGAGAAAAAGTATAAAGATTGGAGGCATGCGCATCCCGATCTGGATGGCAATACAGAAGCGTTGTACCTTGCAAGAGAGTGGCATCGGGAGGTGAGTGCAGGGTTGAGAGGACCAAATGGGTATAATGCAGTATGCTGCAAGAAGTGGATGTTGCCTGTGCTTAAAGACAGACATTGGTGCTTGATAGAATTCAGACTAGAGCAAAAGAAAGCTTTCATATATGATAGTATGAATACTAGACCCAATGTTGCTAATGAAATCAACTTGTTCTTCAAGGCTATGAGGCTGCATTCTAAATATGTCATGAAGTCAATTTTGAAGAAGGAGCATGGGAAAAATGGAAGACAAAAGTGGTGGAGGTTCCCGAGACCCAGTGCAATAGTGATGATTGTGGGGTTTTCATGTGCTACTATTTGTTGAAGAAGGCGCTCGACGATAAGCTTCAAAGGTTCAACATCAAAAAGTTTAAAAAATGGTTGGTGTGGTGCGTAGTCTCGAAGATCGAGGGCTATGTACCAATTGTGTGATAGACTTGATTCGTTTTAATATGAATATGTGATGTTAGTATGGCGAGGTTACATTTGACATTATGCTGGTGATGTAAGTAACTTGTGATGGACTTATGAGGTTGCATTAGATTGGTGCTTTAGGTTGTGATATATTTTGGGTTTGATGACACATGATGTTGTGATTGAGTTGTGATAGACTTTCAACACCTTAATTCATGATGACTTTGAGTTATGGCGATTTATACATGTTGTGATAGCAGGTTATGTTGAGGTTGTGATTGCATTGCGATAGACTTGCTGGTACCACATACAGTAACTTCCAATAACTTATGCATAGTTGTGATTGAGTTGTGGTGACTTATGCATGTTGTGATAGCAGGTTGTGTTTAGGTTGTGATTGCATTGCGATAGAATTGCAGCTGCCCCATATAGTAACTTCTAGTAGCTTCTTCATTCATTGCGATTGAGTTGTGGTCACTGATGCATGCTATGATATCAGGTTGTGTTGAGGTTGTGAATGCATTGCAATAAACTTGCTACTGCCACATACAGTAACTTCCAGTAGTTTTTTCATTCGTTGTGATTGAGTTGTGATGACTTCTGCATGTTGTGATAGCGGGTTGCCGTGAGGTTGTGATTGCATTATTGTGATGACTTTGAATTGTGATTACTTATGCGTGTTGTGATAGCGGGTTTCCTTGGGGTTGTGATTGCATTGTGTGATGACTTATGCATTGTTGTGATGACTTTGAATTGTGGTGACTTATGCATGTTGTGATAGCGGGTTTCCTTGAAGTTGTGATTGCATGTTGTGATGACTTATGCATTGTATGATGACTTTGAATTGTGATTACTTATGCGTGCTGTGATAGCGGGTTTCCTTGGGGTTGTGATTGCATTGTGTGATGACTTATGCATTGTTATGACGACTTTGAATTGTGGTGACTTATGCATGTTGTGATAGCGGGTTTCCTTGAGGGTTGTGATGACTTGTGCATTGTGTGATGACTTTGAATTGTGGTAACTTATACATGTTGTGATAGCGGGTTTCCGTGAGGGTTGTGATTGCATTATTGTGATGATTTATGCATTGTTATGAAGACTTTAAATTATGGTGACTTATGCATGTTGTGATAGCGGGTTTCCTTGAGGTTGTGATTGCATTGTGTGATGACTTATGCATTGTTGTGATGACTTTGAATTGTAATAACTTATGCATGTTGGATTATCGGGTTTCCTTGAGGGTTGTGATGACTTGTGTATTGTGTGATGACTTTGAATTGTGGTGACTTATGCATGTTGTGATAGCGGGTTTTCTTGAAGTTGTGATTGCATGTTGTGATGACTTATGCATTGTGTGATGACTTTGAATTGTGA
Organism: Houttuynia cordata; assembly: GCA_039654745.1. NCBI lineage: Eukaryota > Viridiplantae > Streptophyta > Magnoliopsida > Piperales > Saururaceae > Houttuynia > Houttuynia cordata. Next base: position 160,186 of record JBCJFD010000026.1, read on the forward strand.
TTACTTATGCATGTTGTGATAGCGGGTTTCCTTGAGGTTGTGATTGCATTGTGTGATGACTTATGCATTGTTGTGATGACTTTGAATTGTGGTGACTTATGCATGTTGTGATAGCGGGTTTCCTTGAGGGTTGTGATGACTTATGCATTGTGTGATGACTTTGAATTGTGGTGACTTATGCATGTTGTGATAGCGGGTTTCCGTGAGGGTTGTGATTGCATTGTGTGATGACTTATGCATTGTTGTGATGATTTTGAATTGTGGTAAATTATGCATGTTGTGATAGCAGGTGTCATTGAGGGTTGTGATGACTTGTGCATTGTCTGTTGAGGTTGTGATTGCATTGGGATAGGCTTGCTGTTGCCACAAACAGTAACTTCGAGTAATTTCTTCGTGCGTTGTGATTGAGTTGTGGCGACTCATACATGTTGTGATAGCAGGTTGTGTTGAGGTTGTAATTGCATTGGGATAGGCTTGCTGCTGCCACAAATAGTAACTTCCAGTAACGTCTTCGTGGGTTGTGATTAAGTTGTGGCGACTGATACATGTTGTGATAGCAAATTGTGTTGACATTGTGATTGCATTGCGATAGTCTTGTTGCTGCCCCACAGTAATTTCCCATAGCTTCTTTAGTCGTTGTGATTGAGTTGTGGCGATTTATACATGTTGTGATAGAAGGTTGTGTTGAGGTTGTGATTGCATTGGGATAGGCTTGCTGCTATCACAAACAGTAACTTCCAGTAACTTCTTCGTGCATTGTGATTAAGTTGTGGCGACTTATATATGTTGTGAAAGTAGGTTGTGTTGACATTGTGATTGCATTGCGATAGGCTTGTTGCTGCCACATACAGTAATTTTCCGTAGCTTCTTCATTCCTTGTGATTGAGTTGTGGCGATTAATGCATGTTGTGATAGCAGGTTGCGTTGCAGTTGTGATTGCGTTGCGATATGCAGTTACGATATGATTTATTCTACAAACTACAAAGTAATGTAAACATTATCATTACAAGCCATAAAAATGAAGTTCTACCGAATGTCATCATAGGGTTTAAGTTCATTACAGAAATAAAATTCAAAGGCACTCTCTCAATCCACGTTGATTGGTTGCACGTATGAAGTCCGATTGTGCCCAAGGCCGTTGCAACGACTGCATCTAAATTGACGTTTCCGTTTTAATGGTTGTGACGGATAGGGCTTCGTCTTCGGCCTCCCCTTTGGCCTCTTGGTTTCTGGTGGAAGGATGAGATGCTCTCCCACAGGTGGCTCTGCACGTACTGGCTTGTCATCATGGGTGATCGGGAAAACTGTTTTACTGTATGTGTCCTTATAGCACCGAGTAGTCCAATAATCCCCTCGACAAGCATACGCTGGTGATCCTCCATTGGCAGATATCGCAGCGCATGCGTGGATACACGACATACCTTCAATTTGCCACATCCTGCAAGTACAAGTGAGGTCAGTGAGATTCATCCTTAAATGTCCTTCCTCTGAAACCACCTCTACCACATTCTCATTACTCTCGGCAACCAATAGCCCCCGAGATTGGTTGGTCAGTTCATTGAGCTGGTCGTTGACTTCTGGAATCAGGTAAGAATCCCAGCTAATACTCGCCCTTCTCGCTTTGTTCATCTTGATCATTATCTTCATCCGAATGCCATCAAGCAAAGCAAGAATTGGCATGTCGCGCTCCGGCTTGACCCATTTATTGAAAGTCTCAGCAGTGTTATTTAAAAGGTGGTTATATCTCTCACCTTGGAAGAGGGTGTTGTACCAATTCTCAGGTTGATTTGCCATGACGCAATCATATGCTACTTTAGAATGCTTCTGGAGGTGAGTTAATGCAACGCAATAGCCATGCATATCACTTGCTTTTGCAACATCATTAATCATGTACGCAATTTGTTTTTTCGTTGCCTTTTTTGTTCCTTTAACCTTGTGCCCTTTCAAACCTGTCTTCAGTAAGTTGCACTCTAAGTGTCACACACAATAGCCATGGAATCCGTCCCCAAACACCTTTGCAACCGCTTCGAGCAGCTCTTTGTCCCTATCGGATACCAATGTGAATACCCTTGCAAAGCCAACTACATGTCGCACATGTTGTAAGAACCACAACTAATTATCTTTAGTTTCATTATCAACAACTCCATAGGCCAAGGGGAAGATGTGGTTACCTCCATCAACTACAGTGGCTGCTAGAAGAGTCCCCTTTGCCTTTCCATAAAGATGAGCTCAATCAAGAAAAAGCAATGGCCGACAATGTTGGAAACCTTGAATGCATGCATTCAATGCGATGAAGCAACGTAAAAACTTCATGTTTCTTCGATTAACCTCATACTTCACTACACTCCCCGGGTTTGTCTCACCTACTTTGTTGTAATACCAAGGGATGTCGTTGTAATAATCCTTATAATCACCAAACAAAGAATTAAGGGCAACCTCCTTAGAAAGCCATGCCTTCTGATATGAGACGCTCAACCCATAGTCATTTCGCAAATCTTTTACCAATTCAGATGTGAATTACGAGGGTGCATCTTTTATCTTACTAGAAATGAGCTCCAACACCAAGTTTTGTGAAGCATGAGGGTGATACTTTTTCCTTACCCCTCCAGCACATGTATAAAGTTTTTCATACTCATTCACCACAAACAAACCTGAAGCTTGCTCCAAGCTCACATTCACTTTCCACTGGCAACCTTCAACCCTGCATGACGCCATAACTCAACGCTTCGTGTTCTTCAAATACTTGAAAGAGAAATTCTTGGCAATAGAGAGCTGTTTCAATGCCTTCCTAACTTCAACTTGGTCTTTAAAATGCAGCCCAACCCCTACCAAGTTGTTATCCCAAACTCTCGAACGTAGTAGTGTTGGCTGACTACTACCACTGGTGGGAAGAGGATTAACCTTGCACTCGTACATACTATCTTGAGAACTCATGAATGGTCGTTGATCTCCATCATGGGTAACCAGCACCTTACAAAATCTTCCACGGAATTGAAAGTGCTCTTTAGGTCCTAGAGGGGGGGGGGGGGGGGGTGAATAGGACAACCACTTAAAAACTCTCACTCTATTTTAATAAGAGATAATGTTAATTTAAATAATCATTCAATGCAACATTATCTTATTAACAAGTAATTGGAAGCGCATGAGTGAGAGAGACTTAAGAGGTGTGGAGTGTGTGTGTGTAACATTATGCAAGACGAGCAATCACAAGCAATCACACAAGATTTATAGTGGTTCGCCGCCAAGCAACTCGCTTCAACGGGTACATCCACTCTCGGAGCACCTAATTCAAGGAACCTTCGACATTCACTAAGGGAGGGTTTTTAGCTCACCCACAACATCATACACTCACCGGTTTTGCTTGGATCACAGGGAACCATACAAGAGTGAATCCACACTCACTATGGGTCACACCGACCCAACTCTCTCTCAAAAGAGTGGTTTGACCCTATGGTCTATACCACAATCTAACACATGTAAAGAAGATATTTAAGAGTACTTACTCTAGGAAGTAGGAGTGACTAGAGTACATACCCTTGAAGGGAGGATGTGAGATATCCTACCCGTTTTGCTCAACCTAGTTTTGAGCTTATGGCCGCCCATTGTCCATCCTTGGATTCAACTAATGATGCTCCGAAATTGTAGAGGCTTTTTGGACAAGGGATTGGTTTCTCTAAGAATTTTCCTATGGGATTAAGTGAAAACCATGGCCAAAGATACTTTGAACTACTCTCAAGGGTCAATGGTATGAACCCATCTAATCATTAATGAGGGACCGGAGAGTAGATCAAAGTATTCAAGACCTTTGAGAGAATTTGGAAGTATTTGGTTCAAAGGTCAAGTGGGGGCTTTGGTTTCTAAACGATGATTCTATATGCTCCAAGAAACCATGATCCAAGATGACTTGAATCTCTTCCTAAGATCTTATAGCAAGATCTTAAACCCCTTTCAAAGAAAGGAGAGGAAGAATAATCAAGAGCATCAAGGCTCTGGAGGACTTGAATCTCTTCCTAAGATCTCATAACAAGATCTTAAACCCCTTTCAAAGAAAGGAGAGGAAGAATAATCAAGAACCCTCAAGGCTCTAGATGATATGCAAAGAATAAGGCCAAGAGGCTTTGGGGAGATGGCTTGCCCATTTCTTTCCAAGAGGTGGGTATTTATAGATGGAGAGGGAGGTGTGTATCAACCCATCCTTGGGTGGATCCACCTCATATCCACCCACCCATGGGTGGATCCACCTCATATCCACCCACCCATTAGTGGTTCTCTTATGTGGGTTGGGTCCTATTAATGGGTGGTTCCTTTAGCCCAAGAACCCATTTCACAAATGGGCTTTTTCTAAATGTCTTTTCCTAAGGACCTTAGGTGGGTTTTGAAAGAAGCTTTGGATCACTTTGGTTAGTGGGTTTTTCTTGGAATATTTTGAACCTAACAAATTTGATCCAAAAGCTATGGGCCTAGAGGACAACTATGGATGATCTAATGGTTGTGAGTTGATCCTCTAGAAAATATGCACTCCTCTTGTATGTCTTCATGATGGGCCTTCAATATGTTGCTTTTAAGTGGTGTCTTGGCCATGGGCTTTGTGGTGTGCTCCCACATTGTCTTGGACTTTTGTGATCTTCATTTTCCTTTAGCTTCACCTTGGAGTGTCTTGCTCAATATGATAGCTTTCTCTTCAAGATCCACTTGTGTTGGCTTCTTCTTGAGATTGTCTCCTCTCAACCTCTTCATATAGCCCAATTTGTATATGTACCCCAATTTGTACATATACCCCATTTTCCCTCTCACATACCCCATATATTTTTGTACATTAAATTGACATACATTAAGAGACAAAATCACACTCCCAAATTTTGCCCTAACAGGAATAACTCTCTAAAGTCAGCCATTCCCTTATCGGATATCAAGAAAGTCAACTCATACACATCGGGGTACAAGTATGCAACACTCAAATTGTTGGGAGGAACGTTAAAGGCATTAGCAATTTTTTCCACAAATGAACTCAAAGTTCCATCCTCTTCTAGTGACAACGCCGTGCTTTTACCTCCAACTATCTTCACAGTTCCACCGGGGCTGGATTCAATACTCCCACAGTAGCATACCAAAATTTTAAGCTTGTCTGCTTCATCCTGAAGTTGCAAGATAAATAAGAAGAATACAACATAGGTCACAATTTACATAGCAGCGCTATCACAATATAGCATCACAGTCATCACAACATTAATTACAACAATCACAACCAAATTCTAACCCAACATAACTGAATCACAACATTCATCACAACTGAAGCTAATAGACATCACAACTGAAGTTACATGCCATCATAACATGTCTATAGCAACACAACAAGCGATAATATAACATTCCATAACAACACATCTATAAGTCATCACAACCTATCTATACATGACCACAACCTATTTTACAAATCATAACTTCGTCATCACAACATATATATAAGGATTATCACAACCTCTTTTACAGTTCATAACTTAAGCTACTCGACCTATCATCGCTACTTAGACATTCAAGCAATGACCAGACAGATTAAATGAGAAGAAAAAGAGTAGCTTTCCTACAATCCTACTTACTTTCAATTTTTCCGCCGTATGAGTTGCGCCGGTATGTCCACTACCTTCGTGTGCAACCACTGTTTGGGTTATGCCGATTTGTCCACCATCATCTTCTTCACTTTGGATGCCTGGAATGTTGCTGCTGGAGGTGGTTGCCTCCATTTTCATTACTTCCGCCATCTCAGATACAAGGAGAAGTGGAAATCTGGGCTCGCCGCAAGAGCTTTCTTGGGTTTAGAACTTCAATGGAGTTGGAAAAACCACCGGATGAAAGTCTTTGGAGCTCGGTTATGGGGCTTTCATGGCGGACGGAGAAGAAGGGGGCAGAAAGCTGTTGGGGAAGAAGGGGGCAGTCATAGGGTTTCGTGCGCCTTGACTGCCCCAGCCCCCAATTGCTCCGTCTCTTTCAACTGGAAGGAAAGTTAGGGGCTGTTAGCCACTTTGTTATGCCCTTTTGGTCATTGACCAAGGTAATTTTCTAAAATTTAACCAGTTTAGTCCTAGGGACTAAAGTGGTTAAACTTTAGCAAGTTAGACTAAAACGTAATTTTTCCTATTAAGAAAAGCTTCAATGGCTCACCTTCCCACAGTGCCTCTTGACATACAGGAGACTGGCTTCTTTTCGTTTACAATACGAAGAGGTGTCCTTGGGGGAGTGCAAATGACGACCTCCTTGGCATCAGGACAAAAGGTAGTCATTCGCATCAGCCATCATCAGGACATATAAGGAGAAGGAACGAATGATAAGCTGGCAAATAATAATGTCAGCTAGTGTTGTAACTGGGCCAGCTTAGTCTCTGGCCAGCCCAGAGATTCAAAATTTAGCAGTTGACATGGATCCAGATTCCAGACCCAATCCGGTTGGGCTATGCTTCCTTACTAAAGAACACAACTCACCACAAATGATATCTGGTGAGGGAGTCCAAGGCATCAACTGGCAAACCATTTGAGAGAGTAGGAAAGGATCATTTGTGGGGAACTCATTTCTGATATTCATGCACAATTTGCTTTCTTTTGGCAAGATGCATCTTTCATTCATTGAGAATTGTTCTTTGGCATTAATGAGGGGCAGTAGTGTCCAAAAAATATACTCTGCCATGACCATTTGTGGCAGGACCTTATGAGGTTTTTCTTTGGGAAATAGTGAATCGACGACAAATGGCCTTGAAATGATGGAATGGAGAATAGCAGTTGTGGACAAATGTTCATTTGTGGATTAATAAGACCATCCAAACATCATTCTCCATGAATGGTTAATTGTCCAATTGTCCACAAATGATGGAGAATGCATTTGTGGCAAATAATTTATTTGTGGACAAATAAGGTCATCCAAACATCATTATCACAAATGATTCACAATTATTCCACAAATGAATTGTCAAACGAAGCCTAGTTTCAAAAGTCCTAATTTAGAGGAGTACTACGACTTACAAATGACATCTGTCCTGAAGTCCATTTCATCAGAAAGTGGAGGAGTATGCTCCGTGTGTTGCCTTGGAAAAACAATTTGGGACATCGTGCAAAAGAACACAATTGGGCATTGTTAACAATCTGTCCGATCTACAAATCGCCCTAAGCATTTTTTAAGGAGAATTTTGATCTAATTCTTTGAGCTATTTCTACCCAAATTTCATACAGGCCCAAACTAAATTCTTTGCCAAAACAGAAGTTCCAACATGAAAGTGAGTGAGATGTACACATCCTTTACTTAATTTTTTTGGCAAGCATACATCCTGCACCATTTTGTTGGTACAACATACATCCATTAATTAAAACCAACACACACCGCAGCTTTGCCAAATTATAGAAAAAAAACAAAAAGAAAGGAGAATATAAACCGGAAGCAGCTACCAGCATCTCCAATTATTTGGCTCACTGTTGTACCCGAAAACAGAGAGTAAATGGCTCACTGCCCAACACAACATAGTACACCTGACATGTTTCACTGCCTTGCATAATCAATGTCTACACATTTCACCTTCAAAACTGCAAGAAATGCCCAGAATGCTGGAAATAGCATTGGCCCTGCCCTCCCCATACCCTTGCAGCTCCATCAACGCCGAGTCCCTCAATGCATCCATTTCCTTCATGATCATTTCCTTATCGCTAGCATCAGCACCCTCATCCCTGCCACTCCCCTGTAACATCCCATGTATAGTACCCACACAAAGGCCATACGTCCTCAGCCTCTCCACCTCCGCCTCGCCGGCACCGCCCATGATGGCGCCGCACACGGCCCCGCACGCGTACAGCTCGCCCTCCTTCTTCCGGCTGACTAGCTGGGCCTCCTGAGCCCAACTATTGCCATTGGTGGGCTCATGGCCCAAGTGCCCCCTGGCCCACCCAACATGCATGCATTGCCCTTGTACGTAGCCCTGTGCACCCATTGAACGTGACATCTCTACCACCACCCTCATCAAACGCCCGGCCTCCTCTTCCGCCGCCCTGCCATCACCAACGACGGCGTTGGCAACCATCTCATAGCCAAGCGGGGATATGGCGTCGCCGGAAAGTAGCTCAATGTTGGCATTGTACATGGCGAGGCCGGGCCTCTCTAGTAGATGGGGAAGGTACTCGTGTGCCCATGATCCCGCGTACAAGACATGAAGCGCAGCAGCCACCGCCACCGCCTGCCCTGCAGGGTGGCCGTGGCTCATGTCGCCGACGAGATCAAAGGCAGCAACGCACATCGCGGGGGCCATGGTCCTCGGGGCGGAGGCGACGATATCGCTGATTGGCTGGCGGACCACGGCGGGGGTGTGCAAGGGAACGGCCCGCCGGATATGGGCCTCAATTTCCTCATTGATCTTGGACCAATAGGCTTCTTTGTTGAACAAGGCAACTTTGGCCACTTTGGCTGCTGATTGAGGAGGAGGAATAGCAGAGAGGAGGGGCTGAAGCTTAGGACTTCTGGTCAGATGGAAGAGGCTGGTGGCCATGGATGGAATTGCTGACTCTTTTCAATAGAGAAAGACAGTGCAGAGGAGGAGGAGGTCTTCTTCTACTATTTTGAGCCTTGGCACTTTGGCAGGAAAAGAAATTTTAGGTGAGAAGGAATTTTGAATGAATGATTTTTAATGGAGAAAGAATCAGTCTTGGTAGGCATTGGTTATTCACATGGTCAGTGTGAAGAAGTCTTCATCCCATATTTATTGGTGACAATTTTTTTTTTCCCTTTGACACAGTAATATTATGGGAGAAAAGGAAAGGCAGCAAGCCAGCAACCTGACATTGACCTAAAAAGGTGTACGAAGACCACCAATTGTTTCATGAGGCACATGCTTGGTTGCTTCCACCTGCTTCTATGATAAAATAAGCTGTGGTTGTCAATTGAGGCTTTTGTGTGACATTGTGAATATATATCTATCTGCTTATGTGGGGAAAATGGTGAAGACCTTTGACATAGTAAAAGCCATATGCATGCAATTTACCACGAATCATGGAAAAAACTGGACTAAAGTTATGTGGCTGGATCTCTCTTTCCCCAAGCAGTAGAACACTTGATTATTATTATTTTGATATGAGGAGAACACTTAATTTCAATTTAACCAAAATCTCCGTATTACAAGAATCCTAATAATATTGATTTATCGGTTATTCCTAATAATATTTCTCATGAGATTTTTATTAGATTTTATGGGATGCTAAGAGTCCAACAAAAACTTCATGGTTTTTTATAATCCGGGAGCTTTATAGTGTTTAGAAATTGTATAGTCCTATATGCACGTGCAGTTTGACTAGTACTCCCGCCGGTCAGATACAGTTTTTTCAATTAATAGTGACCGAAGGGAGTACATCTTAGGGGGAAAATGCTTTGTTTAACACACTGGGCTCCCCCCTATGGATTAGATAACTCATTAAGGATATTTTGGGAATTTTACTAAAAAATTGTACGTTCCACCCTTTTTGCGTTTAATAATAGAAAGCATGAGAAGGGAAAAATAGTGGTGGGCTGCCTTCTATGGCCTACAGGCTGCATTCTTGGGTTGACAAAACTTATGTTTCATAATCTAAAAAATGGATGACAGTGAGCTCATGCGCCAAATAGAAGTGAGCCAATGTTGTATGACGTTGACATGTCACCCTCCTCAGTTCACCTCTGCAGCCATCGGTCATGGCGGCGCCGGCGATTGACTAGGTGAAGGAGCTTAAGGAAGGAGTCATAGGTGGCGTCCTTGAGGTTTGAACAGGACTGCTTAGGAAAGCACCATTGATGGTAGGAAAGACCTGCTAATCACAACGTTGCTCCATTCCCCAGGTCTCACTATCACTTCTACGCTCTCTTAGGTTGACCTTTATTTTTAGAACAATTAGGGCGGCGCATTTGGGCAAAAGAAAGAAGTGCTTCTCTAGCAATCGCTTTGTTTGCCAAAACACGCCCTTACTTTGACACTCTTTTCGATTGTTAGGCTGTTTCATCATTCATGAGTGCATTTTGAAGCTAAAATGGGTTTATGAAATATTATTTTTACTGTGGAAAATATTTAACTCGAAAGGAGGGCTAGGTAAAAAGTGTTTGGCTATAAACATCTTCTCGGATGTGGAAAAACATTTCAGCAGTGATGCTCACCTTTGTGTATTTCACATTGGTCACCCATTTCGGGCTGAAAGTTGACAACTTGTGAAATATTTCTTTCACTGCTGCATTTATCACCTTTCAACATACAAACACTTCTCATGTTTTTCAGGCTTGAAAGGCCCATTTTTCAGGCTGAAAGACCCAAATTTTCACTTTTCAAAACTCGTAGTTGTCTAAAAGGATGAGTCCTGATGAACTTCCTTGAACTGTAATTTTCTTTCTGCCAAGACCGGTAGTTGAAAGAGCAATTTGCAATTGGTTAAAGAAAAGCCTACATTTCCGTTCAACCTTTTTACAGTCAGGAGTGATCCCCTGAAATAGTATTTCATTTCTATGTAACCAAATGATGTGAACCAAAACCATATAAGCGTCCACTAGTTGAATATAAACTCCACTCCTCTGCATTGAAAATTGAGTCTGATGTAAAAGAAGAATCATTTCTGGTGTAGAAGTAAATGTAGCTGGGATTTTGTGCTTTGTTAGTCTTCCCCTAACTGTTGAACCCCTAAACAGTGGAGAAATATGTGAGAAGTTGATTCAACATAAGAGGTACATAACGGACAGTAGTTAGGATAAATGTGCAATCTTTCATTGAAAAGATCAGCAGTTGGTACTTGGTAGGCCATTTTTGCAAACTTTCCACATCAAATGTCTCAATCGCAGATGAACTTTAGCCTTCGAAATGATAGGACAAATTGGCTCAGGATTGCAAGTATGGCAGGTAAGAAATTGATAACGTGATGAAACTGTATAAAGTTCAGAAGCGGTTCATTTCCAAATTAAAGTGTCTGAAGAGTTTAGAAAAATTTGTCTGCAAGATACTTTGAGCAATATTTGGAGACCAAATTTGAGCGGTTAGATCAACATCCCAGCCTCTATTTGAGTCCATAATAGAGTTAACTATCTGATTACTAGATTGTGCATTTGGGAGAGAAAGAATAGTCCCATCTGAAATCCACTGATGATTTCAGATTAGTTTTGAGAGTAGATATGTAATTGGGGCTGAATGACCATCAGCAATCAACCGACAACAATTAGTTTTGAGAGTAGATATGTAATTGAAAAGTGTCTTCCAGAGAGGAGAGTCCTGAGGTCTTATAGGAGTATTAAAAATGTTGCCAGATTATATAAAAAAAAATTGCGCATACACATGGCCCATAGGGAAGGATTATCAAAGGCCAGATCCCAAACCTTTTTGATGAGAAGGGCATCATTGAATTTCTAAGTCTGTCTCAAACCCAAACCTCCGAATTTCCTCGGTTTAGTAATAGAGGGCCAGCTAATAGTATGGAAAGACTTGCATTTGGTCTGAGACCAATAAAAATCTCTTGCAGCTTTATCCAATAAAGATGCTACAGCTCCTGGCAATAGCTTCTTGCTTGATCCTAAAATGAATTATTTCCCTCCAAAGAAAAAAACAAAGAATGAAAAACTCCCTCTTTGAATCACCTTTACGGGATTAGTTAGGTACGTAGTCTCTACAAACTAGGCTATAAATTAAGTCAAAACACATAAAGAGCCCACCAAGGTCACTAAATCCGAAAGCAAGGGCTGGAACAAGTATATATTGAGCATTCAAACTTGCTAAAGAATCAAATGAGCTACCTCCTAACTTGTTGAAAGCAAAATCAAGTGACTTCCGCCTTGGAATGTAGTAGTAACTACATAATTTGACAAAAAAAGGACAAAATTTTGGTATGGAATGGATAATAATTCTGATGAGGAATGAGTAAGCAAACACAAAAGAGTTGGGGATTTTCCTACCGATGCCTTCCCATGCAGAAGTTCAATTTTTGCAGTTTTTTACTTGTTGGATGGAGTAAAGAAACAAAGAGAAAAAAGATGGATATAATAGGTGCAATTCTCAAACATCATGCGCAGCCTCTTCCCCTCCGAGTGGAAAATGACAATGCTACACCTGTGTAGAGATATGCCGATGACGTGGTCGGTTTTTGTTGGACTGTGAAAATGGACATTGTGGAGACCACTTTGACTGTTCAAGAAGAACAATTAATGTACAATGGTGTAGATCTACACCGGTGTACAGTTATCAGCATCCCTCCCAATAGCACTTTAAGTGAAGATGTCCGCAGCTAACCTAAAGTACCTGTGCAGAAACGTGTGTGCGCGCGCGTTCTGAAGGAGAGGGGTGGTTGAGAATCCTATACACAAGCTTGGAGCCTTGTGAACATGCCTTATCCAGAAAGCCTGAAAGTTGCTGTGCAACCATGATTTTTACATGCAGTGAACATGCTCCCTCTATCCCCAATGTATGTGTATGTCCTTGGCCCTAATTATGTGTACGTATTGTATTCCTCTTAGTAGCCAGCTGCCTCCATGTTGTCACTGATGCCCAAGATGATCAAGTGTGCCCGGCATCCTATATGGGATTTGCACCCACTTTGGACTTTGGAGGAGCTATGGATCTTGAAATTCGATCGCTCTAGTGTACATTAGCGTAAGTGCGCTAGTGTGCCATCATTCCTACAGATCAATGGCTAGCTCCTATAAACTGGACACCAGTTTCACATGGAACACCAAAAACAGTGAATAACTTCACCAAGGTCCTGCTGAAGCTGCCATGCCATTTCGCTGTCCAGTGGAACTAATAAAGGCAAAGTCAGATCATTTGTGTATTCCTTCTAAAAAGGGATAAATAACTCTTGATTCTAAAAAGGTTTAAACACATATTTGGATAAGTGAAGATTAGAACAATTTATAGAGGTATCAAATGTCTGTTTTATATGTTTCGATGGTATCAAAAGGCTCCGTCTGTGCACTGATCGTACTTGAATCAATAAATTATAGGTTAGAGACAAACACGAGAATTTTAATATAGAAAACCATTAAAAGTTTAGTGTACCTTCACATTATGGGACCATTTCCCACTTCATTTCCCATCATTTCTCACCATTTCCCATTAAAAAGTATTTGAATGTCACATTTCATTTTCACTTACCTTTAGTAGGTAAATAATCATAATAGTCATTTTCATTCTTAATGTGAATGTCCTCCCTCAAATGGGTTTTTAAATAGGAATCTTGTGACGAATGACCATACTTACCTTTCCATTATTCATTTCTCCTTTTTGAATCTCCAAACCCATACTTTTAATCATCAAATAAAAATTAAATTTTTTTCATGGCCTCCCAAACAGCCCCTATATAAGTGTCCATTTTCTAACTAGGGTAATAACTCAATTTTTCTTTTTTCCTTTTTTTATAAAGTAGTTAAGTAACTCTTACTTCAAGAAGGTAAATAGGCCCCAGACAGCAATAACGACACAAAGAGCATTTTTAATCAAAAGACACATCAAAAGAGCAGTTATATTACAGGACATTATATTGAACTAAATCACCTAATAGACCCTATCAAACAACATACCCTACAACCAAGAACCTACTTCTGTAGTTATATCACATAGGAATCTCTTACTAAGTAGCCATTATAAACATTACAAAGCAAACCCCCATATTCGATTCAAGTTAAGCATGTTATGAACAGCAAAATGATCAGTAACTCTAGCAAGCACTAAGGACATCTACTCCAAAAAGCCAGTTTTGGTCAGCACTGCATTCCTAACCTTACTAAGATCCCTGCCCTTGAGTGTCCTTCCAGCCCCTTCACACACAGAGAAGGACGAGATTTGGTTGCGTGCCAGCCTCTTAGCAATCCATTCGTGGGGTGGAATCCAACCATCATCATCTTCATCTTCTTCACCTTCCTCCTCATTCTTGCTGTGACCACTATTTTTCGTGTAAATCTTGGACCAGTCAGGAATGTTCACAGGGACAGACTGTTGAACAACTCTGGCCATCTCAGAGTTGCCATTTTGAGACCTTGGAATCATCCTTGCAGCAGTTGGTAGTTTCTTAGGGAAAGATGAAAGAGAGCTTTCCCTTGCTTTTCTAGCCTTTGGGCTAGTGTCTTTCTTCTCCAACACCACATCCCAGATGTGTTCCTCATCCAAATCACCATCTTCACCCCATCCATCTTGATCTCCCATGCTGCAAACTGATTCCTTCCTGCCAGGAATGATCAAGCACAAGCAACAAAGAGAGAGAGAGAAAAACAGGAGCTAATACAAGGTTCTTCCTCTAGACAAACTTTAAAAAGCCATCACAAGTAGTGCATCTGCTAAGGCAGCCATAATCAGGAAAAACATTCATGTACCCAATTTCCATTAATAGCAAAAACTACGAAACATAATCACACAAGTACTACAATGTCAAGTACCCAAATGGATAAAGTAGAATTTTTTTTGTGGTTATTACCAAGAACAGAAATGAAGCAATTGCCCACTTTGTATACCCAAAAATGGCAAAAACACTGCTTGCAATTGGCAAATGTCTAGCTACCATGAAACATGGCACACTTTGTTGATTTAAATAGGGAAAAGCTTGCAAATGTGTAGTACAGCCACAGGCCACTCTTTGCTTGCTTGCTGTGATGGTCTACAGGACTGGAGCTAGGTACTGTTTGAATCAGAGGAGACTCAGATGCCTATGAAATGAAAGGAGAGGAGAAGTTGAAAAGAAATAAGAAGGCAGAGCTCAGAAGAGCCATCAATGTGGAAGAAGACAGTGATGACAATTTACAAATAATAAAAACTAAAGAAGAAAGAAAAGAAAAATTCTTTCCTTTAAGCTTGTAAAAAATAAAGGAGAAAGAAGATAAAAATTCTTTCCTCCAAGCTCCAATGGTTTTGATCTGAGATAGGGATGGGGACCTGAAGGTGACAGGTTTGAACACGCAGAGAGAGAGAAGAGAGAGGGAGTGGTGTCTTGTCAAGATTCAGGAGTGTGTATATTCTTTCTTTTTCTTGACGGGTTGGCACGTTGGACGGTTCTGGGAAAAGAATGACCCTACGAGTTTGGACTTCAGAACTTGGAGCATTTCCAACGTGAAAATGTAAATGCTCATTTTATCCATTGCATTATATTTGCAAAGCATGTTAAAGTAGTGATAATGTTATTTATAAAAAAAATAATTAAAGATGATAAGGTTGCAATATGTGTGGGTTTTCTGGTATATGTTATTTGTATGATTGTGTCTATTAGTTTAGGTACTGTTGGGACAATTGATAATTTGAATAAGGATAATTGGAGGAACTCAGCAATCTAGTTTGAGTTAAAAAGCGCTGGTTCAAAAATTTTGTAGCTGAAAGCAATTGAACTGTTAAAAGTTTGGCTTAACTTCGCACAATTTACCTTTTCTCAAAAAGCTCCCTCTGGGGGAAGCGTTTGCAGTCGGCCAGAAGGATGTCCATTGATGTGAGCCGTTGATTAATGAGTGGATTATGTGATGATTGCGACGCAGACGTTACTACGGTGCGCTCCATCTATAACAATCCCATCCGATGGATGATGTCCTAGCGGTGGATGAAAAAAAATTGTGCACTGTTAAGGTGATGGGGAACTCGTAAGAAATTGGGTCTAGTACTGAACCAACAATATTTTCAAATAATTAAGATATAATTAATTGGACATTTTTTATTCCAAAGTGCATTCTCCATTTCAAATCTATAATCTAACAATGCAAATGAAATTATATCATGTTGCCAGAAAAGATAATATATGAGTCAACGGGCATGATAGGATAATATCAAAGGCCAAATTTTAGTTATTTAAGCTAGCAAGGTTTTATATTGAACAAGCAGTTGGTAAACATTTGTATCTGATCAATGGAAACACTCTGTGTCAAGGGGTATGAGGGACCTTCTTGCTGATGTCTACGAGGGTCTTGTTAACATGGAACGGTCGTCAATAAGACAATGAGATTTTGACAGTTTGTTTTTTACAACAAATATGACTTTAGGGGCAATTTTATCAAGAAATTCACTTTTTGGTTTTAACCGGTCTAGGCCAAGTGAAAAGGCTGAGGGTTCAAAAGAGACTCAAAGGTCTGGAAAAAGTTTAACAAAATTTTCTCATCCACAATTCAAACAAAAATAACATACATTCATGGTAACCATTCATATTCCCGACAACAATACTATCTTAATCAAAACCACCCAAATGAAGTGCTTACGGGAAAAAAGAATACACTTTTTGTAACCACTTACTTCCTTTCCGACATCAGTGTTCTTCTTCCCTACATTTTTCTCTTTGCCCTGTGTAGTCCATGAAGCCATTTCCGTCGATGGAGAGGGGAGTCGACGGAGAGGGGCATCATCCAACTGGCAAAGAGGGCTCATTGGTGATGGGGCGTATGTGGTGGCAGAGGAAGGTTTTGAATGACCGTGAAGGATTTTGGGTGGAGGGGGGAAATGGAAAGTGGGAGGGGTAGAGGAGAGTCGGCGGAATGGGGAGTCGACGGAGATGTGAGTTAGCGGAGAGAGCACCGGCAAGGAGGAAAGTCCGCAGAGAGGCATCGACATAGGGGCGTCATCGGAGTGGCGTCGGTAGAGGCAATGGAGGGTTTCGAAGACGCTGCAAAGGGAAAATGGGAGAGTTGGGAGGGAAAAGGGAGAGCTGGGAGGGAAAAGGGAGAGAGAGAGAAGTGACATGCTGCAGCTTTTGAGTTGTGTCAGCCAGATGTGGATAGCTTTTGTAGGAATTAGCTTTAACTGATTTAGTTGTGAAGGTTGATATAAAAGGTTGCGAATTTTAATTGCATAGGTTGTGATGGTTTAGTAATTCTATGAAGTTGAGTGAAATTTATTTAGTTGCAAAGGTAAATTACATAGGTTGCACATGTTAATTGGTTTGGTTGCGATGGTTGAGTAATTTTATTTGAAGTGAAATTTATTTTGTTGCGAAGCTTGATATAATTATTTCGAAGGTAAATGACATAGGTTGTGAAGGTTAATTGCATAGGTTGCGAAGGCTAATTGTATAGGGTGTGATGATGTAATGTAAGAATGCTACTGATTATTATATAAAGATGCTTATCTTATTACAATTTTCTGCCCAATTGTAGCTGCCTAAACTTGACTGCAAGTGTACAATGAAAAAGCTGGCTGAGTTTAGCCAGACAATTAAAGGTGAAACCCATTGATATCTCTCAAATTCTGTGTTAGGTGATTTATTAAAGATTTCTCACTCGTAAGTCTGTCATCGACTAGTATGTGAGATTCTAGAGAGGAGGGTCAATGGGCTGACTTTTGATATTAGTGGAAAGAGGGCTCGAGTTAAGCCCTTGGATATTTCTCTAATTCTCGGGTTGTCGCTACACACTACAGCTGAGAAGTCTCGACTCCAATCTTGTAGTGCCTTCAAGGATAGAATGTTTAAAGGAGAATCGAAAATCACTTCAACAATGATTCGGGATTTGTTAGAAGGAAAGAAGATAAAGGTACAAGACAAGATTAGGTTGGCGATTCTTTACATCATTGTGGTATTCCTCCTACCTAGGCCAGGAGACCTTGTGGAAATGAGGTTCTGGGCTATGATGGACGAGGAGGACTTGAGTACATTCTCAATTAAATGTTGAAGTTGCGATACCTTTATTGAGAAGTTGAGAAGCTACCACAAATGCATCGCAAACCCAAAACAAATGAATCGCAACAGAATCGCAAATGCATCGCAACAGCCAAAAATGTTAAACCACAACGCTCACAAATATTCATAACACCACATATTAACTTCACAAATACAATTAACCTGTCAGAACTATAGCATAAATTTGTCCACAACCAGCCATAATCACATATGCATCCACATTAAATCAGTTATAACCAAAAACTTAGTCCTAACTACAAATTGAACTACATCATAATGGTATCACAACTGAAAATGTACCACAAGCTGAACTACATCATAATGGTATCAAAACTGAGAATGTATGTGGTACATTCTCAGTTCTATATCAGTGTATGGGCAAAACATCGCAAATGTCACACAAGTTATGAATAAAGGTATCGCAACTTCAACATTTAGGCATCGCAACTTATCAATAAAGGTATCACAACTTTGATATTTAGGCATCGTAAATGTCACGCAACTTAGCAAGAAAGGTATCGCAACTGCATCAATTAGGGATCGCAAATGTCACACAACTTAGCGATAAAGGTATCGCAACTGCATCAATTAGGGATTACAAATGTCACGTAACTGACTAAAAATGTGTTGCAACTTTACTATAATGTATAAGATCTGATAACATCACAAGTTAACTAATTTGACATCACAAATGCAGCCCCTAAACATCATAACTGAATAAAAATGCATCGCACCTAGTTAAGATACAACACATCTGAGCATATCTACTAGGCATCGCATCAAGTATTTCATTCATCAAAACTTATATATGATCTATCATAATGAGTACTAGATCCATCAGTACTCAGTTATAACAATAACCACGGAGTCACGCAGCACAACAACAACATGCATATGACGCAACACATCATGTCACCTAACTTAGCAAGAAAAGGTATCGCAACTTCATTGTCATATATAACACAATCAAACATATGTACAAGGTTATGACAAATTAATACGTGGTTCTAGATCTATCACTACTTACCTATATCAATGACCACAATGTCGTGCGACAGAACAATATGTTCGAATGTGTTGTATATGACAATGAAGTTGTGATACATTTCTTACTAAGTTAGGTGATATTTGCGATGCCTAATTGTTAAAGTTGTGATACCATTATTACAAAGTTGTGATGACATGATGTGTTGACTCCTATGTGTTGATGTGTTGCATGACATTGTGGTAATGGAAATAGATAAGTAGTGATGGATCTAGAACCACGTATTAACTTGTCAAAACCTTGTACATATGTCCGATTGTGTTATATATGACAATGAAGTTGCGATACCTTTCTTGCTAAGTTAGGTGATATTTGTGATGCCTAAATGTTGAAATTGTGATACCATTATTACTAAGTTGTGATGACATGAACTTACTTATATCCATTACCATAATGTCGTACGACACAACAACATGCATAGAAGTCAACACATCATGTATTCACAATTTAGTAATAATGGTATCACAACTTTAACATTTAGGCATCGCAAATATTACCTAACTTAGCAAGAAAGGTATCGCAACTTCATTTTCATATATAACACATTAGAACATATATAAATGTCACGTAACTGACTAAAAATGTGTCGCAACTTGACTGTAATGTACAAGATATGACACTAAGAGACATCGTAATTTAACTAATTTGGCATCATAAATGCAGCCATTAAGCATAAAAACTGAATACAAAATGCATCGCAACTAACTAAGATATAACACATCCGAGCATATCTACTAGGCATCACAACAGGTATTTTATTCATCAACACATATACATGATCCATCACTACTTAGCTATAATTATGGCCACATAGTCATGCAACACAATAATATACATATGAGGCAACACATCATGCCATCGCAACTTAGCAATAAATGTATCACAACTGTAACAATTACGCATTGCAAATATAACGTAATTCACTAAAAATGAATCGCAACTTAACTGTAATATATAACACATATGAACATGCATCGCAACAAGTATTTCATTCATCACAATTTATATATGATCCATCATAACGAGTACTAGAACCATCATTATTTAGCTATAATCATGGCCACAGAGACATGCAATACAACAATATGCATATGAGGCAACACATTATGTCATCGCAACTTAACAATAAAGGTATCACAACTGTAATAATTACACATCGCAAATATAAGTAATTGACTAAAAATGAATCGCAACTTGACTGTAATGTATAACACATCTGAACATATTTACTAGGCATCAGAACAAGTATTTCATTAATCACAACTTATATATGATCCATCATAACGAGTACTAGAATAATCATTATTTAGCTATAAACATGGCCACAAAGTCGTGCAGCACAACAACATGCATATGATGCAACACATCATGCCATCGCAACTTAAAAATAAAGGTATCGCAAATGCAATAATTGGGCATTGCAAACGTAACGTAACTGACTAAAAATGTGTCGCAGTTTAACTGTAATGACTAAAACTGAACCACAACTTGTAGCATAACAACATGCATACGAGGCAACACATCATCCAACACAACATGTATATGAGGCAACACACTTATTGCATATGGTTCTAAATCACAAGGTACTTATTTGCATGGTTTACATAAGTGATAGCTCTCTACCGACTATGGCATTGACTGGATCTTCTCCGTCGACACTTTGCTATTTGCAAAGACAGAAGGGCAGATGGAAGTGTAAAACATGGTGGCCGCAACTCTCCCTCAACTATGGCATTGACTGGGTCTTCTCCATGGACGTCAGCCGCACGGTTGCAACAAGGCCAAGAGGGGTGTGGGAACATATTCACAAATACATCGCAACTTAGCAATAAAGATATCACAACTGCAATAATTAGGCATTGTAAATTTCACATAATTGACCAAAAATGTGTCGCAACTTGACTGTAATGTATAAGATCTGACTAATCGTGTTATCGTAACTTAGTAATAAAAGTATCACAACTGCAACAATTATGCATTACAGTATGAAGATATATGGATGGTGGGTAGAAAGCCTAAAAGTTTTGATCATGAGGCTTTGTATGAAGATTAGAGCAAGAATGCGCGCGGATCTTGCAAGGGTGCAGAAGTTGATCATACTCTTTTATCCTTTCCTCTAATGGCCATGATCGTTCACATCACTCGATTATACAACAATAGTGGTATCGTGTCATTGTGGGCACGATAGTAGTTCTATCATGTATTTAATATATGATTTGAGGGTAACATTCAATCTCGTCATATCTCCCTCATTTTCAATTCGTTTCTGTCATTTCTTTTTTCATTTTTCTATATTTTTTCCCTATATTCTCTATATGATGATATCTAAATTCCTTGAGACACCTTGATGCAGAATAAGAAGCTAATAAATAAATTAGGGTTAATTTGTTCTTTTTGTTATATTTGATAAGTCAGGCTCTACTATATAAGGCATGTGAACTATTGTAATCGGTAGTTTTTGGAGATGAATTGAAGGGGTTTCCCGTTCGTCTTCTGCCATTTAGCCTTCCCCTACTCAAGCTTCGGCTCCCCCTTGCTCGGCTATGGCCCCCCTTATTCTTCCCTTTTCCCTTCTTTGTTGCTAATTCTTGATTGAGCATAGAAGCCACTCCATCATTTGGTATCAGAGCTCAGACAGTCCGCGCGCCGTTCGTCATCGCCATCATCTATCTCACCATCATCCTTCTCTTCAGCAGGCTTCTGAATGTCAAAATACCTCTTTCTTTCTTGTCGACACTCTTTGGCAAGACACCATCGATAAAAGAAGGGAGAGGAAGGATTGGAAAAACACCTGCAATGGTGTGAGCCACGGCGACGCAAGCAGTGACCTTGCGGCCTCTGACCGAAGAAGAAGATCATTGGAAGTGGGCCTATTCACCCACCCGAACAGTCGTCTCCTCCGACATTCTCTTCGGATCAAACAGCAGTCGCACCCCGCGCTCTTCTTCTCCTCTTCCTTAGGCATCAGCGCCCGTTGCGACACCAAAGTCGGAACCTTTCTTCCAATCCACGATTTCTTGGGGGGGGCTCTTCTCCTCCAACAGCTTGAGAGTGCCCAACTGGTCTCTCGCCACCCTCGTTGCCTCCTTCACTAGCTACGGGTCGTCCCCGGCTTGCATGTACAGTACGCTCCAAAAGATCGACTTCACCACACTCGTGGATCCGCTCTCCACTCACAGCTCCACATTGTCGTCCCCAACATCGCCTTCGGATTTGTCAAGCATCAGAATGTGGGTCGCGTGCCAAAGTCGGGACCTTTCCACTGGATTTTTCCATCCGACCGATAAGGGCAGCCACCTCCGTTGGTGGCTGGTGGATTCACCAGCCCTCGTCACCGGCCGTCCACAATGGACCTTATCAGCCCTTCCAGAACATCTGGCGCTTCCTCGTGCACATCTGAAGCCCTTGCAAAGCAGTGCGACAACGTTGTCTCCTCCTTCCTCGCGCATGTCCCATAGCCGTCCTCCTCGTCACGATCGTGCAGCCTCTGCTGTTGTCTCCTTCGGCATCAGCGCCAGTGGCGGTACTAAAGTCGAGACCTTTTGTCACGCCCCGGCACTACTCGATCCGAACTAAACCTAGTCCAAGAGCCGGACCAGCGCACAGGGGGGCGACGGTATAAAAGAGATAGCGAAAGATGATCTACACATGAATTATGTATATAATTATCTCCTAAACTTATATCATGTTAGTGTTTGATTAGATTTAGTAATATTTTAATATAATTTTTAGTTTTTGTAGGAAAATAAGAGAAATATGCAAAAATACGGTGAAAACATGACTCTAATGTTTGAATCTTCATAACCTCATGTGTATATCTCTGATTGGATTGATTCAAGTCTCATGTTAAATTTCAAGAAGTCAGCTTTCTAGCGCCACCTACCGCGCACAATTCGAAGTTTGAAGTAAAAAATTATGACCATTTGAAAATCGGGCTACAGGAAGGAACCGAGAAACCAATCGATCGGTGAATAGTGCCAATCGATCGCCGTATCCGGCAAACCGAAATTTGACTTATTTTGACTTGGATTTAGAATGGGACTTTTGTGTTTTCCTTCAAACCTTATAAATAAGCCTTAAAGGAAACGTATTGGGGATTAGAAAATAGAGTTTTGAGTCTCTTTGGAGACCTTGGAGGCTAGAGCAAAGGAGAGAAGGAGAAGAAGATAAAGAAGAACATGATGATGGATTCTCTTCCAATGCAAAACTAAACTACTTTCCAAGGCATAGACGAAGCCCAATAAACTGGTTGTATAGTTTTTTTTCTCTCATCTTATATTTACTCTAGTTGGTATATGACTATTTATTATGCAATTAAAGTTAATTCATTGAAGTTTGTTCTTTATACTCGAGAGAGACAAAAGAGAATTAATTAGATTTCAATCTGAAAGAGCACTTGCATATCCGAGAGGAACGTGAGTAAACTGAAGTATTATATATTAATAAAGTTTCATTGGTTTATACTCAAGAGAGATAGATCACAATTTAATGTTTTAATCGTTTTATGTGTTACGTCCGAGAGGAGAGCACTATATTTTGAGTTTACAAGTGTATGTCCGAGAGGAATATGCTAGCCAATTGGAAATCTTTATTAGAGAGAGGAAAAATAATACACTAGTATATTGTGGTGGATCAGAGCCTTGTCCTTCTCCATATTGATTAAATCTCAATTAGATTACTTAAAGTTCATTGTTTCCTTAGAGTAATTAAAACCTGCAACTTTCTCTTGAATTTGGTAAATTGTTTAACTGTCCCTGAGGTTCGACAACCCTTCAATACTCGTTGTAGTACACAATTGCCTTGTGCACTTGTAAGGGTTTAATTTTAAACGATTAGAAGACTTATGCCCCACACAAGAGCAAATAAGCAGGATAAAAGGAAGTTTAACTCTAAATAAATCCACAAGTCTTAAACTCACATACTAATAATCTTGAGCCAACACACGAGGCTCCACAATGAAATCTAGAATCGGTCAAGACACATAAGATAACACAAGTTGGAAACAATGCCAACATACACAATGTGTCATACTCAAACAGAGTTCAACTGAAAAACATATCAAAATATAGTGCAGAGCTCTCAATGCCTAATCCCATGCTCTCCCTGACAGTTCTTCATACAGGGGATCCTGTCCATCTGCGTGTCACGCCACGTTGCCCCAAAACAAAACAAGGAAAGAGGGGTGAGTATGAAACTCAATAATGGTTTTAATACAATCGGTAATAATCAGGGATCATAACGGCATCACTACATAGCAAATATAGATTCAGAATCAACATGGCACACCATGTTCTGATCATTCATTCATATCTCATAAACCTGCATAACAATATCTCATTCACATACTTTCTGGTCATGCATTTATAACACATAATCCTGCATAATAATGTCTCATCCACATACTTTCTGGTCATGCATTCGTAACACATAATCCTGCATAATAATGTCTCATCCACATACTTTCTAGTCATGCATTCATAACACATAATTCTGCATAATAATGTATCTAACAGATGGTCCAATCATGCATAATAGTCAGAATACACATGTGTCAACACAAATGGTGAATGCCTATATCAAAGAGTAAGCACAGGCATCACCACACAGGCGAAATACAGTCAAGGCCACGAAGGCGTATCATACTTCGATTTCCACATAGAAAATGTAAGAATGTCGGGGTTGTCGACCCCTAAAGCTGCTCGCCCTGGACGATCCTGGTCCGATTCTTACACAAAGAACCTAGTGCAGGTGTGTTCGCCCAGGGACATCTCCTGCGGTGGGGGAGAGCCCGAATTCCTACACAGGGAACCCTAGAACACATGGTAGCTGGTGCACTAAGCGTATTACTCTGGATGCTCAAGTCCAGATGACAATCTCAGTAATCTCAATAGTCTCATCTGCAAGGCAAGTGCACAACTCGCCCCCACATATCTCAATGTAAGTAGACTCAACCCTGGGAAGTATACCTGTTCCACATAGGATCCAAATCAAAAACATGTCTTTTCAAACCAACCAAGTTTCGATTATTTCATGGATCGATTAATCCGGCACGAAATCTCAAACATTGCATACAATCGATCAATTCCGGTTAAACAATGATAAAACTTCATCCATGAAGTCCGATACATGATGCATGATATCATGACACATCCGTGAGCAATATCTACGTGGGTTCTAACACATGAAACGTGCTCCCAATCCATCCCCTCATGCATCATAATCATGGTATAAACCAACTACAATTTCATAATAAACTCCCCGTATGTGTGTGAAATCATGCACATTCTAATCACATGGCCAATGCTTTGATCTAAACTCATAGAAC
Source organism: Houttuynia cordata (assembly GCA_039654745.1). Taxonomy (NCBI): domain Eukaryota; kingdom Viridiplantae; phylum Streptophyta; class Magnoliopsida; order Piperales; family Saururaceae; genus Houttuynia; species Houttuynia cordata. Next base: position 185,156 of record JBCJFD010000026.1, read on the forward strand.
AATATACAAATGCTTAAACACATTCAAAACCATGATTCCCAATTGAGAATCAAAGCAAATTCCATCATAAAACTTAAATCCAACCATGTGAAGTCGAAGACTCACTCATACAAGCATGATTCTCTTCTATACATTAAGCCATAACATGATCACGTCAATTCACCATAAACCATACTCATTATAAGAGAACACATCTCATCATCTACCATATGATATCATTGCTGTAAACATGCTTAAATCACAAGAATTCCAACATAAGGTAGTTCAATATCAACATGCATATTTATCAACATATGATACAATGGCATATACAAACACTTAACATAATCCATACACCTTCCTTTTCTATTTTCGCATCTCCAGTAGACTAATTTCAACATAACACCTTCTATAATTATTATAATTATTAAATGGAGTGAAAACATTGAAATTTGCATAGTTTTCAAATTTTTGACAGCCGATCGATCAGTCAAATATGCGCAATCGATCGCTAGCCGATTGATCGGCCATTAATGCCCGATCGATCGCTGGCCTTTTTCTTCCTTTCGAAAATTTCAAAACCGAGATTCCATTAACACGACTTGAAAATTTCATACATGGTCTCAAACACTATAAAAAGTCATCAAACCTTCCCGAACACTAATTTATACCATTTTAAGATAAACTCCTAAGAAATTAGGGCAAGAGATTAGCATTTATTAAACCCACTATTAAAGTACTAATAAGCATATTCCATTCAAATAAAATCATGAAAATAAACCCTTTTTTGTTCCAAAGCTGAGATTGAAAAACTCATTACCTTCCTTGTTGAGAATGAACCTTCAACCTCTTCCAACACCTTCCAAAAACATGATTTTTGTGTTAATATACAACTAATCTCGATTTAGCTTTAAAAATCAAAAGTAAACCCTAAATCTAAAGCTTTGGAAGCCTAAAAACAAAATTTTGAAGATTAGGGCTTGGAAAAAAGAGGTAAAATAGTGATTTGATGCTTTCAAAATGGACTGAAATAATGAAGGAAGTCAAGATTAAGAAAGATTTTAAGAAAAATTAGAGAAATAAGCAAAAATTAAGCTAGCATACATCTAATTCTTTCCCTTTTTGGCCTAATGGGGAATAAGCTCTAAATCTCCTGGCTAAACCTATTCCTTATTTGGGAAATGACACAACATTTTCCTTTTATAGAAAGGGTTGGGGTAAACCTAAGTGAAATGTGGGGTAGAAATAGAGTTTTTGGCTAAAATTAGAAAATTTGGGAACTTAGCCCAAAATTACGTCCAGAAAAATTCTAAATTTTTTTATAGTATCTTCCTTTGATGTCAAGGACATTTTAGTCATAAAAACCTAATTTCGTCGGTGGAGCCCACAGGGGTCCTGCCAAACCCTAATTTTCAAAAAATTGGTGAAAAATCAGAAAAATACCAAAAATTCATGATTGTGAAGGTGGTTTTGATTAAAACTTTCATAAACCCCATTTATTTTCAAGAACCACTAAATTTACTCAGGAAATGCTTAAACCACACGATAACCAAATGAAGAACATTAAAATAAACCGGTTCAAGATGAAGGTCCTTACATCCTCCCCCTCTTAGGAATTTTGGTGCTCCAAAATTCGCTAGAGGTCCGCGACGAAAAGATGAGGATACTTCTTTCTGATCTTTTCCTTCGTTTCCCACATGGCTTCCCGTGATTCCTCCATAACACCTTCACGAGTGGAATTGCATTTTGCCGAAGTACCTTCTCCTTACGATCAAGAATCTGAATCGGTACCTCCTCGTAGGAAAGGAGCTCCAATAGCTCGAAATCCAAGACATGAGTAGGATCCGGCTCAAACTTCCGAAGAAGTGAGACGTGGAATACATTATGGATATCGGCCAATCGGGGTGGGAGTGCTACTCGATATGCTGTGGCGCCAATCCGCTCTAAGATCTCAAATGGCCCAATAAAACGAGGTGACAGCTTTCCCCGTCGTCCGAATCGAACCACACCGCGAGTTGAAGAGATCTTAAGGAACACATGGTCGCCGACATCAAACTCCAACTCCCGCCGCCTCCGATTGACATAATTCTTCTGACGGCTCTGGTTGTTTGCAACCTCTCCCGAATGAGGCGTATCTTCTCCACACTGAGTCAGTGAGAAAGTGCTCCCCAACCTCACTCCAACACAGAGGTGATTGGCAAGGACACCCGTAGAGCGCCTCAAAAGGTGCCATCCTGATGCTCGCTTGGTAGCTATTGTTATAGGCATACTCAACCAGTGGCAAATGATGTTCCCAACTTCCTTTCCACTCGAGGATACATGCACAGAGCATATCCTCAAGTATTTGAATGGTCCTTTTTGACTGTCCATCCGTCTGAGGGTGATAGGCGGAGCCTAGGTGTAGAGACATGCCCAGAGCATCCTGAAAGCTCTGCCACAACCTTGAAGTGAAACGAGGGTCACGGTCGGAGACAATAGATACAGGAATCCGGTGTAATGGCACAACTTCTCTCAAATATAGGGCAGCCAAGGCGTCCAAAGGAGTAGTCATCCTGATCACGAGGAAATGAGCGGACTTCGTAAGTCGGTCAACAATCACCCATACCGCATCATGACCACCCGGTGACCGTGGCAGTTCGGAAACGAAATCCATGGTGACATGCTCCAATTTCCACTCCGAAATCGGAAGTGGTTGTAGTAAACCGCTTGGATGCCGATGCTCTGCCTTGACTTGCTGGCACACAAGGCATTTGGACACGTAAACCATGATGTCCTTCTTCATCCCTTTCCACCAAAATGTTCTCTTCATGTCGTGGTACATCTTCGTTCCACTATGGTGAATAGGGAACTTAGAATGATATGCCTCCGATAGGATAAGCTCTCTCAACTCCACGGAGTTCAGCACACACCACCGACCTTTATACACCAAACTCCCATCGGCCTTTTCCTCGAAGCCCAACACTGCCTTCTCCCTAAGCTTGGCCTTAAGAGCTAGAGTCTCTTCATCACTTTTCTGAGCTTCGACCACGTCATCCACCACACTAGAGCTGATAGAGAGGTTAGCAAACCAACTCCGTGTGTCTTCCAAAGTCAATTCTGGCCTTAGCTCAATGGCGTCCTCATAGAGGAACCACTCACGAACTCGCATGCAAGCAATCGTAGTAGCTGATTTTCAACTCAAAGCATCCGCCACCACGTTCACCTTGCCGGGATGATACGATATTGTGAAGTCATAGTCCTTCAACAATTCCAGCCACCTCTGCCTCATATTTAGATCTCTCTGGGTGAATAAGTACTTCAAACTCTTATGATCAGTGAATACCTCAAACTTCTCACCATAGAGATGGTGCCGCCAAATCTTTAATGTAAAAACCACGACTGCTAATTCCAAGTCATGAGTGGGGTAATTCCGCTCGTGCACCTTAAGCTGTCAAGATGCATAAGCTACCACTCTCCCATGCCGCATGAGTACACAACCCAAGCCGCGAAGTGAGGCATCACTATAGACCACATAGCCACCACTCCTAGAAGGCAAAGTCAAGACCGGTGCTAAAGTCAACCTCTGCTTTAGCTTTTGGAAACTCTCTTCACAAGCTGAGTTCCATTCAAACTTCTCATTCTTCCTGGTCAACTTGGTCATAGGACTTGCAATGCTAGAGAAACCCTTGATGAAACGGCGGTAGTACCCGGCAAGTCCTAAGAAACTGCGGACCTCCGATGCACTCTTCGGTTGTTCCAACTTCAACACTGCTTCAACTTTCGAGGGATCAACCACCACATCTTCTCTTGATATCACATGACCAAGGAACTGCACCTTCTTGAGCCAAAATTCACACTTGTCAAACTTCGCAAAGAGCTGATGCTCCCGTAAAGTTTGCAAGACAATCCTCAAATGTGTTTCATGCTCATCCTCGTTGACCGAATAGATCAAGATATCATCTACAAATATAATCACAAACCGATCAAGATATAGCCGAAAGACCCGGTTCATCAAGTTCATAAATGAGGCTGGTACATTAGTAAGACCAAAATGCATCACCAAGAACTCATAATGACCATATCAGGTACGGAAAGCCATCTTTGCCACATCATCAGGACGGATCTGAAGTTGGTGATAACCCGATCTTAGATCAATCTTAGAGAAAACCTATGCCTACTGCAATTGATCAAACAAATCATCAATTCTAGGTAATGGGTACTTGTTTTTTATGGTTACCTGACTAAGCATCCAGTAGTCGGTGCACAATTGTAGAGAACCATCCTTCTTCCGAACAAACAAGACCGGTGCACCCGAAGGTGATACACTCGGTTTGATATACCCCTTATCCATAAGATCCTACAGCTGATCCTTAAGCTCTTTAAGTTTGGCTGGAGCCATATGATAGGGAGCCTTAGAAATAGGAATAATGTCTGGAATAAGGTCAATGCAAACCCGTCAAATCACCAGGGAAGACATCAGGAAATTCCGCCACAACATGAACGGAATCCAAAGTAGGTAACTCCATGTTCAACCCCGTAACACTAGCAAAGATAGCCTCGCATCCCTTATCAATCCACTTCTTGGCCTTGAAGGATGAGGTCAAAAACTTGCCACTAGGACGCTTCACCCCTTGGAATATAAAAGGCTTAGCTCCTGGCAACTCAAATTTCACTTTCCTTCCTCGGCAGTCGACATGCACATGGAACTTAGTCATCATATCCATGCCTAAGATCACATTGAAGTCAATCATAGGTAGTAAAATCAAATCTATGTGCAACACATGTCCATCACTCACCATAGGAATCATCTCCCATACTCCTCCGCTTAGAGAGAGGACGAAGGCGTAGACACACGTAACGGAACATGCAACAGTTTGAAATCAACACCCATCTCATCAGCAAAACATGGGGAGACAAAAGAGTGAAAAGAGCCAGTGTCAAACAATATTCTAGCATAGTGGGAGGCAATGAGGATCGTACCTTCCACCATGCCGAAAGAGTTGGTCGCCTCCTGCGTCGAAATAGCAAAGACACACGTCGCTAACCAGCTTCTTCCCCATAGCATCCTGCTGCCCGATAGGTGGTTTAGCATGTGGCCTCGCCTGAGGTGCTCCCAGCTGCCTGGGACCGGAGTTAGGTGTCACCGGAGGACGTCTCTGAGTGTGGTTAACTCTCTGAGGACAATCGTTAGCGTAGTGCCCCTTCTGCCGGCAATCATAACAAGTCACATTAGCACGGCGGTCATGAAGGTCCTGCTGCACTTGCTGAGTGTTATGCCTTGCATGATGGGCATCTCGCCGCTTATGATCTCGCTGCTTATGGTTATCCTCCAGCCTCGACCTCTTAGGTTGCTATTGCTGTCCTCTCTTTCGCATATAGTCATTTGAATCCCGCTCCACAACAATGGCCGTCTCGAGTACCTCAGCCAGGGTCTTGTGCTTGAAGGGCACAACTCGACCTTCAATGAAAGGCCTCAGACCATCCTCGAATTTGCGAACACACTCATACTCATCGCTGAAGAAACGAGGAGCAAAGCGCTCAAGCTCCAAAAATCGGGTCTCATAAGCCAAGACCATCATCGAGCCCCACTGAAGGTTCAGGAACTCCTTCTCCTCCCGGACATGAAGTGGGAAGTACTTGTCATTAAAGGCTGACAAGAACTCCTCCCATGGGATGTCCGCACGGCCAGAGAATCTCTGACGCTCCATCGACAACCACCACCTTTGAGCCTCGCCCTCAAAAGTGAAGACTGCAAGTCGGGTCTTCTCCACGTCAGGACAACGTCGAGCACTAAAGATCTTCTCCATGTGAAGTCTCCAATTATCCACCACTGAAGCATCTAACCCACCCTTGAAGCTAGGAGGGTTAAGCTTCTTGAATCCCTCGAGTGAGAGAGACTCAAAACCGCTACCACTCACGTGCTTGGCCTAGACCACCTGCGTCAACCCCTCAATGGCAGTCAACACAGCGTCCACCCTCGGGTCTCTAGCACCGCGATGGTTATTAGCGCCTACATGATTAGAGCTAGCCATCTGCACAACAACCAAACATTAATCATGCAGCCTAATAACACAAAACAACATCACCAAACAAATAGCAAGCACACAAACAAGTAAAAAGCAACATTTAAAGACAACAACTAATGGAATTCTCATCGCTAGTTAAGTCTAGACCTTGATCATCTCACAACCCTTAACCCATAAGACTTGTCACTCACTCCTTATTTACTCTTGGACAAAGAGCTGCTCTGATACCAAAAACTTTGTCATGCCCTGGCACTGCCGACCCGAACCAAACCCGATCCAAGAGCCGGACCAGCGCACGGGGGGCAACGTTATAAGAGAGATAGCGGAAGACTTATGCCCACATATGGGTGGTCCATCTAACAGAGTTACGCAACTACTTTGAGCAAGAGCAAATAAGCAGGATAAAAGTAGAGTTTAACTCTAAACAAATCCACAAGTCTTAAATCCATATACTAATAATCCTGAGCCAGCACACGGGGCTCTACAACGAAATCTAGAATTTGCAACACCCAAAAAATTAGTTAGTATAATAAAACCGAAATTGGATGCTCTTAATGTTTGATTTGATTATGTGTTGCTATATGAGGATTAAAGTGTGAGAAGAGCTTTCCAACGCCACCAACTATGTGCGATTTAGAGTTCGAAGTGAAAAGATATGAGAAATTGAATTTTGTTTAGGCGTGGCTGCGATCGATCGCCATAACAAACGATCGATCGGCATATTGAACTGATCGATCGCCTTTCAAAATGATTGATCATAGTTACTGTGATTATTGATTGTTTTGTTTCGGAGAAAACGATCGATCGGAAATAATAGCAATCGATCGGCTGTAACGCGGTAGTATAGAAAAGCGCATGCGACGATCGATCGCCATATCACCGATCGATCACCGGTTGCGGTTTTGCGATTTTTAGCTTATTTTTGGGGCGAATTTGCATGGGAAAGATACCAAATCCCAACTGGACTTAAATTGCACGTATTTAGAAGGATCTTGAAGCCTTCTCATTGGTGGGAAGTGTCCATGATATGGAAAATTTGTTTAAGACGGAATTCTCCCCAAACTCTATATACACCCTAGAGAGTTGGCTTGTGCTATTGGAAAACTTAACCCTAGAACGTCCAGAGACCTTTTCCCTCTCCTTCCCACATTTACCCACCTCCTATAAGGCTTCTTCTTGTGGGAGTTTTGCAAGAGCTTGGAGCGGGAACTTTGGAGGAAGCGGAGGAGACAAGCAACACGTAAAAAGGCAGAATCTTTGATGAATTAAGAGTAGGATGGTTTTTCCCCTTTCTTCTCTTCTCTTATATGATATTTATAAGTGTTTTGATTCAGTACCTTATAGTATTATTTTGATTCTTGTGAGATGAATGAATTGTGTCATTATTTCTATGCGTAGTGCATCATAATCATATGTGCATTCATGCTCCGTTTCTGGATGGGAATTCACACCTAAAGTTTGATGCTTTATTAACTTACCAAAGACTAGAAGTTCTGATTTTGCTTGGTTGACTATGATCCACGTGGAGTTTTGTGTCTTAATCTGTGTCTTGCATTAATTGTCTTATTTGGAATGTATTAATGTTTAAAACTGTGTTATATGTAAAGGAACATGAGAAAGGGGTGTACTTTAGTAATTCCAGATAATCCTAGGGTCTGTAATTGGTCTAGGAGGGGAGTATATGGTCTGTTAATAATATATTATCATCTATAATGGGTTATTAAGTGAGATAATAAGTTTAATTAAGAAGTCTTAATCTCGGCTAGAAATATTTCTGTACTAACAGTCTGTAATAAATAATTCATAACTAATTCAAATAAAATAGGAAAAATATAAAATCAGTGGGGTTAGAAACTAGGCTCATGAGGGTATTATCAGTAAAAAATTTATAGGTTAAGTATTACTGTATAGAGCACAGTAGCCATCGGAAGAGGACTATTGTGCAGGAGGTAGTGAGCTGCATCTGAGAGAAAATACTAAGTATACCAATAACATCATGTAATAAGATATGATAATGTTTAACGTATCAATACCAGAAATTGGACTTTATACTTATAGAATATCACAGTAAGAATTGGGTTAGAAGTAATCTAATTAGGAGGGATAATCCTTTGATCAAGATATTCATAACTATCTATCTTAAAAGCGTTGATGTCGGTTTGATATTCCACTTGGAAGTCAAATCATCTAAGACTCTTTGGTTTTCTTATCTCTGATATTTGTATTATAAAATTCTAATGTGTATGGGAAATTCCTATCTCGGGCTGAGCATGAAAGGTATGTATTGATTGTATGGTACTCCTTGGGTGAGTTGTTGCTATTCGAAGTGTTTGGATTTTCTTGTTATACCAAGAGTGAATTACATGCCTTTGAGAAACTTGTTATTCTATGCTTCTCCAATGAGTGATTTATTTGTTGGCCAAAGACCTTGACACTTCTATCCATACTCTGTGAGAGAGTCTATTCTAGTTAGAGATATCTTATGATCTGAGAGTGTTGCGACCTCTATTCCTTTGAGATATTGCTCATATTGATTTCATGATTGTCTATTCCATCGGAGATCTTGCGAGACTCTCCCCATGGTGGATTCATAGTATGCTCAATTAAACCATTGCTAGATCTTGCGAGGTCACTTATTTATGGAGTTGCGATTCTATACTGCCCGAAGGGAGGCACTATACCTACGTTAGACTGTTGACATTACGGAAGGTCTTCAGTTTTTGTCCATCGTGTCCGTAAGCACTGGTGGGGCCAGCATCCTAGACGCATGGCAGGGTTCCAAAGAGAGGACCCCTAGGGTGGTTATGGTATATTATTTTAGTCACTTGCGAGCGACCAGTTCAGTGAGCAGAAATTGTAACTCCTTTCACTTTAAATGTCTAGAGCCTTTGATATGTTTGTTATTCTCTCCTTACACATATGTTTGTTCAGAGTCTTATTGATGTTTTCCTATACTTGCGAGTTAGGATTGTTATTATTGACTAACCTTTCAGGTGTATAGACCTTGGTTCAGTCCAGATGTTGTGGAATATTCACAATCCTTTGTTATTCTTATTCTCTTCATATTGCTTATTTTTAATTCAGTGGGTTTTTACATCCTACTGAGTATTTCTATGAAATACTCATGCATCCTCTGATGCAGGCGCAAATGAAAATTGAGATCAGGAAGTGCAGTAGTGGAAAGGCGGATTGCAGGCGCCGTGAAGAGTTTTAAAGACTATTTAGTTATTTGCTTTGCTTTTATTGGTGAATATGACATTATTGGCAATTGTGTGCCATAGACTTATAGGTTTATTTTATTTAATTTTCTTATATAGATTATTATTAATTAAATTTATTTTATAATTATTTATTGATGTATGTTATTGTACTATACTGATTGCGGGCATAATCGGTTACACATTCTTTTGAGATGATTGTAATCGGTTGGGAAATCGACTGTTCGGTCGCGTGCCAGGGATCTCTACCTCGAATTGTATCTCAATTGTTGGCTTCCACACTTCGATCGAGGTATGGGATTTCGGGGTGTGACAGAATCGGTCATGACACAAAAGATAAACCAAGTCAGAAACATTGTCAACATACACAATGTGCTATACTCAAACTAAATTCAACTGAAAAATATATCAAAATATAGTCCATAGCTCTCTACGCCTAATCCCATGTTCTCCCCGACCGTTCCTCATACAAGGGATCCTATCCATCTGTGTGTCACGCCACGCAGCCCCAAAACAAAACAAGGAAAGAGGGGTGAGTATGAAACTCAGTAATGGTTTTAATACAATCGGTAATAATCAGGGATCATAACGGGCATCACAACATAGTAAATATAGATTCAGAATCAACATGACACACCATGTTCTGATCATCCATTCAAATCTCATAAACCTGCATAATAATATCTCATCAACATACTAATGTCTCATCCACATACTTTCTGGTCTTGTATTCATAACACATAATCCTGTATAATAATGTCTCATCCACATACTTTCTAGTCATGAATTTATAACACATAATCCTGCATAATAATATATCCAACACATGGTACAATCATGCATAATAGTCAGAATACACTTGTATCAACACAAATGGTGAATACCTCTATCAAAGAGTAAGCACATGCATCACCACACATGCGGAATACAGTCAAGGCCACGAAGGCGTATCATAGTTTGATTTCCACATAGGAAATGTAAGAAGGTCGGGGTTGTCGGCCCCTAAAACTGCTCACCCTGGACGATCCTGGCCAAGGATGTCCGATTCTTACACAAATAAGCTAGAGCATGTGTGTTCGCCCAGGGACATCTCCTGCGGTGGGGGAGAGCCCGAATTCCCACACATGGAACCCTAAAACACGTGGTAGCTGGTGCACTAAGCGTACTAATCTCGATGCTCAAGTCCATATGACAATCTCAGTAATCTCAATAGTCTCATCTTCAAGGCAAGTATACAACTCGCCCCTACATATCTCAATATAACTAGACTCAACCCTGGGGAGTATACCTGTTCCACATAGGATCTATTAATGCCCGATCGATCGCTGGCCTTCTTCTTTTGAAAATTTCAAAACCGAGACTCCATTAACATGACATGAAAACTTCATACATGGTCTCAAATACTATAAAAAAGTTATCAAACTTTCCAGAATACTAATTTTTACCATTTTAAGATAAAACCCTAAGAAATCAAGGCAAGAGATTAGCATTTATTAAACCTACCATTAGAGTACTAACAAGTATATCCCATTCAAATAAAATAATGAAAATAAACTTTTTTTCGACCCAAAGTTGAGATTGAAGAACCCATTACCTTCCTTGTTGAGAATGAACCTTCAACCTCCTCCAACACCTTCCAAAAATATGATTTTTGTGTTAATATACAACTAATCTCGATTTAGCTTTGAAAATCAAAAATAAACCTTAAATCTAAAGCTTTGGAAGCATAAAAACAAGATTTTGAAGATTAGGGCCTGGAAAATAGAGGTAAAACAATGATTTGATGCTTTCAAAATGGATTGAAACAATGAAGGAAGTCAAGAATAAGAATGGTTTTAAGAAAAATTAGAGAAATAGGCAAAGATTAAACTAACATACATCTAATTCTTTCCCTTTTTGGCCTAATGGGGAATAAGCTCTAAATCTCCTGGCTAGGCCTATTCCCAATTTGAGAAATGGCACAACACTTTCTTTTTATAGAAAGGGTTGGGGTAAACCTAAGTGAAATGTGGGGTAGAAATAGAGTTTTTGGCTAAAATTAGAAAATTTGGCAACTTAACCAAAATTAGGTCCAGAAAAATTCTGAAATTTTTTATAGTATCTTCCTTTGATTTCAGGGATATTTTGGTCACAAAAACCTAATTTCATAGGTGGGGCCCACAGGGGTCCCACCAAACCTTAATTTTTGGAAAATTGGTGAAAAATCAGAAAAATACCAAAAAAATCAGATTTGATCCAAAATCACTCAAAATTCATGATTGTGAAGTTGGTTTTGATTAAAACTTTCATAAACCCCATTTATTTTTAAAAACCACTTAATTTACTCAAGAAATGCTTAAACCACACAATAACCGAATGAAGAACATTAAAATAAACTTGTTCAAGATGAGGGTCCTTACACCTTTTCTTCTGGATTTTCCAACCAACGAGCAAAGCGACCACCTTGCACCCTCCAACCGGAACGGCATCTCTGCCGGCCGCCGGCCTGCAACAATGCCCTGTCAGCCACTCTGGAAAATCCGGCGCATCCTCGCACAAGCCAGCCGTCCATCCAAAGCGGGCAACAACACAATCCAGTGCGTATCCGCCAAATCAGAAATCCTTCCAATGCCGGCGACGGCAAGATCCGGATTCGATCGTCAGCAGCAGGACTTGAGCCAAATTTTTGGTCGGGTGGTTCCTCAAATTCCACCATCCAAGCACGGTCTAGTTCTTTTAAAAGGTCAGCCCGAACCGGCCAATTGATTTCCAGCTAGACCGATCTGGTCCTGTCTAGTACAAAAAAAAATTTCAACAGTAGTTGCTACCCTTCGCTCCTCTGCCAGCCGCCGAATCTGATTACTAGTTGGGAGAGCCTCCAAACAACATTCAGGCTTGTCTTCTTATTACACTTTCACTAGCAAGTATGTGGCTCACCTCTTCCAGCCGTCCATGACCACTTGTTTGGTATTGCTACTTCTTCATTGGAACATGGGATAATTCAAGAAGCCGCCGAGCTAGAGTTGATTATAATTATCCTTTCGCAATTGAGGAGTAAGGTACTGCAAACCTTCACAGCACTGGCCTGAACCTGACGACCACTCTCATTATAAGGTGGCGGGGTCTACTCGTCCCTACAGGAGGCCATACCAGTGCAGCGTGCATGATGAGGATTTTGAGTACTTTCAGCCCACTCTTGCTTCTCTAATAAGGCCCCGAACTAGTCTCCACAATTCAAGAGGTACCGCTCTCATTCAACAACCGCCTACATCTCATGTAGCTAGCATGTTGGAGTCCGATGAGAAGATTCACTGTCGATTAAAGGGTATTCTGGATACACTTCATACTATGCGACACAGTTTACATGAATTGCAAAAGACCTCTGACAAGCACTTTGACAAGATGATAGAGACATTGCATTCTAGTCAACAAGTTGCCACATCCAAGGAAGACGAAGTCCAACTTGCTATTGTTTCTTCACATCAACCACAATCTCCACTGCCATTTCTTCAATCGGTCTCATCAACATGTTCGCCACCGCCATTAGACCAAGCACGTGGACCATCAGCTGTTCAGTTAGCTCCACCCCTACTGACAACACCCACACCAATAAAAGCAATCCCAATCACAGTCCCCATGCCCCTAATCACAGCAAATCCACCTTTAGAAGAAAAACCTCGACAATCCACTGTGAGTGGTGTGACACTGCCCACTTCAGTTTTCATATTGGGTTCACCAAAATTGCCTCTATTATCATGGGCACACATTCTTGCCCAATTTTTCGATGTCCTGGTCATCCACACAAAGGAGCCAATCAACATTCCTGACACCTACTTCAATCTTCATATTGACTACCATTTGCTCCTATCCCATTCCCCGATCACGATTATGTTATTGACTTGCATGTCACTTCCCCTGCCTAAGAATCCTTGGCCCCCTCCTCCACCTTTACCCAACCCCTCTAGTTATCACATTCTATTTTCCAGACACTGGCTGCACCCATTTTCCCCACCTGTTGACCCAATTGTGCCCAACCTTGATTCTAAGTTTATTCCCTCTTGTGGAAGTGGTATTAAAAAATATTTATTCTAGTGGACTAGTCGACCTAATTATGACATATGTGTTGCTCCATTGTTTCTCAAGGCAGTACCTCATCTTTGACTCTCCGGAGGAGAGTCCTTGTTGGTCGGGGAGAATGATGCAGAATAACAAGTTAATAAACAAATTATAGTTAATTTGGTCTTTTTGTTATGTTTGATAAGTCAAGCTCTACTATACAAGGCTTGTGAACTATTGTAATCGGTAGTTATTGGAGATGAATTGAAGGGGTTTCCCATTCGTCTTCTGGCCTTTGCCCTTCCCCTACTCGAGCTTCGGCCCCCCCTTGCTCGGCTACGACCCCCCTTTTTTCTTCCCTTTTCCCTTCTTTGTTGCTTATTCTTGATTGAGCATAGAAGCCACTCACACCTTCTTGTGGGGATGACAAATTTACAAAGAGTAGTTTGCCACTTGACCAGAATTACTTTTCAGTGCAAAATTTTAACTTTCTTCTTTTCGAGAATGTATGAATAAAAAAATATTTCGGTGCAAAATTTTAACTTTCTTCTTTTCGAGAATGTGTGAATCAAAAAATAATAATGTTGAGCTCTCGAAGCAATAGAATGGAGAGGTTGTGAAAGTGCTTATTTGGGCAGCATTGGCAAGCTTCTTCTGCCTGCTCGCAGGTAGAATAGGTTGTTTGACCCGATAAAGCTGCAGAAAATGTTTGTGCTTGTTATACAACGTCGTCTCTCTACTGGCAAGCCTCTGCTTCCGACAGTGAACTTCCTCCCATTATGATCACTGCGGGGGTAGATTGTGTGAAATAGGGTTTAGGGTTTAGGATTTGACAGAATGGCAAAATGGGAAGATCAGGTCCCGAAACCAAGTTATATAGCATGAGCCCGAAAAAAATAGGTAATATGGTATTCCTGGTTCATTAGCTAGGTAATATAGAAAAATCTCCGCATAAAGAAAATAAAGTTGCAAAGAAGATACCCACTTATTCACGTTTTCAACATTTTGATGATGTTGGCTTGACCTTGTGTCGTCCGATCCAATCAAGCAGCTTTATTTTATTGGCATCAATCAAGCAGTTGAAATGTATTGAACATGTACTACGTCAACAAAAACAAAATAATCGAGATTCCAAGTTGGGGCACTCAAGCAAGCTATTTAAGCAAGCCCAGCCAGTTTGGGTTGGCTTTTTAAATATTATTAAATCGACTAAGCTAAAAACCTCAAAATTGTGTGTGTTTAGCAACGGCTTTGTGTTTGCTGAAAAGTGGGTTTTCAATCAAATTGCTTTTGTTATGGTACTTATATGGTAATGCCCAACCGTAAGTAACTTTTTTAAAGCATCTTAGCTCAAGGGGGTTGGGGTTGAGCCATCGAGTATGATGCAGCAGCACACATTACAGGGGGCGTCCAATAAAAAAGTAGAAGAGTCTCTTCTTTTAGAGGAATATAATGAATTAGGATAGGAGAATAAAAGGAATTCTCTGTTTTCTTATAATGTATTAAGATATATAATAATCAAAACTAGAATAATGAAAATTTGTACACTAGCAACAAATGCTATGCATGTGAAAAAGATTAAAGTATCTATCTTAATCCTTGCTCTCCCTTTCGATTGTTTTTACTTTGCATCTCCTCACAAATGGTGTTGAAGTCTGTGACACACCGGCCTCTTCTCCCCCTCGATGCTGGGAGTATTGCTTTTATTTTGCATCTCCTTGTAGCATGTAAGGCCTTTTTTTTCTTTCGTGTGTGTGTGTTTTTGTTGGTTCGGTCCCCAGTCCCCACAACTACCTCCTATGTAACGCGGGCACCTTTTAAGGTTTCTTTATTTTGATAATAAGTGCTCTAGTATGTTTTACCAACAAAAGATTCACAATACTAAATGTAGCTCATGTATGGTAATTACTCTACTTCCCATCGAACCTTTTAGTGGCCAAATGGAGTGGAACCAAAATTAGTTTGTATAAAATATTTTAGTGGAATTCACTTCTATCAGTATTTTTTTCCAATGCAATTGGAATTACTTTTGGTAATAGAATAAATTCCAATGGAGTCAAATCCGACGGATACTTTAGCACCAATAAATTCAACCAAAGGCATGTACATCGGAATCACAAATTTCATCGACAAAGAGCCAGATTCGAATGAAATCTTATCGAATCCAAGGGCTAATACCATATCCAATCAACTTACCACCTGCTAATCACATTCTAAGAATATGTTTTATACATTGTGCATCCTTTGCCGACAACAGATAGCTAGGATAAGGCACTTTTTATGATGACGACATTGTGAATCCTTAGGTGCTACACCCCCGAGTGCTAATTGGTCTTCTGGCTGTTGACGATCATTTTGAACCAACTAAAGCCTGTTTATATTTTGACATGTGTCTGTCAAGTGGGTTATGTTAGTAGATGCATTCATACGAAATAGGGAAAAGTTTAAATGAGATTGCTCGCTTACACGAGGCTAATTCAAGGATCATGGCTATAAAGAACTCACTTATTCATTTTATTTGATGGCTATAAAGAGCTTACTTATTTGACACATTTACTTAACACTGATTTGATACCCACTCTCGGACTCGGATTGGATGACCCAAAAAATTGATGCCATACGAGAGTATAAACTATAAACGATTCACTATGAAATATCATACTACATCCCGTACAATAAAACCTGTCAACATTTAAAAATAAGTGAAAATTATCGGATCCGAAGACCCGTACAATAAACCACAGTTTCTCTCCTCACCACAACCTCTTCTGTGTCTTTGGTCATGACTGTTGAGACATGAGTGAGCAAAGTCAGCCATTAAAAAAATAAAACCAGTTTTCTCCAAATGCAGACGGGTTTAATATTTTGGATAAGCGTTTTCATGTCCCAATTTTTATCTACCTACGGCCTACCCCAGTCTTCAGTACTCCCTCCATGTAAAGTTACTTGTCTGGATTAGAAATCTAAAATGAACAACCATACAGGTAATTTTGAACGGAGGAATGAATAAACAAGGTTCCAAAGCCAGCCATGTAATGCTGAATCCCGGTCCAAATACAGACAGGCTTCGTAGGCATATATCGCAAGTCGCAACGGTTGAATATTCGTATCGGCTGCTCCGTGTCGGACGATACGATCATCGTCATCTTCCTGTGGACGCGGGGGCCTCTCGCCTCTCCCCACACTCGCGTCTCTGAAGCAAACGTGTTGCCAACAATCCGCTCACCTACTCTTCTCACCGCACCAACTCCTGCCATCAATTCAACAAAAGATGCCCACTTTCCCTATCGAATTCCAGCCCATATTGCTCCCCCATTCCCTGCTTTTGTCCTAGCTTGCTCAAAGTCGCCGTCTTTCGATACCCGTTTGCCAGTTTTCCATTCTTGGTGTCCTTCTTCGCAAATTGCTTGAAGGTGGAGCAGAAAGTCGCCGTCTTTCGATCCAAATTGGCGAAAATAAGGATACCCATTTGCTAGTTTCTTTTGCTTGATGTTCTTCTTTGCAAATTGCCTGAAGGAGGTGGAGAAAGTCGCAGTTTTTCGATCCAAACGGGCCAAAAAAAGATACCAACTTGCTAGTTTTCCTTGTTGAATTTCTTATTGGCATATCTCGTGAAGGAGGAGGAGAAAGTTGCTGTTTTTGTGTTCAGACGGGGAAAAGAATGATGCCCATTTGCTGAAGTTTTGGAGGGTCTGAAATGGCTCTCACGAGGCTGCCCTCGTCGTGGGCTTGTGTACATTTTTCCGGCGGCGCGACGGCGGCCGGGGGTGCGAAGAGGGAGGTGAGGGAATTGGGGAGCTGGAAATGCGGTGGCAGGGGAGGTGTTTGTGGGGGGTTGGCGGCGCATTCAACTGCGGCGGTGGAGGACGAGAGCTCTTCGTCGTTGAAGCTGGATCGGGCTGTGGGTTCGGATGAACAGGGGAAGTTGCCCAAGGATTTAAGCTCTTTTCCAAGTGGGTGTGCTTTTCAATTTCTGGTTTTTGAATTAAAATGATCTTGATTTGTGATTAGTTTTACTCTGCTTCATGTAGTTGATGCTTGGCTGTATAATTTTGAGACTTGAATATGTTCCAAGAATTGAAAATTGTGGAACTAAGAATTTGCACTAAAAGATTGCATAACATACAATATACCTTTTACATGTCTAACATTGTCATGGTAACGCATTGCAAGGTTCCAACTCAATATCCCACTGCAGAATGTTGTGCCTATGTGAACCTTATACATTCATTCTGCAGTTAAGGCATTGATCAAAATTCTGTACAATCTCCTAAAGGAGAAATGACAGGAAATTTCTCCTTTAATGCCGTGAGACTTATTTGGTTGTTTATTATGAGATAAAAAATTGGAACCCTGCTACCGAGTTTGGTTCCGAGCTGTAATAAATTGATCCGCATATTGAAAGAATATCTAATCTTGGAAACTTGATTCTTTGAATACGACATAAATGAAAATGCCAGAATGAGCTTAGTTTGCAGTATAAGCTGTTATTTTGATATTTAAACTTTAATCAGTTTTTCATTTTATTGTAAACGTGATGCAATTTAATTTTGTTGCTTTGTTTCCACAATTTCTTTTTCGTTTCATCCCTTGCTGATTTCAAGTTTTGCAAATATTTTATGGCTTGTAGTTTGATTCCTCCTGTCTAGATACATTAATTTTCTTGACATTTATTTGGGATGTAGGCATGTTAGCATAGGTTAATAAAGTTTCATATGGCATATTTCTGCTGCGCAATTGTTTGCACAAAAAAAGACTATGAATTTATCCTAGGTACAATTTCTTATGAATTTCAGGGCCATTATCTGCAACAGATCTATCTGCATATCCTAATCATAATGATAAATTTCGTGTGGCATATCAGGTCTGTTGCTTAATTTTGTACATTACAGATCTGTTATTGCTGTCAAAAGTTTACTTTAATGGCTTGTTCAGAAGCTTATTGTGGTTTGATCAATGGTAGGGTGTACCTGGTGCCTATAGCGAGGCTGCTGCCCTTAAAGCTTATCCTCAGTGCGAGACAGTTCCCTGTGATCAGTTTGAAGCTGCATTTAAGGTCTGAAAACGATTGTATTGCATGCCTTTGGAATGAGATAGTCATTTGGCGCATACTTGTGTTTCTCTGCTCTGTTTATATAAATGTGACACTTATGTGTAGGCAGTTGAATTATGGCTGGTCGACAAGGCTGTCCTTCCTATAGAAAATTCTTTGGGTGGAAGCATTCACCGTAATTACGATTTACTTCTTCGCCATAGGCTTCATATTGTTGGGGAGGTCCAGTTAGCTGTTCATCACTGCCTTTTGGGATTGCCGGGAGTAAGAAAGGAGGAGTTGAAACGTGTTTTGAGTCATCCCCAGGTGGCTTCTATTTCTATGTCCTAGTTGTACAATCTGATGCTATGTTTTTACAAATTGCAAAATGCGTCATCTGACATATGTATTTATCTTGTAGGCTCTTGCTCAATGTGAAACCACTCTAAGCAAGTTGGGTGTCGTCAGAGAGAGTGTAGATGATACAGCAGGGGCTGCAAAGGTTAGATCTATTAAACTTTATACCTGTAAACATGTTGCTTTTTGCTAAAACTGTTAACATGATTTATATTTTATTATTATTATTATTATTATTATTATTATTATTGTTTTGACAAGCCAGTATCCCCTTAACATGATAGTGTTCCATCTAATAACCTACGATAGTTTGGAAATATCTTCTGACTTGTATAAGGATGCTTATTTGGAGCCAGTTTGTAGTTTCAAACCGTCTAAGAGATACTGGTGCAGTTGCTAGTGCTCGAGCTGCAGAAATATATGGGCTCAACATACTTGTTGATGGAATCCAGGCAAGCAAGTTTTCTCTTTATATTACTTTATGCATGTATATTATATATCTCGAGTTATTTGTCCTTATGGATTTGAGTTGGCTATGTTATAAATCCAGTTTAAAATTTTGTGCTGAAGATTTTCTTTTGATTTATGTTATTTAACTATGTAAGATATTGACAGGATGACTGTGAAAACATCACGCGTTTTCTAATCCTGGCTAGGGAACCAATAATTCCGAGGAATGATAGACCCTTTAAGGTAGTGCATATTATTTTTTTCTTCTCTCGTTGTTAGTTGTAAAATTCATGAAGCTTGTTGACTGATGGAGCCTCCACTTTGTAATATACAGACAAGCATTGTCTTCACTTTGGAAGAAGGCCCAGGAGTGATATTTAAAGCATTGGCGGTGTTTGCTTTGAGGGATATTAATTTAACTAAGGTATTTTCTGAATTAACTGTTGTGATGAAAGTCAGCATAATCTTACAGATATTTTTGAATATCTGTTATTCTATGCAAGTACAGATTGAAAGCAGGCCTCAACGAAAGCGACCTTTGAGGATGGTTGATGACTCTAACAATGGGAGTGCAAAGTGAGCACTACTTTTTCTTTTCTCTTTTGTTTCTGAATGAAAACACTCGTGTCATCGGAATATGTATAAATGCCTTCACGGAGCTTAAACTTTTTGAACATGAATGCTTAGCTTTGTCGTGTATTGAAAGTTAAATAGATGTATTTCACGTAGGTACTTTGACTATCTATTCTACATTGACTTCGAGGCTTCTATGGCTGACCCTCGTGCCCAAAATGCTTTGGGCCACCTACAGGTTAGTATTCTATATTTGACAGAGAAATGTGGTGTTCTGGCTTCTTATTGTGTTTAAAGAAAGACATGAAAAGAGCTTTCATGGCATATTCTATTATTATCTTAGCCGTTGATTCTAACCTAATATTTACTAGGTGGTTATATTCAATTAGCAACAAATGGTGTAAATGGTAAAGAGACATGCTCTCTCCATTCCATTTTGATATTCCTATGTGGTTTTCATTAGCGAACTAAAAATTTAGTTTATGAAAAACCAAATTGAACTATTAATGTGGGACGGATTAGTAATGTGGGCATCTAGCAAATCTCCCTACAGAAACTTCAATAGATAAACCAAGTATTTATTATCGACCACAAGCATTCTCTTCAACTTTTCATTTGACATATTTCTTTATGAACTCATACTTACGCCTTTGTCATTATTTACAAAGCTAGGCATTCAGGTGTCTTTTTCTAAAAATGGCTCAATTGTATACACACGAGGTGGAAGGGGAGGGTTAAAATATAAAATACTCCCTCAGTCGGAATTCATTATCACAATAAGGTTGTTCAAAATGAACTAATTTTGAGAAACCTTATGGTGATAATAAATCCTGATGGAGGGAGTATAAATTTTGAGAAACCTTACGGTGAAAATAAATCCGGATAGATGGAATATATAAATAAAATTTTTGTTTCCTAATACATCGAGCTTTTTGGAAAATTTGATTGTCTTACAGTTCAGGCTTCAGACTAACTAGGTAAATCTAATCGGTAAAATGTACTGTTAATTTTCATTTGTCATGAAAGTAGGACATCTTCATTTTTTCAAACAAAATTTAAAGATCATGGGAGGAAATAATGAGCAATCTATTTTTTATCTGCTCCATTTTTGGTACGTTTCTTGGTCATTAGAAATCACTTGTATTTTATGCAACAGATGGATATATATCTCAGGCTTAAGATACAATGGAAAGACTAATATCTTATATGAACAACCACTTTGTAGGAATTTGCAACATTTCTTCGAGTCCTTGGATCTTATCCCATGGATGCATCTTCATAGCACTTACAATGGATTACAGTCAAGGACTTGTCAATTTTATCCTTTTGGTACAATACAACTGCACATAGATGGGTTTAGGAAAGAGGAGTTTAAAGCTGTCTGTATTAATCCTGATTCCTCTGGCGATCCGGTGCTATTCCAGCATTAAAGGTTGGCAATCTTTTTAAAGTGCTTAATTTTTTATACTTGTTGCGGTCACAGTGTTTCGAGAATTGGGACATCATAAATAAATTGCATTTTTTAATTTATTTTAAACTCAAGGTTGCATTTATTTATTTTTATACTCCTAAGGTTGCATACTATTTATTTTTTAGAGTCTATCATTTTAATTGTGTAGTGACTGCTATTTTTTACAAGATGATATCAGCAAATATTTCCCTACAGGACATCTTAAATCAATTGGATGAACTGCCAACACCAATTACCATTGTGTGAATGTCTTTGGGTAGTATGCACAGTTTACTGCCAACACTTTTCACCGTTGCTTGATGCATTACAAGGTCCCTATGTTATTCTCTAAGCAGATAAGTATGCTGCTTAAATTTAAAAAATGATTTTTTTTGCTATAGAAAGAAAAAAGTAATATATAAAGAACTTTATTTTGATTGGTACGATTTGTGAACGTAAGTAAGATCTCAGATGGACAATGTGACAACAGCCAATGGGCATTTATGGGTAAGGCTAAAGAGCCCTTGCTCCATGTCCATGCTACCACCCTTTGCTTCTCTGCTCCCTACTTTGCCCCTCCATTATGTGGCCTGTGCCCAAATTTATGTATGTTTGCAATACGAACGAACAGGTTATATTGTTCACAAGACAGACTAGATTGTCGTTTTAATAGTCAAAAGTGGTGCATTCATATAGTTGATTATCCCTCCATCCAGATTTAATATTCAAGTTGGATTTCTGAAATGAACTAATCTTAGTTTAACTTGAGGGATCCAATCCAGACTACTAAATTGGACGGAGGGTACGAGGACAGGGGCTTCTTGGAAGACCAAAACCATTAAGCTCGCGGGGATTGCTATATCTCCAATTTATGGCGAGTCTTTTTCTTCGAGTTTTACTTTGAGAGCTGAGCTGCAAATAAATTCCACTTAGATGCAATGCATTAAACAGACCTTCGCCTCTATAATCGCTTCTCTTGTGTCAGATGATCATAGAGTTTGATTGCAAGAGCTGTGATGTACTGCAATCAGGCCTTAGAACGGTTTACAAATCGATGACAACTTTGCCATTCTTATGTTTGCCTTAATTCTAATTTCGGCAGAAAAATAAGTAATTTTCACACAATTAAAGTCTGCATAGGTTTGCGAATTGTTCAGAATAGTATGGATGACACAAAAAAAAGAAAATACTATGGACCAACTATTATCTACGAGACTGTTGAAAGAACGCATATATTCTCGTGAAGTTCCAACTCTGCCCGGATTCAATTATATGACGGAAATAATCAATCAAACACAATGTCCGATTCCATTATCTACGATGGAGGCATATGGCAGAAGCTGCATAAACGGGAAAGATAGGAGGCAAGGAGTTCAGCTAGCGTGAAGGTGGCACCATGTGAGGACTAGGTGGACATCAGGGATGGCAGGTTAGAAGAGGGGCTGCACAACTGAGACCTCAACACTTAATCGACATAGCATTGTACACAGCAGCGGTCCTATGATGGCAAACAAGTTATTGGTATATTGCTTCACCAGCTAGTACCTGATGAAACTTCACAGGCAGATACTCAGTTGACGAAAGTGAAGTTGGGTTTACTCTGTAAATACACCCTAATCCTTGTAGACTTCACTGATGATTGCAACGTCATGGTATGATACCATTCTCTGGAGCCGACGAGCAAAGTATAGACCACACATGAAAGGGAATCTTTGAAGCCTATTAAGTCTATTCACCAAAACAACTGCAACAGGGTGACTTTGAACAAAGAACAAACCTGCTTTTCTATCCATGAAAGATGCCAATGAAGGTTACTCTGGAATCTAAATCACTGCTGTGGCGCTAATGAAATGCTCACTTCGCAATTAACGACAAGAAGTGTTCCCGCTTTAATAGGTTTGCAGGTGTCATCCTCAACAGTGTCCCCTCTTGACGGTGCACTGATGACTGCCATGCCTACAGTAAACATAACGGAAAATCCATGATCACGACCTGACGGCAAACTACATTAATCCTCCACTGGTAAGAAACGGATGATAAGTATATTAGAATATAACGGTATAGTCTTCTAGTAAAGGGTGGGTTATTCCATGCAGCTGATAAAAGGCACTATGGAGTGTTACCAAAAGGGGATTAAAGGTATAAAAGGCACCGCGATTTATTTATTCAACCTGCTAAGTTTGTTCGAGGATAGTAACTACGTGTTTAAGAAAATACAGGTACACCACGTTCTAAAATATACTGAATGCATCATTCACTCTTCTCCAACTCCTTCAGGAAATCTGCATTGTCCACCAATACCTGAAAGCGAAAGCACCAAAATATGACTCATAAGCTACTCATAGATTAATTAACCTACACTATGTTCCTAAAATGAACAGTCTTTAACTTGAGAGAAGATCTTTGAAGTTGAAGTACAATGTAGGTCTATATAGAAAACAAAAGGTTAAAACTTCGAAGTTAACCATAAGAATATCATAACATAGTGGTCTGGACATGGCAGTGTATTAGCTATTAGTACAACCAGATCAGGTGACATATCTTCCATTGCATAAATTTGATTTCATCACGCATGATTCATGAATCAACTGCCCAGGACATATTGGGGGCTTGGGTCAGATCCAATTAAACTGAACTCTATGTAGAAGTTGGTTGTTCCAATATGGGAAATGATATTTGTACAGCAGATTCCTACACATTTTCCATACACAGCTGATGTGTATGGAAATGAGTGGGTGAACTGATATGACCCCACATCAGTTCACCCACTCATTTCCATACACATCAGCTGTGTATGGAAATGTGTAGGAATCTGCTGTAGGGTTATCACTGCCCTTCCAATATTCATTCAGAAGAGCGATATGACAAGGAAAATCCTTTGACACATATATGACAAAAAATTTACCTAGACAGCTGAACCTATCAATTTTTATTAAGATCACACCAACCATCAATAAACTTCCTTCAGCTTCGATCTCAAAAAACCACTAGAAAGCAAAGATTGTGAATCGAATTTCATCTAGATTCCTATAGAAGGCAGATATATGCTCACCACTTTCCAGCCATCGGGGTCAAGGAAGGATGTAATCTTGGTGTTGATTCCAGGAATAGGTCCAGGCTGCCGAGTAATCTTTCCTCCAAGCTCTTGGGTGACAAGGTTAACAGCCTCACCACTTTTGTATACATCGTCAGTGCCAATGGCAATCTACAATTGTTCAAAATGTTCAACATCATTACCAATAACAAAAAATACAACAGGACTTAGAATAGAAGATGATACAGACCTGAGCGTATGCATTTCCCTTGGTGTACTCAGTCACACCATAATTATAAGTCAGTTCTACTACAGTTGTTTCGTTTTCATCAGCATAGCCCATCATCGCTAAGGTATACTACACACACAAAAAATGAAACGTCATGTCTAAAAAAGCTAAGCAAATGATTATATACACCATAAGGCAAAACATCGTGTTTACCTTGTAATCTGGAACATCCTTCTTCCTCAGTAATTTCATCCCACAAGCCTGCATTGTGTACACCGAAAGTTTCAGTTGCCTAACAGTATTTTGAACAAACTATCACTCCCCACATTTCCTCTATTCATTAAAAAATTATTAAAAGCATTAACAAACCTGTTAATTCTCAATAATGACATTTCATACTGGAATGTGAATCACAATTTAACTACCTTCTCATAGAACTTGATGGAACGCTCAAGATCGCCCACTCGAAGCATGACTTGGCACAATGGTTCAGATGTGGGACCCCTTTGGATAAGCTCAAAAGTGTAGCCATCAGGATCCTGAACAAAAGCAATTACAGTAGTACCACCTTTAACAGGTCCTGGTTCACGAGTGACCTTCCCGCCCTTGGCTCGTATTTTTTCGACCAGCTTATACACCTAATGAGCAAGATACATACCTCCTCAGGTTAAAGAGCAAACATAAATTTCCTACTGGCATGCACAACTAATCGATCAAACTCTCAATTTTGACTTATTTTACTCGCTTGTATCCAGACTATAATGCACTACATACATCTTCTGAAGCTATTGCAAAATGTCCGAATCCAGTTCCAATATCGTACTTGTCCACTCCATAATCTGTCAATCACTTCAAAGCATTAACACTAAAAATAAAATCTACATCAATGAAAGCTATAGCATTCTGGTAGGTACATTAGCATTCCGTCATGAACTGCACTACTAGAGCCTATCATGTCAATCTAATGCTTCCAACCTGTGCATCCAATTTGGATTTAATACCTAGGAACAAGATCAGAAAATCACTTCTATCCATATTAAAAAGTGAACTGCTAAAGTCTATTTATATTCATGAAACCAACTTAGCATAAATGAGACTTCCTACAATTCGATTTATATATTCCTCTTCAGTAAAAATCTCATTCCATGCGCATCAATTGTGATCATGTTGTCCATTTGATTTTTTTCCTGAGCTTCAGAAGTATAGAAATTGCTGTTGAAAATTGTAAAAGCAAACACATTGACCATTATGTTCACACATAGCAGTTTCCTAAATTTACATACTCCAAAGAACTTCACAAACTGATAAATTGCAAATGAAATTGAACGTTAAACATACTATATGTTAATTCCACCACAAAGTTCGTCTCTTCAGGGCCAAATCCAAGAAAAGCATTTGAATATTTCTCTTCAGGAATATCTCTTTTCCTCAGCAACTTCATCCCAAAGCACTCTGTGTAAAAGCTACTCATAATGGCAAAAAAGTATAAGAAAAAGAAAAAAAAGTATAAGAAATAGCAACTGAGGTATGATAGTTTTTTTTTGAGGTATGATAGTTATTTTAATTAAGAGGGAAGAAGCATACTTTATAGTCTTATCCAAGTCCCCCACTCGGTAAACAGCATGCAGCATCCGACGTTTGTCCTGCTTCACCCACTCCAACACATTCTCAGCTTCAGTGCTAGTCGCCATTCCTAAACACTACCAAGTCATCAAGGTTAGATAACTATAAATATTAGCAACATAACAGGCTTTCTCTGATAAGAGCTAAGCAGAGCAATCACAATATCTGGAATCCAAATATAAACAATGCAAGGTATGCTTTGCATCTGCAGGAGAACCAGAGATAGAACACGCAGAGACAAGCAAAGTAGGAAGAAGAAAAAAAGGAAAAAAATTGCAACATGACACCACCACCAGAAGTCAAGGAAATTTCATCGGTTCAAACAAATGAATACGGATCTTGCAGCAACACCATCATCTCATCATCTTCATACGCCTTATCCCAGCTATCTGGGGTCGGCAGCATGGATTGTATACCGCGTTTGACTCTTATCGGAATCAAGATGGTACAAATCCATACAAGGAAACATAGTAGCAAGTTTTTACGTGGATGCCCTTCCTGACGCAACCGTCTGAAGAGGGATGATGATAAGAAGATTCAACGTCATCATATTCATCACAACTTTCCAAATATGTGGATTGGCTTCATGACATGATGGTTGCACGTGAAATATTAATATAGTCATCCTCCATCACAAAGCTGGTAACATGAAAATTAGTTTGCTTTTACATGGGAGCATGGGAACTTGCAGCAACAGATTACCAAAATTCTAATCATTTATGAGAAAAGGTTTCAAGGAAAGATCAGAAAGGTGGCTACGGAGGAAACCGGATTATTCTTGCTCCCAATCAGCAGCACAGAGACATCTTAGGAGCTCGTAAACTAGACTATTCTGTCTTTCAACATTCCAATACCACAGTATCATATCAGTAGCAAGCAAAAGGCAATGGAAACCCATCTGTTACAATGTGTTTTAATAAGCCTACGTTTGGATTCCGAATGGGGGCCTCATTCACTGTCATTATGCTCCCATTTGGCTGACTGTTGGGATATCGGATGCGCACTGAATGTCATTCAGCCGAAAAGACAAATGAATACATCGTTGATTTCGACCACGTTCAGCCGAATGGTGAATTTCTCCATTCTGTACCGAAACGCATATGTGAACCGCCCACATTCAAATAGAATAACTTCAATGCACATTACGCCCATTCGGTATCCAAAGTTCCAAACCGCCCGTACCTAACAACAGTGATTAAGACAGCTAAAGATGATTAAACCAATCCATAACAATCACAACCCCTAATACACAACTTGCTCATGTTTGCTTCAGTCAAATATCCCAAATACAGTATAAATCAAGTACAAACAGAAGATCTCGTCATAGAGCACTACAAACAGGAGATCACTCACTAGTCACTTACCTTTAATTCATTTAGTGACATCACAACAACGAAAGGAGACAACAATCCAAACATCTCAGAAATTTAAATCAAAATTACTAAAACATGAATTGAATCAAAGGAGAGATCAGAGATGTGTTACCAGAGGAAAAACCCTGGAATTGAATAATCGGAGAGAAGCTCAGTGGAGTGGACGAGGTATTTATAGAAGAGGAGCACTGATCTCACTGGCTATGTGGCACGATATGGACACCTCGTTGATATCAAGCCAATTCCATCTTCTTGGAAGCTCTGTTGGGAGTGTATGGAGAAAATCTGGGATTATTGAGGGAGTGACAAGGGAGAAAAATGACAAATATGGAGATAGTGATATAAATAGAAGGTGTGGATAGTGCATTAGATGGACATATGGATTAGCACACCCTTCGTTTAAGTGTACCTGTCTGGATGAAAAAATTAATGTTAACTAAAATTAGTTTATTTTGGTTATCTAATCCAGACAGGTATTTTTGAACGGAGGGAGGGGAGCACGTTTTGTTGGTAGTCCGGAGGGATTTTGCACGTGGGATCGCCTGTGGGTCCCGCACCTGAGTATACGATGTGGCTGGTCCAATTTGCTTTGGGCAAGTGGTTGCTAGTGCGGTCTCCACATCACCTTTATGCAAAGCATTTTTGGTCCGCATTCGTGGTGTCTGTTGGCCTATTGTCCAGCCAAGATCAGGATCAATGGCGCATGCGCTAGCACTGTGCGCCATACAACATTACCTTGTGCGCTGTGATGATCGATGATTGCCATTAATCGAGGATATCCTTGCGGACGTCTACAAAGGCTTCCCAACTTTACAAAACAAAGCGGAAGCCTTGTGGATAACTTATTAGGTACAACAGGCTGACCACATGGGATCTATTCGGACTTTGCAAGAGCCATTTGATCTCCAAGATCGACGACACAATGCGAGAAAAGCTGGAGCGTTCCTAGAGTATCATCTAGGATATCCTATAAACATTCGTAGAGTAAACCAATCATCGATATTAAAGGCCTTTATGCTAGCGAATGTTAGCCTTGTGCACTAGAATTACTTGCAAGTGAGCAATCCCCCTTTCCAAGATGCTAGTTTAGTGCTCCTACAATTTCTTCCCATATATAAAAAAATGTTAGAATTTGTACCCTCGGGTATTTTCCTAAAGGTCTCTTGGCTTACATACGGTTTACATAAGTTTCGAAACTAGTTGTTGAAGTTATTCCGATTAATTTCATGCCCAATCATATTTTAAAAATTTTAGTTACTAACTTTATCCGTATTAAAAAATGGTAATCCCTGAGTAGTGAATAATCAACATAAACTAAATGTCTGATGGAGGGGGCTGAGGGGCTTACCTTGATTATATGGACAAAATGATGTTGTTATGTAGAATTTAAAGCCAACATTAACATTCCTATTATAAAAGGAACTCAAAGGGTGAAAGTGGATTACCTTGCGTTAGTCCTTTATTTGGTGAGAAATTTGAAGGTGGATGGTCATTAACTAAAACTTGGTATATGGCTTTTTGCACAGAACATAATCAGCTTAAGTTTACAATCAAATCCTATTCTAGGAAGCACTTCTTGTTGGATGGTCGTTAATTAAAACTTGGTATATTACTTTTTGCACATGACCAGCTTAAATTTACAAGCAAATCCTAATCTAGGAAGCACTTCTTGGAGAAGGTTCCATTCAACTTTATTATAAGCTTTACAAAAAAACATGTTAGATTGGACTAACAGGACCCACATACTCCTGTCTAGACAAGTTGAATGAAAAAAAATTATTCATTTAATTATTTCTGCTCCTTTACAGAGAAAAAAAAGTGTTTGTTCTTTGCACTGATCATCCTCTATTTTAAAGTTAAAATGACAAGCCTTCCGTGATTTGCCAACGTCCTCGGTGCCAATGGAGGAAGCCAGACCCGGATGAAAGTCACTTGTTTTTTGTACAGCAGCGAAATCGGATTACTTTAACAATCACAACTACTAGGTGTTCTAATTAAATATGTCTCATTTTTTCGGGAAATTCTACCAAGCCATTTTACTTGACTACATGTTTTGAACTATCTTCAAACGCATCTTCTACTAAACAAGAACATATATAGTTGTAATTGAACTATGTAAGTATTTCCGTTTCTTGTGTTGGCTTGTGTTTGTGTTTGAGCATTTGTCCAAACTTTCGCAGTATGATTCGTGTTTGTGCCCCATTACCATCAAGAAGAAGCTTAGTGCGAAAGTGGGGACTCGCGTCAATTCAATCATATGACTATCAACTTTTATAATGAGCATTAGAGATCGATGTCCAACTTTTGGAGGTACCAACAAGTAACAATAACAATTAAATAAAGCATTGTGTAGAAAAACACAGCAAATGCGGAAAAAAAACTCCATAACAATTGAAGTACTCCCTTTGGTCACTTTTTAATAGAAACCATTTTTTTTTCAAATAAACTAGTTTTTTAGTGTATTTGAAAAAAGCTTATCTATTAAAAGTGACTGGAGGGAGTAGTTTGTATTATAATATCCAGCCAAAAGTTTATATTCAAGAAAAAATAAGACACATGATGAGTGCAGGCAGTAAGGAACATCAAGTACATTGCCAGGGCCGACGAAGTGTTAGACTGTTAGTATAAAGAAGTTCGATCTATTGTAGATAAACTGGACTTCAATTGGTTCAGTTGTCACACACTATTTTTTTTGTACAAAACAGTACTCTGGTCTTTGTGTGTAAACTGTAAGCGCATATTTGGACGCATTTACAAGTATTCGACTTAATTATGAATATGAAGATTTTACTCTCTAGATTCTATATTAATAGTCCAGTTTGGAAAAATTAAGTGATGTTTAAGAAAGCCAATTCAAGACTATTGAAAGATGACGGTTTACGTGAGATCGTTCTCGTATAATCATATACAAGGAGCATAAGGCCAATCTTTTGGGTCGTTAGATTCTGATCCGAGGGTGGGTATCAAATAAATAGGTAAGTAAATGTGTTAAATCAGTGGGTATATGAGTTTATTGTAGCTGTTTGTAACTGTCAAATCAAAATCCAATGGCTAAAAATTAAATTGGTCTCAAATAAGCTATATAAGAGCGATCTCATTTAAACTTTTTCCCTTTTAGAATGAAGGATGAGACTATTTTTAGAAAATTATTTGTGCTAACATTTTACATAGTTAAATACAAATTAACTTTTTATTATGTATTTTAGAAATATTAAACATTAGTTAATTTTATGAATACATAATCCAACATGAGCTTGTGGGAGAAAAAAAAATGAAGAAAAAAGAAAAAAACTGAAAGTCATTCATACTAAGGCTCTCGATCTTGGCTCAGGGAGCTCAATTTTGAGAAATTCCGAGTTGCTCAATCTTGCAAGCAATTCCCAGACAAAGAAAGAAATGCAGCCAAGGTCATCTCATCTTTTTAAAAAAAAAATAAAATTAAACTTACCTCATCTTTAATCTTTAAAACATAAAAATGGTAGAACAACATGCAACTTGCAACAGTAATACCACCGAGTCTTAAACTTATATGGGCATGCTGCAAGTGGCACTAGTGTTACTTTTTTCTAATCTTTCTTTCAAGGAGTATTAAATAAGCATAAAAATATTTATTAAAATACTATATGCCCACAACATTTTATTTGCAAGAAGCCCTCCACCAGCTCTTATTTCCGAAGTTTGAATATATCTTTCCCATGCAAAAAAGAATGTTCTTTCCCATATGCTCCCTCGTTCCTGTTTTAATATCTCCATCTGAAAAAATATTGATTGTTAACGGTGGATACCCCAACTGAAAGGGGGGGAGGCGGAGCTTCAAAATCCACTAAATGGGCCTATGGAGCATCTAAAACGGGACAAGGACAAAAGAGAACATATTTTAGGGACGGTTGGAGGCGTGATTAAAAGCTTTTTCTACACTGTAGCATCCATGTTTTTTCCATATCTAGCGTTTTTCTGTATCCAGCTGAAACACGAGCTGGCTGGATACGGAAAAAATATGAATACTGCAGTGGAAAATCTACTGTAGATATTTGCTTATAATCACTATAATCACGCACCAAACGGCCCTTAATCGAGACAGCTGACCCAGCCAGCCTTCATCTCCACAATTATTGGCGCCAAAGTGGGTCCCATAGAGTGTGACCACCCAAATATATCACAAGAATATTCCCAAAAGCCTCCCTTTTAGCCCATCCGACGGTCCACATCGAATCCAAACCCCTCTAAAGTTCAGCCACAGACTCCTCCTTCACACAAAATGCGTAGGCCCCACATGGCCCACACAATTTATTCTTTTTGCCTCTCCAATCTCCATCGTATTTTTATTTTATATATTTTTATTTAATTCTTTTCTGCAAGTATAGTACGTGCTCAGGGGCGTGATCCATGGACCCCACAACATCTGACGGCTCTGAACCGTAAAATGCGAACCAAACACGATAAATTTGGGCACGCTGTTTATACTAAATTTGAAATTTATTTAAAATTTAATCTCAACCACACCAAAATATGAAGCCATCAGTGACGCTTCCACTCCGGCCCCAGATTGGCAGGGCTCGCGAGTTTGCCACGAACTCTCCTCCACCAATCACCTCCTGCCACGTTACGGTCAATACAAACCCGGCTGCTGGCCGGAATCCCGTCCAGGTTCAATGAACCAGGTTCCCCGCCATCTCCTTTATCAACCCTCTTCCTCTAGCTTGTTCTCACTCTTGTTCAGAGCAAACAAGCAGATTATACAATGGCTCTTGCTACTTCCGCTGCTACGTCGTACGCTGCGGCGGGTTCTTCGCAGGATCTTGGAGGTATCTTCATTTTTTTTTTGCGATTTTTTGGTGATTTTTTGGAGGTTGTTTGGCTGATAAATTTTGTTTTTTGCGGTGAAGGGGTGAAAATTGGTGTGTTTCGTGGGATCGATCGGGTTGCGGTGCCGCAGGTGCCGACGGGGAATTCGGGGTGGAGGCGGGTGATGGCGAGGCCGGCGAGGGCCGCGCAGCCTGGACGGAGCGACTCGGTTGTTCCTCAGGCTTCGTCTGTTGCTGCACCTGGTAATGCTTCTTCCTCTTGTTATTCTTCTTGGAACTGTTGGTTTTTGGTGTTAAATTTTGAATGTTGGGAATGGGGAAGGCCTAATTTTGGTTCGGAAATTGGTGAATTGGGGGTGATGCAGAGGTGGGGGAAGAGGTGGAGAAAGAGGACTATGACGTGTTGGCGAATGAGTTGGAGAACGCATCGCCGCTCGAAATCATGGACCGAGCGCTGGAGAAATTTGGCAGCGACATCGCCATAGCCTTCAGGTGAATTAATTTTTGAAAATTTTTTACATGATATTTTAAGTTCTGTTGTTTTTATTAATCAATAAATCCTATAATTTGGGGTTGGTAATCCCTAATTCCTCCATTATTGTGGCTCGGAACTGGCTGGAAAAAATTTGATTATCTAATTTCTATTAAGACACTGTTTGTTGATTAATTGCGTCTAATTTTAGCTTTCTTTAATCCCTTTCTAAGCTGTTATTATCTTTGAAAAGTGCTCACGAGATAACACGGGCTCCTGTATCCATCATGCGCCTGGTCAATTCAAATATGCTCCCTCCGTTCACTTTTAATAGATACAGTTTTTTCAAATGAACTAAATATTTAGTGTATTTGAAAAAAACTGTATTGACTAGAGGGAGTAGTTATCTAAACCTTTTTTTCCTGAATCACACGTCAATCTATTATTCCGTACAATATTTCTATAGATTGTTTTTTACTTTAATTAATTAGGCTGGTAATACTTTTGGGAGAAAGTTAATATGAGACACGGCTCACAGGCGCCATGACCTTGATAATTTGATGCCGGCCATCCAATCAAAATTGAATGGCCTGTGGCGCCTTGGCTCCTTGGATTTGTGTGAGGCGTGCATCTCATACTACGGCACTCATACTGTTTGTAGTTGAAATTCTTGGTTTCAGATTTTACATGGTCTCAACACTAGAAGGGAAAAATTAGGATCAAAATTAAATAAGCCACAAGTTGGGAGTAGGCAATTCATATTTCATGTCATAAGAATTGGTTCTCTTTTTGGCAATTACAGTTGGTTGGTAGTTATCAGTGCTTTGTGAGCATGCTATTGTAATTTAGTCAGAGGCTCTAATTTCAGAATTTAATTACTGTTTTTACTGTGTTGCAGTGGTGCAGAGGATGTGGCTCTGATTGAGTATGCCAAATTGACTGGCCGGCCCTTCCGGGTCTTCAGCCTGGACACTGGCCGGCTGAACCCTGAAACGTACCGGTTCTTTGATGAGGTCGAGAAGCGCTACGACATTCACATTGAATACATGTTCCCGGATGCGGTAGAGGTGCAGGCCCTGGTAAGGAGCAAGGGCCTCTTTTCGTTTTATGAAGATGGACACCAGGAGTGCTGCAGGGTCAGGAAGGTCCGGCCTCTGAGGAGGGCCCTCAAGGGTCTTAAGGCCTGGATCACCGGCCAGCGCAAGGACCAGTCACCCGGCACCAGAGCCCACATTCCAGTGGTTCAGGTGGATCCTTCTTTTGAAGGGTTGGATGGTGGGGCGGGTAGCTTGATTAAGTGGAACCCAGTTGCCAATGTGGATGGAAAGGATATCTGGAATTTCCTCAGGACCATGAATGTCCCCATCAACTCCTTGCATTCTCAGGTATCAATCAATTCATATAAACCAGTGTCTATATACATTTGTGTTTATACTCCCACGTCCGTGAAAAAGGTCTGAATTTTATGAAGAAATGTAACTTTAGAAAAGTAAATTGATCAAATATGGGAGATATTGCGTTCTATGTCCTAATTTTATTGGGGTGGCTAATTGTTGGAACAGGGGTATGTGTCGATTGGGTGCGAGCCCTGCACAAGGCCAGTACTTCCTGGCCAGCATGAGAGGGAGGGACGGTGGTGGTGGGAGGATGCCAAGGCCAAGGAGTGTGGCCTACACAAGGGCAACATTGAGAGTGAGCAGAATGGTGCGCACCTGAATGGAAATGGAAATGGTGTTGTCTCCACTGCTGTGGAGAATCCTGATATCATAAACTCAGATAATGTTGTGGCCCTGACCAGAACAGGAATTGAGAACTTGGCCCGGCTAGAGAACCGGCAGGATCCATGGCTGGTCGTGCTCTATGCCCCTTGGTGCCGCTTCTGCCAGGTAAGAACTTGTTCACTTTGGTGGAATTGATCAGTATCCTGTATCCTTGTGAATTTTATGACTGAATTCGCACGAAATTATGTAGGCAATGGAAGGTTCTTATGTGGAGGCGGCGGAGAAGTTGGCCGAGAGTGGTGTAAAAGTGGGAAAATTCCGGGCAGATGGGGACCAGAAGGCGTTTGCACAGACAGAGTTGCAGCTGGGGAGCTTCCCCACGATACTTTTCTTCCCCAAGCACGCTTCAAAACCAATCAAGTACCCCTCAGAGAAGAGGGATGTGGACTCCTTGCTTGCTTTTGTGAGAGCCCTTCAATGAGAGCTGCACCAATTTTGATATGGCAAACATACAAAAAGACTATCAGTACTTGTTATAGGGTGTACTATCAGTGCTTGTTATGGATAGTTGAGCTGTGTAGTATAAAGTTTCGAATGGCTTGGCGGCTAAGCCCGAGTTCCCTCAAACTTCACTCATGTAAATCAATTAATCTTGTCAGTATTAGATCATTGGAGCTATGGTTTATTTTTCTCTTTATGTTCTTGGTGCGTATTGGATTAGATATGTTTTTTTTAGGGTTAGATTTATATGTAATCAAGTCGTATAGATCTTGTCTGAGAACCAATCTGCATGTAAAGTGTCTTCCTTCCACTGCCAATTAGATTTACATGTAAGTTGCGTAGGGCCTTTCCTTGAAACCGTTCTGCATGTGACAAAATTGTCATCTTTCAATGCCAAACTTCGCAGATTACTTTAATGTTTTCTTGATGCTGTCGACTACAGTGTTGCGGACTGTGGTATGGAACAGAGAGCACCTGATGGTGATGTGTTTGTGTGTTTTTTTCTGGCTATTCAAATTTTCGAAGTGTTGATAGTGATTTGATAAAAAAAGTGTTGATAGTGATTTTTAATTTGGGAGTATATGATTCTGGGACTTAAAAAATTAGGGCTTGTTATTTTTTTTAATAGCCAGAAAAAACACAAATCACAACTTTTTTTTATCAAATCAGCAACACATATAAATTATTACCCTCCAATGATAAAAAAAAAACATAAATCATTCAAAGAATTCAGCACTAGGGCCGTAGAAAAATAGAATTCATTCATGCAGTGACTGCCCATCTACTTCGGAAACCCACCACCAGTCTAAGGCTGCTCACAAGCCGAGTCAAGTCCAGTTTTGACTCAGCTCGACACGAGCTCGATGTTTAGAAATTCGGGCTCGAGCTCGGCTCGTCACAGAATTTGACAGCTCGGAATCCACCACCAGTCTAAGGTTGCTCACGAGCCGAGTCAAGTCGAATTTTGACTCAGCTCGGCACGAGCTCGATGTTTAGAAACTCGGGCTCGAGCTCGGCTCGTCACAGAATTTGACAGCTCGATCTCGGCTCAAGGCAAAAATTCAAATTCGTCTTTGTGAGGATTCGAACCTATATAAATTTAAAAAATACACAAACACATTAACCACTTAAACTACAATCTTTTTTTATATTTTGGTTGTACAAAAAAAAATATTTATTACATATTTAAAGTGGGCTTCACCCCGCCGCCGCTTACTGCCCATCACCTCCCACCATCCCTTGGGCCCGCCATGCCGCCGTTACCTCCCATCGCCCCCACTACCGCCCAACACCCCCAATGCCATCTCTCCCCGCCACTGTCGCCGCCCACTACCCCCGCCGTTGTTGCCCACCACCTCCCATCGCAGTGGGGGCCAATGGGTGTTGGGCAGTGTCAGTAGGGGGGCGGTGTCAGCAAGTGGCTGTGTCGGGCAAGCGGCGATAGGGAGGCAATGGGCGACGATGGGAGGTGACGACGAAGGGGGTGGTGGACAGCGGCATTGGTGAGCGGCAAGGGGCGGTGGCTAACGGTAAGAGGCAGGGGGCAGTGGGCGGCAACGATGGCGGGCTGCGGGGGCGGCAGCATTGGGCGATAGAGGTCATGAACTAGTATGAGAGTCTCACATCGTCTAACACTATGAATCTAAGGCTATACATACTCTTATAAAAATGAAAGAAATGATAGTCTTTCAATCTAATTAAAGGGAAACCAAAATTGGTTAGGCATATGGGCCTTGTTTAGAAAAGAAAGTCGAGTCGAACTCGAGCTGATTCTCGAGTCGAGCTTCGAGTTAATTCGAGTCGAGTTGTAGGTTGGCTTGAGCTCGAGTCGAGATAAAAATTAAGCCAAGTTGAGCTGAGCCAAAAAAAACTCACGAGCTGGCTCGGCTCATGCGGAGGCTTAACCACCGGTTAAAAAAATTTAGGACATGCTTGTATATAAAATATAATTATTCTAGAATACATATTCCAGAAAAAAATACTTTTCTTTGAGCTAGAAAAAGTTCAAGAATTTCTTTTTGTTCTAGAATCTAGCAAAATCCTTTTTCTGCAAAGAATCAACTAAATCTTAGTAGAAAATTCCTTCCATAGCAAGGAGATTTAAGGATTTCAAAAAAACTTTTGAAGCCCATTTCCTCATTCTAACTGAAACTCATAACTCATAACAAACTTTCCAAAATTTTATACTCCCTCCGTCCAATGAAGCCTGCCTGCATTTGAAAAAACACAGGTCCATCAGTATACAGCTGACTTTGCTCCTCACGATAAAAAAAACGTGGAATAGGTGTGGCAATTTTTTGTACTGGCCTTAGAGTCCATTAAATTTATCCAATTTTCAAATACAGCCAGGCTTCATTGGATGGAAGAAGTATTAGATTTTGTATCTAAGCAGTTTCTTACATTGACCAAGCGATGGTGACGTGTTTTGGATCCGAATAAATGCTTATATTTCTGTGACCAAATTATAAACAATGCTTTTTTTTAACCTGAAAAAACCTATTACATTTAGGCCTTGGTATATACAAAACGAGATATAGTACATGAGAGCATGGAAAATCGTCTCGCCGATATATCGGTATCGGCACTAAACCGATACATCGATACGAACCCGTATCGTTTTTTTCGAAAAATTCCAAATATCGCCGATATATCGGTTTCGGACCGACCGATATATCGGTATTTTTTGAATTAAAAAAATATTTAAAAAAAAAAATTTTCAAATTTTTTTTTTTTTTGAAAAAAAAAACCTTTCATGTTTGTTTTTCTATGCTAATATGCATATTTTGAAATTTATTCTTTGTTTAAATTAGTATAACTCATTTTAGAAGCTAGATTGTGAAAAATATACGGTAAAAACTAGTTTTTAACTACCGACATTTTTTTACACAATATCTCCGATATATCTCCGATATTTCGTCTCTTAGGCCGACCGATATTTTACTGATATCCGATACGACATTCCATGCATGAGAGTCTATCTGCATGAAGTACATCATGAAACTCAGCATGTACAACTGAACCTATGAAGCGCAAAATCGGCAATAAAATCGGTCGCCTGATACCCTCTTGGTACACATGTTAAAATTGTAAAAATTGAAAACGAGTTGCAAGTCTGAAAAATAGCAGTTAGAGCCTTGGGAGCCAAAATTTGCAACTCATCAAGGAATAGGAATTCCCCTGCACTATCAGCTCCAGTACACAATGCTTATGAAAGAAAGGTAGTGGATGGAGATTATTATTGTACAAGTGACCAGCAATATTCTGAATCATTGATAAGTTAAAATCATTCATTCCCACTTGCAA